>CM023481.1:181275276-181724516 GCA_013339685.2 Hyalomma asiaticum | reverse complement strand
TAAACGCAGTTTGGGTGCGACTTCTGTATCGAGTCCAAAATTTCACCACAAAAAAAACCCAGACCTATAGTGTAACCTTTTTGACCTTTTGGGTAAGTATTTTGAGAGACCGTATTTTCATTCAGGAAGGCGCGCCAATAAGTAGAGGCAAGCCTCTACGATGCGGGGGGGGGTAAAACGCATTTTGTGCGACTTCTGATCGAGTCAAGATTTCGCCTGGTGTGCGACCGATGGCGGCGCTGCGAAACGGCGCCTGTATGACGGTCAGAGCGGGGATTCGCGCGCTTTCGTCCTGCTACGGATGGCCCAGCTGCCTCTACGTGTTGAAGCCATCGTTGCGGTAAATCTCAACAAAAAAGCAGTTCAGTTGGTTATCTCGCGTATGATGGCTACTGACGCTGTTCGAACAACCGTGGGTCTGCTTTTAACGTTCATTTAGAACTACGGCTCTTTGTTTTTTAGAACTGCGGCCGCTTGTCTCCGCGGCGAGTGCTGCGCAATGGTGAAGTACTGCTCTGTGCCTCAGTGTACTTCGTCCGCTCGTGAAAGAGGCGTTAGCTTTCACAACTATCCTAAGGACCCAAAGCTGAAGAAGAAGTGGATGGTCAAGCTCAGAATGGGAAAGCGCCCCACGCCTTCATCGACCGTGTGCAGCAAACACTTCGCGGACAGTGACTTCTGCTACCCACCGTACGCGCCACTCTTCGGTAAGTTTGTGACCGTGTTTAAGCGCCTCGCCAATACTTAAGCCGTTTATTGCACGCAGGCTATAAGCATAGGCGACTTACACCAGGTGCGGTGCCGTCCCACAACCTGCCGCGAAGGCCCCTAAACAAGGAGCCGACGACGCAGCCTCCGAATCGCCTCGCGGGTAAGCGCGCCTCGTGAGCTCAGCTGAGCGGCGCAGGATGTATGAGACTACGGCTGCGTCTGGATGGTGTACATACGTATTTTACCTAAGCACGAAGTCACCTACGAAGTCTCTTTTCATTTATAGAAATAATAGAAATGGTGCCGCAATTAAATATTTCATGGTGCCAACATTAAACATTCAAACTAGTCTCAATAGTGAACTTGCCTCTTAATTTAGAAACATTAACACAATGCAAAAGGCGATATGAGCTCGACACCAACTGCAGACCAGCAGTGAACATAAATTCTATGTTATGTTACACGTTGACATTGCCTCACTCTGCTTTGCACGAGCAGCGAGCATTGGCCACTTCACTGCTGTCGATCACGACAGAGACGTTGTGCGGTGGGTTGGTGAGTCCACTTGTTTGGAGGACGAGAGCGGCGACGGTGATGCGACCTCCGTTGACGGCCTCGACCGCGCATTCAACAACGTGGCCTGCGTCGTACACCGCCTCGCCCTCGATGAGACACCGCGACGTTTCGCAAGCTTTATCTACATACTTGTAGATGCTCGAGAACGGCACGCTTACTGTAATATCGAAAGAAACACCCAAACTAATTAGTATCGTACGGCGGAAACAAGATAACGAGCGCGAACACTCACACATAGTTTCACTTCCTTACGAGCAATGCGGTCGGTGGCATCGGCGCACTCGTCGGCCATCGGGGGGATTTCTTGGCCCTGTCGATTGGGCTGCAACTAAGTTCAAGATTACACTCGAAAACAATCGTTGCAGGCGTTAGTTGACCGTCGCGAGGCTGTTCGTTCGACAAAGTTCTCACGTGAAGCAGACGATACGCGTACAGGAGCAGCGGCTGCTGCAGCGCGGTTGAAATCGGAGTCCCCGCTCTGACGTCACACGCGAGAGGGCGCCACTCCAAGATCTCGAGGCCAATCGCGCACATTAACATGTTCTCTCGGCAAAAAGGGAACACAACTTGCCTCAGTCGGTACTTGGCCTCGGAAATTTAAACCATGAGCTGCTCGTTTTAGGGGACTGATAACCAATTTTTAAGGTACCTATATGAGGCACCTGTTTTCTTTATGTCAACGGAAAGCTTACCGGTCATATACTGTCCAATCATGCAATGGCAACGGGGAAAACGCCTTGGAATATTTTTTAGCAAAATTTTTTTGCCCACTGAGTCTTATACGAAACATATGTTGCAGACAGTGGCCAACAGCCGTTGGGTGCCAGTGCTTGCGCTTCTGCCGCGACGGAGCGCATGTGCGCAACGCCTGGCAGACGTGGCGCCCACGCGCTGCGGTTAAAAGTAGGTTTCTCAGCGTCTACTCCTTTTACTGCGTAGAAAGTAAATAAAATGGCAGGAATGCGTTTTTATGCCCCGACTGCAATTTTAAGCCCGACAGGTGACAAACAGCAATTAAAAGACTCCAGAACGGAGTGCCAAGGCTTCACCACCAGGCTACGCCACGTTTCAGTTGCCGCGATTTCAGTTGTCGGTCCCTTTAAGAGAGAATAAACTTTAATGTCACAAAGCAGTAGGTGTATTGCCCGATTCAACACGCACTGAAATACAGTAGGATTGAAGCATCCGCAAAATGAGTACTGCATAAGCTGGCTGCGGACCTACTTTTGTACTTTGTGAGGACTGCGTACGCAATTCGGGCAAGAAACCCACAGGTAGCTTCTATCAATCGTTTCCTTTATACTGTCTGGCCTATTTCAAAATTTATTTTTATACTTGAGCCACCTCTGTTGCTTAATACGGTACAAGTCGGTGAGGATGGTCTGAAGTGATGGATTTCTCATGCGGTTTTTGCGGTAGTCGCGTTGGAGAACCGCGGGGCCGCATTTCTTGTTTAACACCTTTCTTTGCGACCCACCGAACAGTTATTTCTCGGCTACTGTGTCGAGCCCAAATGGATAATTCGTCTGGCGTCGTATTTAGCGACGTTAGTATAATGTGCGACGGACAGTCGTATGACTTGCATTAAACGTAGCAAGCAGAAGGTCGCACACTCCAATGCGGCGCCGAGTCCGCCGACGTGGGTGTATACTGTGAGCGCTAAGCAAAAATGCAGCTCCACTAAACGTGAAACCTGGGGAGGTGCGAAGCAGTGATGCGCCGGTGTACACCAATCGCTCCGCTTGTTTACCCTGTCGACAGAAAGTGTGAGTCGACCACGGAGGCAGTGCAGTCAGACTGTGTGTGTGCATGTGTGGGTTGCGTCTGAAGGCAGTGCAGGGTTGTTGTGTCAGAAGCGATATTAACGAATTTCTGTTAATTAATGCGATTGAAGCATTATTTCTGTCTCTTAAATTTGTCTGAATCATGTTATTTAATTTGAACCTGTTCTGATCAATTATGTACTCGTTCTGGCCCTGTTTTGAGCACTTCCTTGGGATCATGACCACGACGACGTTACACGCCGACAGCCCAGGCTCAAAAGATGCTTTGCGCAGTGGTTGCTAAACAATTTTCTTTTTCCCTTTTTGCTTACACCAAAAATGTATATTTTTTAATGTTTTTTTATGGATCAAGAACAAGCAGTATATTACAAAATTATGTATAGGTTGCGATCTGTAGCGATGTGCGTATTTATAATCTCAGAGTAAACCAGACATTTAAAGGGGCCCTGCAATATTTTTTTAACAGTCGGAAAACGTTGGGTGTATCCAGACAAGGACAGACGAGGACGGGTCCCGACTATTTTTTGTTTTGAGCGAGATTTTAATGTTAGGTGGGCAAATATCTCCTCAGACAGAAACCAACCTTTGTTTTGCGAAATTTAGCACGAATTTCTGGAAGAAAAAATTAATATTTCACTACAGGTGCGAGAAAGAACTTTCGCATGGTACAGATGTTACAACTTTGAAGGTTAGTAATTCTGAAACTAGCGCATTGCACCCGCCGAAATTTTATTTTCAGTTATTCTACGCCACTTGTACACTCGGCCCACTATAACTTGAGTTTATGTCGTCCACGGCGTGGTTAAAAAAAAAAAAAAACAAATGGCCAAACTTTGATTTTGTAGTAACTTCCTCCGGCTGACCCCGATTTCGTAGGTCCTTTTTGCCAGTTTAACTGAAGCAGTGATGCAAAAAATATTTTGGTCGAGTCTTCCAGTGGTGTTCTGCAAGTTAAAATAGGAAATATGTGATTAAGCGAAGTATTAATTCCGTTAACAATCGCAATAATTCCAAGACTGCAGGAACAACTAAAATTGAAAGATTTCAAATGCATTTTTAAAGAAATAATCATCGCCTATTTTTGTGAAAAATGTTCAGAATACGGAAACATGCCTCCTAAAATTTCTGCCGCAAAAATATGCTGCAGTATTTTGTTGTAAATGAGAAAATTCAGCCTATTTTTGGAACTATATATATTTACCTAACAATATGCTGCGTTCGAATAATAAAACAAAAATCACTGATATATTTAACTCTCAGTGCGTGTCGTCCTTATTATTGTGAGTCACTACCTAATTGGCCGTTAATTAACAGATCTCCTGCAAGCGCGTCCATTCGTTGACGTAGCAACACGCAATAGCGCTTGTTGCACATTTAAAAAGATAATTTGTTAATCATTGCTTAATTATTGTAATGGCCTATTGGGGTGAACTTTGTTCCTATCAATTTTCCCCTCCTGCCTGAATTACTCCTTTGCGCTAAAATGGTGTGCGAGGCTAGAGCGTAGTAGGAAAATGCGAGGATACCATGGCAGTGGTTAAACCCGATGGGTACGTCAGATGCGGGTAGCCGCAGAGGGAGTTCGGAACATCTTTCATTTTCATTTAATTATTTAAATTAGTCGAAAAACATTTTACGCAGCGGAATGGCGACTACGTTTTGAACACGCCTGTTTCCCACACGCCAGAAATATACCTGTGACGAGTTGAGAAATCTCGTTGTTGGGTCGCAAGGCGGTGCCAGTTTCAATACGCGTGGCAGGGAAGACAAAGCTCTTTAGAAGTTGAGATTTACCTCTGTCCCATTCTTTCACACGTCCACAAGGCAAATACGACTTCATTCGTTGTACAGTTTAGACGGAGTGGCTGTTTTTCGTATTAATCGAGCCGAAAATTCGGGGTTGTTATACAATTCTTTATGGTAAGTTTCAGCGTGAGGTAAACGTGCGGCTGTTAACGTTTTACGTGTTTATGTGAAGCGCATCTTTCAAAATTGCTTTTTAGGCAAGTAATCCAGTAATTAGAAGCAGAAAAGTTCAGAAGAAGGGCCGCATCCGCGTTGTAAAAATGTTTCGCCTTTCCGGATAGACGTGTGAGCTTTCAATGATTTAGCAATCTACTACAGGACAGTGACAGAATTAAATAGCGTCGTTGCCACAAAACAGCGTCCACTTCGTCGAAGAGCACGGCATCGTGTTAGAGACGCAGCGCTGAATCAAACCCAGTGAAGAAAAATGGCGCGCGCAGCGAAAGCCTCAACACACGCAACGACTGGCCGAAGCGTACACGGCGCGATTCTGGAGTATTGTCAAAAAAATTTTTGCAGTGCCTTAGCTCGGCTCTGCCAGGATATACGTAGCGTTAGCTAAGGTTCAGCTGATTATTCTTAGATTGCCTAGTTGTCTAGGATTAGCTTGATTATCATGCTTATTGCTGCTTCAATGACACACACACACACGGTATACGCGATGCGCAGCGCCTATAGGGGCGCCACTGAAAGCCGCGTAGCGGCGGCCGTTGGAACCGCTGGTGGGTCGCGTAGCAGACGCCTCATTTCACTGCAAGCATGACGGAAGTGTGCGCGTGCGATTTGCCGTTTGTGCGCGTCCCAGATAATTACTTTTGCGGCGATAGTGTCTGCAAAGGAGCTGCACATTATAATAGTGGACATGTGCCCGATGTCACAGCTGTGTGGGACGACAATGTCACCATACGCGCCAAGTGTTTGCCACAGACAAGCGTCAACAAGCTTCCCTACAAAGTGGAGCTCATCGCACCGCTTTCTTTATAACGTCCCGATCACTAATACCCGCATGCGTTGACGCGTGAACCAACGTTTGTTTCTCGACACAGTAGCTTCGTTTACGTCCCATGTGTTTATATAGTAGATTTTGAGGGATCGCTGTCGCACCGGCGCATGGATTTCACGGGTGCGGCCACGCGAAGGGTCAGCTTTGGTAAAACTTTGAAACCAGCACGATAAACTTGTGAATATATATCTCGATAGCTTGCGCTAGTGGCGCGAGACTAAGTCACTGCGGAGCTGGTGGTCACCTAGCTTGTCGTAGCAGCTTGGCTACGTATTTTCTAGGTTTTTTGCAAGCTATTAATTACCAAGTGTTGCAGAATGGTGTTAGATTCTACATGATCGTCAAAGTCTTAAATGCGCACAGGTGGCATGTTTTACAGCCAATATGCATATAGTTGAGGCGAACGCACAGCGAACATTCTGCACCGGTGATCACATTCCAGTGCCATCAATAGGTAGAATGCAGCCGATTTCGTGCAGCATACGTGTGATTCCATGGCGCTTTTGTAAAGGAGCCGTCACCTGCCCCACATTCTCTAGCATTGCGCTTCGCGCCATTCGTTTTTCAAGAGAGCCTAGGCATCGCGTCTTATCAGTACTAACAACCTCATGTGCATTGTAGCGTCTACAATGCAACCAAGTGTAAACGTAGTAGCGTTCGCTGTAGACGTAGCGACATAAATTGAGAAATAAAAACACGATAATCGCTCTAACACTGCTGTTAACAAGAAAAAAGAAATAGCGGGCGCGAAAGAAGACGAAGTAGGATCGCGAGCGCGTGGCACGTGTTGTTCTGGGTTTTTCTCTTTAGAAAAAACGGCATCGTAGGGTCTCGCTGCTCGGCGCTCTTCACTTTCAGACGTATTGTCTTCCACCGCACTTCGAAGCCTGATTTATTATTCATCGAAGTCCTCGGACTTTACACTGCTGTAAACAAAGCGCGATTGCTTGCCTTCTGCGTCGTACAGCCGCAATCCACCGCCGCCGTCGCTCTCGCTCATGAAATAGCATCGGAAGCCTGTATAAGTGCGTTCGTGGCGATTTTTTGTGTGTGCTTGAGCAGCCGACAACGCAGCAGTTATTTTTCGACATCTCTGGAGCCAGAGAGAGTCGTTAAATCACGATGAAAACACATCCATCTGTGCACTCGCGTACACGCTCGCGGGAACACTGCTCGCCCGACCCACCAACGCTTCCGAGCCGTGGCGGCAGATGGCGTCGTCGGCGCTTTGCGCATCGCCTATACGCTGTTAAAGGGACCCTGAAACGGTTTTGACGATTTTGTGCGAACATGGTGATCCATTAGAGCGAGTCATTAGGATCATTTGAGGGCAGATTTCAGCGCTGTGCGTAAAGTGTGGAATTTACAATAAGGTTTTCAACACGTGCATCGCAAAAGATCTCAGCGGCTCGCCAAAAGGCGTTTTCAAACGCCCCCGCCATCGACCGATCGAATGGGAGGTCGCTGATTGGCCCCGAACCATCACGTGCACGTAACTTTCAAAACCTAGCTGCGAACAACGTGCTTCTACAACGTACTCCTTCGTTTCAGCCAACGGTATCGTCGCGGCATCTGGCGGCGTACATACGAGTCGTCGGCGCTCTATTACAGAGGCTAGCACTGCCGAGGCGGGCGACCTCAGTGAGGATATCGGGGCGCTATGTCGTTACGGAGGGCTCGGCAGAGCGGCTGACGCGGAAGGCGCTGTCGTCGCTAGCGCGCACTCCGCAGCAGATCGAGTTGAGGAGGAACAGCAGTGGTAAGGAGGAAGGCGACAGAAATAAGCCCATAGCTGCCTTAGCGCATGGTGCTTCGCTTTATTTATGGTGTGAATGATTTCACAATTGTGTTGCCTAATCAGTGACGCAATGTCAAAAAAACGTTTCAGGGACCCTTTAAGATCGGCATGCCCCCCCCCCCCCCCCCCCATGGATGTGATGGAGGGAGGCTGCCGGCGGTGGCCGGTGGATCTACTTTTCCAGGAAAAGGACCGTGGGGAGCGCATGTGCCTGCGTTCCCACTGATGTACATCGCTGGGCTGCCGTCTCGAAGAGACAAGTGCATTGTTTGGATGCTGCCGCGACGGCCATATTCGCCGCTTGCCTCGAGCTTCAAACCAGCCCGCGTGAAGCTCCTGGAATCCGCATGGACCGTCGGTGTGTAGTGCGGTGTGTGTGTGCGCGTTTGTGCCGCTTTTGAAATATGAACTTCTCGGCCGCACCGACGCAACGAGAGGGGTGCATCAGCGCACCGGCCGACACTGAGGTCTGCTGCCAGCAGGTGACATATGGCTTCCCCATTGTGAGAAAACGGCGGCGTGTCGTCAAAAGGACGGGGCCGGGAAGAGTGCTTTTATTTGTGCTGCTGTTATTTTTCAGCAAGCCTCTTCGCCGGACCGTACCTTCTCCGGGGATCAGCATCGGCTGCCACTCGGGTCACGTCACACCTTGCCGCAGAGAAGCAGCGAAGGCGGGGCGTGGCCTCCTCTCTTCGAGGGCGGAGACAACGTCGTGATTGGACACTATTGTATATAGTGTTGTATATAATAAGAGCGCAAACGCGCTCTATCAGCTCCGTTCATCATGTAAAATAAATCATCTCTCTTCTCTCACGTCATCGTCTCCGAGTCGGCTCCGTACTTCGGCAACCTCCCCTTGGAGTCGGGATGGTGGAAACGTCGACCTGGTAGCGTGGAATCCTAGGACCGACGGCTCGACTCTCCAACCCCAGGTCCCAACAACGCATTATGTGACACATGTATATTTATTTTTGCTCAACGTCGGGTTGCTTCTCTGTTGCCACAAAGACGGCTCTCTCCTTCTCCATGGCTGTACCACACTGGCAAACGCCAGCCAGTCGGTCTGACAACTGGCTGACCCGTGTCCTTCCGTTTTAGGGGCGACGCTCCTTAGGGCATAGGCTAGTCCGGCGTCGTCGTCGTCGTCGTCGTAGCCACCTCTAGGTCTCAGAATGATCACGAGATGGCGCTGCGGTGCTGCTTAGCTAGTACGTGAATTGATCACTAGATGGCGCGGAGGCGCTACGGAGTGAATGATGATGAGTGGGGCGAAGCTTCCGTCCGTCCGTCCGAGCGCTGCTGCTTAGCTAGTACGTGGATTGATCAACAGATGGCGCGGAGGCGCTAGCCGCGTGCTATAATGTGATAGGAGAGCGCTAGATGGCGACGTTTTGTGTTCGAATCTGATAGGATGGAGGTGCATTGCACTCGTTTAATCGGATATCGCTAGAGGCGCATCTCTGCTCGATTCTCATCGGATGGAACGATCGTTCGAGATCGTTCGATGCGCGACCGATGAACCTCCGGAGCTTCGCCCACTCATCATCATTCACTCCGTGGATATGCGCGGATTTTTTTCTTTTCCTCCTCCTCTTCCTCCCCGCTGTATGTATACCCCCACAGATACGTCTCCGCATGCGTGCAAATGAGAGGCGCTATCAAGCGGCTACGGCGCAGTGTCAGACGGCGACTGCACAACGGAGGAGCACAGCTGCGCGCGCGCCGGCGCCAGTGCGTCTGCCGCGGCTATGACGTCGCTCCTCTGGAATGCGCAGACAGGCGAGGCGCGCGCAGCGGCGGCGGAGTGCGCGGAGGCGGCGGCTCCGTTGCGCCAGCTCTGTGACATCACTGCACCTCGCGCATGCGCCGCACAGCTCTCGGACGTGCACGCGAAACTGCTACAGCTCGGCCAATGTAGCTAACGCTACAAAATTCAGGAATGCGGCAGTGAGTCATCGCATCCCGGCGGGTGAGAGCACGAGACATACGGGGAGAGAAGGAGGAAGCGGAAAGTACGCGCCGACTCTATCCGCGACATGTGAAGGATACGATGGCGCGTCCGGCACGAAGAATCTACCAGTTTAATCGAGAGCTTTCCCTCAGCTTTGCGCGTGCTGAGATCACGTGACGCGCGCAGAAACGTCTCGAAGGCCCACCGAAGTCAATTCAAAGAATCGACCGTGGGTTGTCGTCAGCAGGTGTTCGTTAGTGAGATGTGACACAGGGAAAGGAGAAATAATTCGTTGAACGACGCTGCTCTGCGGACCAACCGTCAAGCTTCATGTTGAGGGGACACTTCATGCGGACCTGGCGAATACGACTCTTTTCGTGGTTTATGCTCTACTCTCATGCGTGAGCTTGTGTATTTGGTGTTAGTTGGTTCCGTGTTATGCTGTAGCGCATCTGTATTCGTATATTGAAGAGCCGTGTTTGTGCACGTTTTTGTTTTTGTAACTGTCTGTTCCATGAGAATATATTTGTTTTGTTTTGATCACCCTAGGCTCTGACTCTGTCTTTGAACTTTGATCCACTGCTGGCGTTTTGCTATATTCAACCAACAGGACCTAAAACTTAAGTGTCCATGCTTTCGTGAGGTCATTTTCGGGAAAATATGTCGGTTCTTGGAATCTTCCCGGCGATTGCCTCCCGTGTCTCATACGTCGTGGGATCGGTGACAGTCGTCGTCATGTCGCTCTTGGAAAGTCCAAACAACAGTTGTCTTTCCATATCGCTGTCACAGTAAGAAAGTAGACTTGTTCGAAATTTAGTCGCATTTCCGTTGCGTAGAAGAATTTTGGCAACTAACATAAGTATTTAAGTGAAAATGAAAAAATATCGGGACCCATTTTGCGACTGCCCGTATCTGACATACCCATCTGGTACATCTTCCATGACATCGTCGCATTTTCCCTAGACTCTAGACTCGCACATCGTTTTTGCGCAAAGGAGCAATTGAGATAGGGGGTAAAATGAAGATTATGACCTGAATAAGGTTCCCTATCTAGTATATTACAAAATAAAATTAGTAAATAAAGACGTACTATAAGCGCTCTTGCGTGCCTGCTACGTCAACGAATAGACGCGCTTGCAGGACATCTGTTAATTCATTGTCAATTATCTAATGACTCATAATGATAGGGAAGACATGCACCGAGCCCCTCGACATTACCACATCAAAAACAATCAGGAAGAACTAAATATATCAGTGATTGTTTATTTTATTATTCGAAGGCAGCACATTGTTAAGTAACCAAACAGTTTATTTTCCTTTTAAGGAAAATAAACTGAACTGAACTGAATAGGTGCAAAATGGGCTGAATTTTCTCGTTTAGAACAAAATAATGCAACACATTTTTTTTTTTGCGGCAGAAATTTTAGGAGGCATGTTCCCGTATTCTGAAAATTTTTCATAAAAATGGGCGACGATTATTCTTTTGAAAAATGATTTTCAATCCTTCAATTTTCCCTGTTCATCCAGTTTTGGCATGTTTGGGATTTTTAACGAGATTAATACTTCGTTTAATCACATTCCTTCTAATTTACCGACACCTTGGGGTCGCGCGACGGAAATATATTCAGCTTAGCTATTCAGGTAAACCGAAAAAAAAGAGACATCCAAAATCGGGGTATTTTTTACAAACGCACCGCGGACGACATAAATTTAGGTTATCCTGGACCAAAATTAAAACTGTGCTCTTTTGTACCTATAGGGAAATGAGAATTTTTATCGACGTTCATACTAAATTTTGCAAAACGAAGGTTGATTCCTTTCTAAGGAGACATTTGCACACCTCATATAAAAATTTCGCTGAAAAAAAAAAAAAAACAGTCGGTCCCCTTCTTGGTCTGTCCTTACCTGAACACACCTCAACACTGGCGGTGAGTATAGTGAGATTCATGTAGGCAATAAGGCAGGCAGGCAGGGCAGGGTAGGGCAGGGAAAGTTTATTTGTCCTGAGAAATCCTGCCCTAGGACAGAGGCTAATATTATTGCACTGCATGCTGCAGAGGGGCATTTGTAGTGATCTTTCAAATACAGCTTGAAACCTCTCTCGGCATTCAATTTACGCTACTTGGAAAAGCGACTATACGTGTGTACTTTGAGGGCGAACCAACGTTGACTGATTTCATGGTCACGAAGTCATCTTCAGTAATGCTTCAAATGTTCCTTTTGAATTCAATGAATTGAAATATTTGTCCAGATCTTCAGACACCGAGTAGCGTAGTAATCTCTGCGCTTCCGGTCTCGATGAAGGCTCTGCTTGTTTTACTTTCTCCTGTTCATTTTCGGTCGAATCCGGCATACTTGCCCAGTGCTATTCCGAAAACACACGTGCCTGCGCCGGTCACTTCTGTCGCACTGAACCCACTACACCTTCCCATGCATAGCGTTGTTCCCTAAACCACCCCCACTCTCACCGTTGCACGCTTGTCGGCCGGAGTTTTAGCACAATGGTGCTTCGTGCTCGCGTGCAGTGTAGTTATACCGAGGCCCCAGTGAGCTGCCATTGACTGGCGGCGCCTCAGCCATCATAACAGAAGCGCGCAAGCACGTTCAAAGAAAAAAAAATCCACGCATATCCACGGAGTTAGTGATGATGAGTGGGCGAAGCTCCGGAGGTTCATCGCAGATCGTGCCGAGTTCCGGATTAATTTAGTTAACGCGCACGCTACGAATCCTTGTGGTTCAACTACGCACAAGTGAAATCTCCCACCGGCACTTCATTGCAAGTGAAGATCCAGTGCCTATATATATATATATATATATATATATATATATATATATATATATATATATATATATATATATATATGGGTGGCCGGTGAACGGTTCTCCAGCGCGAGCAATCGGTACTTTTCAATCAAGAAACTCGCCAGAAGACGCTGCCTGCGTCAAGCTTGTCTCTCGCGGGTGAGGGCGCGTTCTCCTTCTTTGCGAACTGGTAGAGCATTCATAGAAGAAAGAGCGTTTCCATTATAGTCAACGCGTGCCTTTCGATCTCTCTCTCACAAGACAGCAGATGGAAGAGTGAGAGAGCTCGCGCGCCGGGAGGCACGCGCCGAGGGCGAGCGCGAGCGTGGCTACGACGCGACAACGAAACAGCGAGCGCCGCAGCGCCATCTATTGTTCAATTCACCTAATAGCTAAGTAGCACCGCAGCGCCATCTCGTGATCATTCTGAGATCACTCAAGACCGAGCGCATTTTATAGTTCTCACCCCTAGCGGTCTCCCATCGCACTGCATCGAAACATCTCGAACGATCGCCTCCATCCAATGAGGATGGATGGATGGATATTAGGAGCGTCCCCTTTATAACGGGGCGGTGGCCGGGCCACCAAGCTCTAGCTTTATTTCTTTTTCGTTTACAACCATTTCTTTTCCCGAATCACACATATTTTCACAACTAATTTTTTACTTCGTCTATTTATTTTATCTATTATCGTTCCTCTGTGATGAAACAATCTTACCCGAACTACCTTTCGCTTTTGTTTGCTCCACACTTTTGCGCCACCAATGCTCTAAGCGCCTTTTGCTTATATCTATCGCCGGCATGTTCAGCTTTCCCCTGTTACTCCTGAAACCCATGGCCTCCTGTAGGGTAGTGTCCACAGCTACACCTGGGTGGACATCTGTACATTCAATCAAAATATGGTCTGTCGTTTCCCTAGCTTTTCCACAGCACGTACATGTATCCCCTTCTTTATTGAATTTTGCTCTGTAACTTCGTGTTCTCAGGCAACCGGACCTTGCCTCAAACAGTAAAGCGCTTCCCTTTGAATTATCGTAAAATTTTTCTCTCTTGATTTCGTCTTTCCCTTTTCGGTAGTTGTTCAATGCCGGTTTCTTCTCCATTCTAGCTATCCAATCCGAGTTCTCCGCCGCTCTGACCATGCTCTTAACGCTCTTTTTCGTCCCATCCGTTTCGTTACTGGATGTATACTTACTGGTAAGCTTCCTAGTTCTCTTCCTCCATTGTGAATCAACGTTCTTCCTATACAAATACCTGAATACTTTCGCTGCCCATCTACTTTCTTTCATATTCCTTAATCTCTGTTCGTACCTAATTTTACTCTGAGCTTCCCTTCCCTCAAAGTCAGACCATCCCATATCCCCCTTAACAGCCTCATGGCGCGCGTGAGCACGCGATCACTAGATGGCGCGTGCTCACGCGCGCCATCTAGTGATCGCTCATCACACTATGCGCTCCCATACATCTGAATGGAGCGAGCGCCGCAGCGCCATCTCGTATTTTAATTCGTCAACTATGCTGCGCTAGCGCCATCTACTGATATCCCGTCACACTAGCCTTTACCATGTATCTCTATGGAGCGAGCGCCACCGACGCCATCTAGTGATCACGAACTAGACGAGGTGGCTACGACGGACAACTATGGCAGACAAGCCTATGCCTTAAGGAGCTTCGCCCCTAAAAGAAAGGAGAAGAAAAGCACGCAGCTTGCACTGTAGGTCGTGCAAGGCCAGATCACAGCGAAGCTGGACGATAGTCTAATGATGGTGGCTATAACGTCGCGGGGGTAGAACTTGTATGTATACTTGGTGATATCTCGATTCGACTGGGGCTACGCTATAGGTAGGCCCTTTGTAGAACTCGACCGGTACAACTTAGCATATACTTGGCTATACTTGACTGTACTTCATTATACTACTAAGTTATATCCAGTTCTACGAGGGATCTACCTAGGCGTAGCTCCGGTCAAATCGAGATAACACAAGTTCTTCCCCAGCGACGTTATAGCCACGATCAGTAGACCATCGGCCAGCTTCGTTGTGATCTGCAGATCACAGCGAAGATGGCCATACGCGACTTAGAGCAATCTGCGTGCTTTTTGCACCGTAAGCTGTTATGAGATCACAAGGGCCGTTTTTGGCGCCGTAGTTGTCCGCCGCCGTCGCCGGGGTCCGTAACCACTATCGCGCTAATTTTAGAAAAAGAAATAACCAGGACCGAGGAGCATTCGACCTCACGTCCTTCTGCGTGGCAGTCGAGCACTCTACCACTGAGCTACGCCAGTTTTTTTTTCTTTATTGCCTTTTTTAAAAGTGCATTCACAGAGTAAAAACAAAACGGAACGAAAGGAAACAAAAGCAATCACAACAACGTACAGCGAATAACCGTCCAGCTGCTGTCGGCTGACTACATATTAAAACTTCGGCATGTGTAACAATTGTTCCATTCTGGACATCCACTCAGGTACATCTTTCTGTTCTTTCTGCACTTCAACAAAACGCGACACAGACCTGTACGCGATTACTTCTGCGAATCTGTACCACTGAGCTACGCCAGTGGTTGAAAAACTGTCGCTAAAAGGCCTATGCAGGTATAAAGCATGCCGAAGAATCGCAATAAAAAATCTAATGTTACGTTGCAGAATAGTAATACACCACTACGCGTCGTGGAAAGTGGAATGCATAACGAGTGCGAGGAATCATTTGAAAGAACACATGGGTACATGCTTTGTAGCTCTGCACCCATTACAGAGGCATCATTGACATCATGATTATGAAAAGATCTTCTTCAACTTTTCCGTCATCATTATTACGAAGCGCTGCCTCGTTAAGCAGTTTTGTCGTATCGTACCATGCGTCACGCGACAGGCGACGTGCGCAGCCCCGACAGCAACCTGACTTGGCTCTTCGATATACCTACCTCATGCCCCGACCGCCAGATCCCCAAGCGTTTACAGGCCTCTAAGGTCGCTCTTCCAGCTTACGCTGTCACTGTCCTGCGATTACGCGCAGGTCTGGGGTTTTTATCCACCTTTTGCAGTGCGTACCTTCCAACTCTACACGGGACGAAAAGAAATAAAGAAAGAAAGAAAGGAAAAAGAAGGAAAGAAAGAAAGAAAGAAAGAAAGAAAGAAAGAAGAAAGAAAGAAAGAAAGAAAGAAGAAGTAGTAGTAGTAGTAGGTGCTCGTACGCATGGAGGAAAAAAACTAGGAGGCAGCATCACGTGACCATTATAGCCTCAGTAAACTAACTTCCACTAATTTCACCAGTACCATTGTTGACAGAAGCACCAAAATACTTTCACATGAGTGCATCGCGGCAGTACCATGCTATGGATACTCTGACCTCAGTCGCGGTCGCGGTGATACGCTTTTCTTAGTTTATTCAGGGAGCGCGCACTTTCCGAAGAGATTCCGCGAGAGTTTCTATACGTTTCATCGCGCCTAGATGACAATCTACAACTACAGAACTATTAAAGGAAATCTCAAGAATGAACAAGAAAGCGGAGGTGGGCTGTTTTATTTCCCCCTGCAAGTACGGTGGTGCTGTACTGACGGGATGTGAACTTCCATAAACTTCTTGTTTTTGTTCCTGCGCGGACTTAGAGTAGCACCAGGCGGCCTAGGCTGTCGAAGCCAGCTCGCTGGCTGCCGTTCCTTACAGCAAAGCCGTCGGCGTCTGCGCTCAGCCTTTTTTGATTCATTCGGACGAAGAAAAACCTCCGTGGGTCGCAGGTGACCACCGCCTTTATCAGAGGCGTGACGACCGACATAGTTCCTTCTGTGGGAGATGTCGAGATAACGAGCCTGCCCCAGTGCCGGGACACCTGGACATCACCCCATGGGGCTTGCTTTATGCGCACTCCGCCGACTAGCCAGACCTCGTCGCCATTTTGGTTGTTCCACTGCTTCGCCAGGCTCACGATACGGAAGCACTCATTGAATCTTTCGTCTTCCTCATTTGAGCTGCTGTAGAAGATGCTTAAGGGTATGTCATAGCAGAGGTCTTTGAACCGGTCTATGGTCGACTTGGTTCCCGAGGCATCTACGACGTAAGTGAGACCGTGATTGTGAGCCGTGAAGACGACACCGCGACTTGATATCTTGGCCAGTCTGCTCCCTGTGGCCACGTCCACAGCGACGCCTTGCTGTAGTACGCGGCCGCAAGGATGGCACACGCAGGAACGGTCACCGCTGCTGTCAACAGCCGCCATGCATTCCTTGTCGAAGTTGACGACCCGCACCGCGCGCTCCACAGAAATGTCGACGCGAATGCCGTGCCGGAGCATCACAGACACCGTGCCGCCCATTGTCACCACAGGCCCGTAGTACACATCCTGCAGTCCCGACCTCAGACCACGAACGGCGCCCACGGCATACGGATGGGCATCTCCCCAGCTTTCGGCGCTCTCTTTGGGCATGCTATCACCGGCCGCGGTTCGCTGGTCGCCGTTACTGTTCTCTTCCGCTTGCTCAGCCTCGCCTAGGAATGGCGCGTGCGGCAGGTAAGGAGCGTACCCCAGCTCTTGGAGCACGTCGGTGTTTCCTTGCTGCAAGAATTCATCCCATGGGTCCACCTCGTCGTCTCCAAGCCAGGTCGAGTAGACAGGGTCGAAAATGTTTCCCTGTTCGTCAATGAGAGAGCCATCTTCTCCATACGGAAACAGGGTCTCCGTGTAAGTCGTGTACGGCGGGGGCTGTAGGTAATATAACGGTGGCTCCATAGCGGGCCATGGCGGTAGGTCGCCATAGTCGACGCTGCCGTGAGCCTCACCGTCGTCGTCTCGGTCTTGATATTCGTAGAGGCCATCGAGCCCTTCCTGTGCCTGGCGTTGCTGTCGTCTTGCCCGCCGTTGCTGTCGGCGGCGTCTGTTGGCCTCTGAACCCTGGGTCTGGCGTCTGGGCATGGCGCCGCTACCGCGCAGGACAGCGTTCCACGGGGTGGCTCAAGCTGTCTGCAGGGCACCTTAGGCTGCGCACCACACGCTGCGTGCGCTCGTACTGCTTCCTGCTTCGTCGTTCTTTATGTCATCTTCACCTTTTCGCGAATGCAGTCGAACCCCGCTTCAACGAAATTTCCGGTGCAACGAAAAATTCTCTGTTCCCCTTCAGTAGTCAATAGGAGTCAATGCAAAATATATGCTCGCCACAACAAACACTTTTTTGTGCCGTTTCGCTTCAACGAAATTTGAAGATACAATTCCAGGCACGAAAATTAGATTTGCTGTGCAGTGAACACAAACCCGAACATTTTGGAGCATTGTAGAAGACAAAAATACGTCTACAAAGTCGAAATCGCATGTTGGCAGCACCAGAAACGGCCGCTTTTGACTGCGTGGTTGACTGAGTATTGGGGCTGCCAATGGCCGTGGCGACGGCGATGAGACTGCCCTACTGTTGCACTGACTTAAGTTGTTTTTTAGTCGCGGACAATCCGAAGCCGAAGCTCAGTCACTCACAAGAACGTTGGCATAAGGTACAGGGGTCTAGAACTGGGCAGTGTGCTCACTGCCGTATCCCTGCGCCGCGCCGCCCTGGCCCCTCGAGTGTCGCCTGCTCCGGCGCCCGCCAGGGGCGCTGTCGCCCGTATCACCCAGTGCATCGCAATTGCATGGCGAGGATCTAGGGGTCTCGTAGGGTGCTTTCTAGACGTAGCAAAAGCCTACGACAGCGTCCCGCATGAGCCCTTACTACACCGCATGAAGACAATCGACATGCCACAGGAGTGGACAAACCTATTGGAGCGCCTGTACACGAACAACGCAGTGGTGGCGAACTTCAATGGTAGCAGTTCAGAACTAGTCGCTGTTCGACGAGGCCTGAAGCAAGGATGCCCCCTGTCTCCATTCCTGTACATGTTATACACAACGGAAATGGAGCGGCTGCTCATCGAGTCGGGTATAGGCTTCAGGCTCACATTCCCATGGGCTGGTCTTCAGCAGACGTAGACACTGCCGGCACTGGCGTATGCGGATGATATTGTGCTCCTAGCCGAGAACGAGGCACAGCTGCAAAAGCTTGTAACATGTGCCCAACATATGGCGACCCTAGGGCTTGCACTCAACCCCGCCAAATCAGCTGTGCTCCGTTTCTCGGGCTCATCCGACAACAGT
The DNA here is from genome assembly GCA_013339685.2 of Hyalomma asiaticum. Classification (NCBI taxonomy): domain Eukaryota; kingdom Metazoa; phylum Arthropoda; class Arachnida; order Ixodida; family Ixodidae; genus Hyalomma; species Hyalomma asiaticum. The sequence continues at coordinate 181,705,975 of CM023481.1, read as the reverse complement.
CCAAAAGTGATGCTGCCCAAGGGTGACCTCATCCCTCAAGCCGCACAATACCGGTACCTTGGAGTGCTCCTGACAACGGAGGACGACTTACTCGAGGCGCATGCGAAGCACCTGAAGACAGCATCAACCCGTGTGTGCAACATCTTACGCCGACAGTGCCTATGAGGATGCAACCGCTATGTGCTTGTGCGTGATCTCTGGAAGTCTGTGCATGTACAGGGGCTGATTTTTGCAAATGCCATCCTGTGCCTCTCCGCTAATAGAAGAGAATGGCTCGAACGGGAACAACTCGCGGTAGGCAGGCTAGCGCTTGGCTGCCACGGGCGAGTTGCTGTACAGGCGATTTAAGGAGACTTGGGATGGTCGGCTTTTGAGGCCCGCGAAGCCCAGAGCAAGATCACCTATGAAGCGCGCCTGCGCACCATGGACAATACCAGGTGGGCCCGGAAGCTCTTTCGATACATAAATATCGTTGGTATCCGGACACAGTGGTGCGCCCGTGTGCATACCCTTCGCCGAAAATATGGCTTCCTGACATGCACAGAGGATAAGGCTGCCCAGAGCAGGTCTGCCGTGCGGGCCCTAGTACGCCAAGTGGAGAACGCCAAGTGGAGTACGAATGCGCAGAAAAAGACTACGATGGCACTGTACTGCGCACACAAGGGCGAAATCTCCACGGAGTCACTATACGATAATAGTGTCGGTAGTGCGCTACTATTTGAAGCACGGGCGGGAGCGCTCCGCACACTGTGCTACCGGAGACAATTCGACATCGATCCAGACGTGCAAGTGGCACTTTGCAGGGTCTGCGGGAGCGAGGAGGAGACAATAGAACGCATCGTTCTGAATTGCTCACAGCTGACGCCACGACCAACAGAGGACACCTCGCTTCCGGTGGCACTGGGACTTGAGTCGGCTGCAGACCAGCGATACGATGCAGTTTCGGTTGCGAAGGCCCGTCTACGAATGTGGTGGACATCAGTGAGACGATGACTGTAAATTCCGCCCCGTTCTGCCTGCTTTATTGTATTATGGCTTTATTTTTTTCTCTACATCCGGCTAGGATGCAGAATGCGTCCACCAGATCTAAAGCGTACGGCCACAAATCATCATCATCATCATCATCACCTGGAATGTTCCCCTCAGTTCTACAGTTCCCTCTGTTCCCTCGGTTCTACAGAGCGGCGGAGGGTGTCCCACATCGTGCTGCCGCCGACAGGTGGCGCTGTTCGCAGAGTAACCTGGTGGCGCACATGTCACCGCCCCGTTACAAAGGGGACGCTCATAGCATCCATCCATCCATCCATACATCCTGCCATCAGTGAGACGGTGACTGCAAATTCCGCCCCGTTCTGCCTGCTTTATTGTATTATGGCTTTATTTTTTTTCTCCACATCCGTCTAGGATGCAGTAATGCATCCACCCGATTAAATTAGGTACCAACAGAGATTAAGGAATATGAAAGAAAATAGATGGGCAGCGAAAGTATTCAGGTATTTGTATAGGAAGAACGTTGGCTCACAATGGAGGAAGAGAACTAGGAGGCTTACCAGTAAGTATACAGCCAGTAACGAAACGGATGGGACGAAAAAGAGCGTTAAGAGCATGGTCAGAGCGGCGGAGAAGTCGGATTGGATAGCAGGAATGGAGAAGAAGCCGGCATTGAACAACTACAGAAAAGGGAAAGACGAAATCAAGAGAGAAAAATTTTACGATAATTCAAAGGGAAACGCTTTACTGTTTGAAGCGAGGTCCGGTTGCCTGAGAACCCGAAGTTACAGAGCGAAATTCAATAAAGACGGGGATACGTGTATGTACATGCTGTGGAAAAGCTAGGGAAACGACAGATCATATTTTGATTGAATGTACAGATGATGCCCACCCAGGTGTAGCCCTGGACACTACCCTACAGGAGGCCATGGGTTTCAGGGGTAACACGGGAAAGCAGAAAATGTCGGCGATAGAGGTAAGTAAAAGGCGCTTAGAGTGTTGGTGGCGCAAAAGTATGGGGCAAACAGAAGCGCAAGGTAGTTCGGGTAAGATTGTTACATCACAGCGGAAAGATAATAGATAAAATAGGTAGGCGAGGAGAAAAATTAGTTGTGAAAATATGTGTTATTCGGGAAAAGAAATGTAGAGGAAAAAGATATAAAGCTAGAGCTTGGTGGCCGGGCTACCGCCCCGTTATAAAGGGGACGCTCCTAATATCCATCCATCCATCCTGCAGACATGCATTCCGGCGCGTCGCGGTAATGCGGTTATCGCGCGTTGCTGTTTGACCGGCAAGTAGCATTGAATCTGTGCAACACATGAAAAATCTTAAATGTAGGTTCGCTTTGTGTGAGACATAGATCATTATCACTGTGGCTAGTTTACGTATGGTTGCCGATGACTTCTACGCGTCACGGACGAGCGATTCTTGCAGTCACCCAGAGGGCACGAACACCGAAGTATTTTCTCTCCTGCTTACTGCGCCCCGCCACGGTGGTCTAGTGGCTATGGTACTCGGCTGCTGATCCGAGGGTCGCGGGATCGAATCCCGGCTGCGGCGGCTGCATTTCGATGAGGCGAAATGTTGAGGCCCGTGTGCTGTGCGATGTCAGTGCACGTTAAAGAACCCCAGGTGGCCAAATTTCCGGAGACCTCCACTACGGCGTCTCTCATAATCAGAGCTGGTTTTGGGACGTTAAACCCCACATAACAATAATAACTCCTGCTTACTGCAGCGGCCTTGCCGATCGCGCTGAGCTCTACGTGCCGCTTTGAAGTTAAATAATGCCTCGTTTTTTGTTATTTCATGGCGCATATGAGACGGCTGTAATGGGACAGTGAGTTATACTAAAGCAAACGCTTGAAAGTCACCCAGGCACCACTGCTTCACGATTTCAGGTGGTCATGTAGTAGATTTTATTCAATTCGATACCGAAAACACCCAGAGGGCATTTGGTGGGGATTATATACAATTGGAGGATATGAATGTACACAGACACCATCGAAATCAACGCTGCAATAAAACACTATATTAAACATCCCTGCATAAATCACTAGAACTTTATATATAATGACTGCATCAACACTACGAAAGAAATATGAACAAAAAATTCACAGCATATCCACGGAGTGAATGATGATGAGTGGGCGAACCTCCGGAGGTTCATCGTAGATCGTGCCGAGTTCCGGATTAATTTAGTTAACGCGCACGCTACGAATCCTTATGGAAGTGAAATCTCCAACCGGCACTTCATTGCAAGTCAAGATCCAGTGCCTATATATATATATATATAATGTATGGGTGGCCGGTGAACGGTTCTCCAGTGCGAGCAGTCGGTACTTTTCAATCAAGAAACTCGCTAGAAGACGCTGCCTGCGTCAAGCTTGTCTCTCGCGGGTGAGGGCGCGTTCGCCTTCTTTGCGAGCTGGTAGCGCGTGCATCTTAGTAGTAGCGCGTTCCTAGTAGGTAACGCGCTACAACGGACGGACCCAAACCTTAAGGAGCTTCGCCCCTAAAATAGCACATTTTGAATGCAAATAAAAAAGTTGTCGCTTTTTGAGGAAATCGTACACTACATGAAGAATTTTATTATATGCACATGCACACACCGCGAAGAGTAGGTGTGTGCGTGTGCATATAATCACGGCAACCGCGCAAGGGAACCGAGGGGAACATTGCAGGATGGATGGATGGATATTAGGAGCGTCCCCTTTATAACGGGGCGGTGGCCGGGCCACCAAGCTCTAGCTTTATTTCTTTTTCGTTTACAACCATTTCTTTTCCCGCGACAGCGCCCCTGGCGGGCGCCGGAGCAGGCGACACTCGAGGGGCCAGGGCGGCGCGGCGCAAGGATACGGCAGTGAGCACACTGCCCAGTTCTAGAACACTGTACTCGGTTCCCTTGTGCGGCTGCCGCGTCGCAGTTTGCTGAGCGTTACCGTACAACTGTACCGTACCACAACGCGCTGGGGCGTCTTATTCGTCTGTGTTCGTAGCAGTATGCCCGTGTGCCCTGTGTGCTTTATGGTGTGCTCCTAACACTTTGAGTTAAAATGCATAGCCGCCGTCTAAATTACTGCTTCGAACCCGGTTTCCGAACTGGCTACATTCGTAATATAGTTTAATGTTACACCACATATGTTTGGATGAACTTGATTTGTGGGGTTTAACGTCCCAAAACCAGTTCTGATTATGAGAGTGTCATGAGTAAGAGGGGCCCACAAACACAGGCCACTAGGCCAAACGGAGAGATCGGCGAAGTGGCGCGGCAAAGCACGCGCAGTGGACACGTCGGTGTTCGTAATTGGATGTCAGCGGGCTCGCGGCACGCGACCCGAGTAGAGATCGGTGATCGAGAAGGCTGAGCTGGCATTCTCTGCGCGGCACCGGTCGACGAAGGGTGTCTGGCCAGCTACGGTCTGGTGACGAGGAGACGAGGGCGTCGGGCTCCGGGGTGCCGGCGATCTGGCTTACGATCGAGTACGGACTTCGGAGTGGCAGCGGCTGAACTTCAACAGTTCCCGGCGTACCCGCAGCGCTCCACCTTCGCCGGCAGAACGGGACGACCGGCAGAAGAATCGCTGCAGAGGGCCGGTCTTGGTTGGAGACCGGACATCACATATGAGGACGCCTAGGCTGGGCTAGGCCTAAGCGGTGACCCGCCACGTCGCAGGCGAAGCAAGGCGGCGGACAAGGACGGACCTTGCATGAGCGGCGGCCACCATCAGCAGCGTCTGTCAACGACAGCGACGGGACACGACCCACCTAGAGATCACCGACTCTGAAACGCACCGCGTCGAAGGCAAAGTAAGAGCGTCTAACTGCACCTTGACCGGCAGGCAGCTGACGCGGACTTGAACGCGAGGCCCAAGGTTGAGGGACTCCCGTGGGAACTGCGCCCTACGCGGAGGATTTGTAGTTAGGCCGTTTGGGTTGGTTTGTTAGTTTTCTTTTGTGTGCGTATTGATGTGTATTCGTACTTTGAGTGTCTTGGTGTGTGTTTTATAAAGTAACGTCTTTTGTTTTTTGTTAACGCTTCTCGCCTCTCGCCTCCGTCACTCTCTCTCAATCCATCGGAGCAAGCGCTCCCGAGATCCTCACACACAAACTCGTGACATAAATTGGCGAGCCTTTGCCAGGATTAACATCTCCAGGCCCAGTCACGAACGATCGTCGGGGGTTGCGAAGATGGATTGGGAGCGTTTGGCAGCGTTGGCAAGGGACACGGATATGTCCAAGGAGGAGACGTTACGGTTTTTCGAAAACGCTCAACGGGAGCGCGAGCGAGAGTTTGAGCGCGAAAAGGCTCTTTTAGAGTTAAAGCTGAGGTTGGCAGAAGCAAATGCGATGGGACGGGATAGTGAAACCCCCACGCCGACGGCGTCGCCCGGTTCGCCTTCTGCCAGGCCTAGACAAATTTGCCCCAGGAAACTGATGGCTCCCTTTGACGAAAGAAGGGATGATTTAGACGCGTATTTGCGTCGATTCGAAAGAATAGCAGTCGGGCAAGGCTGGGAGAAAAGCGAGTGGGCGAGCGCCTTAAGTCTCTGTTTGGTGGGGGAGGCATTGAGTGTGTTCGGCAGAATGCCTGCAGACGATTCAATGGACTATGATAAGGTCAAAAACACTTTATTGAAACGGTTCAGGCTAACAGCCGAAGGGTTTAGAGAGAAGTTTCGCACAAGTAAGCCGGAGGATTCCGAGACTGGTCAGCAGTTCGCGGCCAGGTTGACAAATTATTTTGACCGATGGGTAGATTTATCGGAAACTGAGAAAACGTATGAAGGAGTGAGGGATAGAATAGTGGGAGAGCAGTTTCTGAGCCGGTGTAGTAATAAGCTGGCCATATTTTGAAAGAGCGTAAACTGGGCTCGGTGGAGGAGATGGCCCAGCAAGCAGATCAGTTTATGGAAGCCCAAGGACTAAAGAACTTGGCAAAAGGGGACAAAGACGCTCCCACAGGAGCAGAGGGAGAAGCAAGGAGCCGGGTCCCAGGTTTTAATTCTAAGGTGCAACAGAGATGCTTCCTATGCAATCGACCTGGACATTTAGCGATGAATTGCATGTCAAGGAACAGTCCGCAACAACGCTCTGTGACCTGCCAGTTGTGTCAAAGGAAGGGACATAAAGCTGATGAGTGTAGGACCAAAACGGTGGAAAAAACCGCATGTGTAGTAAGATCAAGAGAAGGACAAAAAGAATACGACATGCCCGTAGTGGAAGGAGAAGTACAGGGACATAAGGCTAGAGTATTAAGAGATACGGGAGCGAACACAGTTATAGTAAGGAAAAGCCTGGTGTCGCCGGAGAGGATGACAGGTCTGACAAAACCGGTCACATTTGTGGACAGGTCAGTCAGATACCTTCCAGAGGCCCGAATTCAAATATCGACACCATATTACACAGGGCTTGTGACAGCAAAATGTGTGGAGGACCCCCTCTATGATTTGATCGTGGGGAATGTACCAGGGGTTAGGAACGCAGACGATCCGGATCCAACATGGAGAGGGACCAAGGGTCCAGAACGGATGGAAAACCCAGAGAAGGGGAAAGAGCTTCAGAAAGACATAGCAGCGGTGGTACAGACTAGAGCCACAAGTAAGGTACCAAAACCTTTGAAAGCGCTACAGGTGGCAGCTGTAGATGGTTTAAGTATAACAGCGGCCGAATTCAAGGAATTACAGGATAAGGATCCATCTATTAAGGCTTGTGAAGCAAAGGTGGGCCAGATGATTAAAAGGAAGAAGAGTCGGACGGTAGCAGAGTTTATTAAACGGAATGGACTGTTGTATAGGAAGTGTATTTTTAGTTCCGGCAGGGAAGTGCACCAGCTGATGGTTCCGGAGGAGCTAAAAAGTACAGTGTTGAAGTTGGGGCACGATAGTATTATGGCTGGCCACCAAGGAATTAAAAATACTTTAGAAAGGATTACAGAGGAGTTCTTTTGGGTCGGGGTGCAGGGCGATGTCAAAAGATATGTCAAATCCTGCGATGCGTGTCAAAAAACGATACCGAAGGGGAGAGTGGGGAAGGCGCCACTAGGTAGGATGCCCATTGTAGAACGGCCTTTTGATAGGGTAGCAATCGATATAGTGGGACCTCTCAACCCAGTCTCGGGGAGAGGAAATAGGTATGTGCTCACGCTGGTAGATGTGGCTACGAGGTATCCAGACGCAGTCGCCTTGAAGAGCATCGACACAATACAGGTTGCCGAAGCCCTGCTAGAGATGTTTGCCCGATATGGAGTACCTAAAGAGGTACTGAGCGACAGAGGATCGAACTTCACATCAGAAATTATGAAAGAGGTAAACAGACTTATGTCCATCGATCAGAAGCTAACCACGCCTTATCATCCAATGGCCAATGGGTTGGTAGAACGGTTTAATGGAACGCTAAAAACGATGATCAAAAGGATGTGTCAGGAGAGGCCTAGGGATTGGGATAGGTATCTACCTGCCCTCCTGTTCGCATACAGGGAAGTGCCTCAGGCTAGCCTAGGGTTCTCTCCATTTGAAATGTTGTATGGAAGGACGGTCAGGGGGCCCGTAACCATACTCAAGGAGCTCTGGTCTAGAGAGGAACTTGAGACAGAGGAAAGGACCTCGTATACGTATGTGCTAGAGTTAAGGAATAGATTGGAAGAAACCTGTAAACTAGCGCATCAAGCGCTGGAGCAGGCTAAACAAAAGCAGAAAGGATACTATGACCGGAAAATCAGGACTAGGAAACTCAGCCCAGGCGATAAGGTGTTGATATTGTTACCAACTGACAATAACAAATTGCTAATGCAGTGGAAGGGACCGTTTACGGTAGCTCAAAAGAAAAGTGATGTGGATTATGAAATTTCGGTAAAGGATCAGAAAAAGGTGTTTCATATTAACATGTTAAAAAAATATGAAGAGAGAGAGGAAAAGGAGGATAAGCACGAGACAGCTAGGAGTTGTATGGTGATAGCGGAAGAGGAAGGTGAGGAAGTGCAAACCTATAACGTCAAGAAAACAATGGGAGTGGAAAGTGTCATGGTAAATCCTGCCCTAGCTGAAAGGCAAACAAGCCAGCTAAAAGATTTATTAGGCAGATTCGAGGAGGTGTTTTCTGACATTCCAGGACGTACCGAATTGGTACGCTGCGAACTACAATGCTCGACAGAAAAACCCGTGTGTGTCAAACAGTACCCCTTGCCGATTTCAATGCAAGATGCCATAGAAAAGGAAGTAGATGGGATGATAAAGCAGGGGATAATCGAAAGGGCTAATTCGGCATATAATGCACCCTTAGTGGTTGTTAAAAAGTCCGATGGTACTAACAGGGTATGCGTCGATTTCAGGAGGCTGAACAACATATTAAAGACCGACGCAGAACCGATCCCACGTATTGACATCGTTGTGGCCAGAGCGGCAAGGAGGAGGTATTTCTCTAAGCTAGATCTTTCTAAAGGATACTGGCAGATACCAATGGAGGAAAACTCTAAGGAGAAAACTGCTTTTGCGTGCTCCAAGGGATTGTTTCAGTTTAAGTATATGCCTTTTGGGCTAAAGACAGCGGCTGCCGTGTTCACAAGGTTAATGAGGAAGGTCCTGCAAGACGTGCCGCATGTAGAACATTACATTGACGACATACTAGTGGCGACGGATACGTGGGAGCAGCACATACAAGCCCTAGAAAAGCTGTTGGAGAAAATAAAAGGGGCCGGGCTGACGATCAAACCAAACAAGTGTGAACTAGGGTTTGAGACGGTAGACTTTCTAGGGCACAAATTAGGACTAGGCCAGGTGGAACCCAAGGGGGAGATTTTAGAAAAGATCCAAGCTGCTAGTAAGCCCATAACCAAGAAACAGGTACAATCATTCTTAGGGCTGACAGGATTTTATCGGGAGTTTATCCCCCAGTATGCCAAGATAGCGGGACCACTGACGGATTTGACAAAAAAGGGGGCAAGCCATCTAGTGAAGTGGGAGGCAGTACACGACAGAGCCTTCGAAGAACTGAAGGACAAGCTTGCCCATCCCCCCATACTCATGGCCCCAGATATATCGAAAGAGTTTGTACTGCGGACAGATGCCTCTGATAAGGCTTTAGGGGCAGTACTCCTGCAAGACAAGGGAGGAAAGTTACACCCTGTTTTCTTTGCTAGCCGTAAATTGAACAGGGCTGAACAGAACTATTCCACGGTGGAGAAGGAATGTCTTGCTCTGGTGTGGGCCGTGAAAAAGTTTCACATATACCTGTTTGGAAAGCCATTCAGAGTACAGACAGACCATCAACCGTTGGAGTTTTTGAGCAAGGCAAAACTAACAAATAGCAGGGTGATGAGATGGAGCCTGGCCTTGCAGGAATACTGTTTTCACTTAGAATACATAAAGGGAAGTCAGAACGTAGGAGCAGACTTCATGAGCAGGGCCATGTAAAATACACATGTGGAGCACATAGGCGTGCAGAGCAAAGTGTGCGGATCGAGTGCTATTGTGGTGAAGTGTACAGTTATACTTAGATGTGTGTTGTTAATGAGGTGATTGACTCATAGTTGATTTTGTGACATATTGTATGTTTAGTGTTGCATGTAATGCATGTTTAGGGGGGTGCACTATCTGGCGAACTTAAACTTTGTGAACACTCACTCGGGTGGCGAACGTTGAGGAAAGAGACTATGCGACGGTGTTGGGTGCGGTGTTGACCAAGAGGCACAATGTGCGCGAAAGTGTGTCGGTGTGAAGGGATGTGCGGTGTGTACATGAAGGTCGCCGAGCAGCAACATTCGCAGAGTCCTCAAGAAGGCGGAAGAGGTGGAAGCAGTTTTTGTTTCAAGGAAAAAAAAACTCTTAAAAGGGGGGCCAATGTCATGAGTAAGAGGGGCCCACAAACACAGGCCACTAGGCCAAACGGAGAGATCGGCGAAGTGGCGCGGCAAAGCACGCGCAGTGGACACGTCGGTGTTCGTAATTGGATGTCAGCGGGCTCGCGGCACGCGACCCGAGTAGAGATCGGTGATCGAGAAGGCTGAGCTGGCATTCTCTGCGCGGCACCGGTCGACGAAGGGTGTCTGGCCAGCTACGGTCTGGTGACGAGGAGACGAGGGCGTCGGGCTCCGGGGTGCCGGCGATCTGGCTTACGATCGAGTACGGACTTCGGAGTGGCAGCGGCTGAACTTCAACAGTTCCCGGCGTACCCGCAGCGCTCCCCCTTCGCCGGCAGAACGGGACGACCGGCAGAAGAATCGCTGCAGAGGGCCGGTCTTGGTTGGAGACCGGACATCACATATGAGGACGCCTAGGCTGGGCTAGGCCTAAGCGGTGACCCGCCACGTCGCAGGCGAAGCAAGGCGGCGGACAAGGACGGACCTTGCATGAGCGGCGGCCACCATCAGCAGCGTCTGTCAACGACAGCGACGGGACACGACCCACCTAGAGATCACCGACTCTGAAACGCACCGCGTCGAAGGCAAAGTAAGAGCGTCTAACTGCACCTTGACCGGCAGGCAGCTGACGCGGACTTGAACGCGAGGCCCAAGGTTGAGGGACTCCCGTGGGAACTGCGCCCTACGCGGAGGATTTGTAGTTAGGCCGTTTGGGTTGGTTTGTTAGTTTTCTTTTGTGTGCGTATTGATGTGTATTCGTACTTTGAGTGTCTTGGTGTGTGTTTTATAAAGTAACGTCTTTTGTTTTTTGTTAACGCTTCACGCCTCTCGCCTCCGTCACGCTCTCTCAATCCATCGGAGCAAGCGCTCCCGAGATCCTCACACACAAACTCGTGACAGAGAGACGCCGTAGTGGAGGGCTCCGGAAATTTCGACCACCTGGGGTTCTTTAACATGCACTGACATCGCACAGTACACGGGCCTCAACATTTCGCCATCGAAATGCAGCCGCCGCAGCCGGGATTCGATCCCGCAACCCTCGGATCAGCAGCCGAGTACCATAACCACTAGACCACCGTGGCGGGGCTGTTTGGATGAACTTAAGCTCATAATATTTCACTTGATTTTTTGACAGGAGTATCAACCAGCTTATCTGTATCATGACATTTCGGTTCCCTACAGGAGCCCTGAGACCCAGCTCATCTTCAGCTGCAGCTCTCTCGGGATACTTAGAATACTTCGCTACTTGGAAGCAGCATTCCGGTGGAGCTGGAGGGTTTTTGAGCGAATCAACAGCGAGTGGCCTGCGTGTCACGATCTCAAGCACCTTGAGCTTCTTTCGTACCTCATCATGACATCATGACAGCTCGACTTAGTCTGGACCCTATCGAGAATTTGTTCGGAATTGTCCGACAAGCCTCGGGTTGCAACGACCACCCGACTCCCACACAATTTCTTATTACAATGAACTGCTTGTCATATTATAGTTTAGTTAAAACTGTAGGATATGGGAATGTAGACCCATGTGCGGTGAGTGCTTTGCAAGATACTGAAGCGACTAGCTCCAGCTGCTTTCCCAACAACTTGTGGGATCGGGTGGATGCATTGAATGATTCAGGCAATTTACCTGGCGAAGTGGCGCTGTCTGAAGCTGACCATGGCGAAAACATCGATGAGAAGCGACTCTCGAATAACTTACTACGTGGCAGGTTATGTCGCACGAAAGTGCATTATGAAGACAAAGTGCCGTACTTGCATGAATGACCTGACTGTGGCATCAGGAGCTGAAAACCCTGGGCTTGCTGCACTGACACTGCACAAAGACAGAGGAGGGCCTCTGTACCCACGTGGCACGCGTTTTTCTTTTGCGAAGATGCTAGAAGACATTTTCACTGCATGCTTCAGGAAGAGGGAATTGCATGCTGATAGTGTCTTGGATGTGCTGAGCTTATAGTGAAGACCAAGTGCACACACAAAATTGGTTGCAGTGAACATGCAGCGGAACTCACGAAAAATGTAATTAGTTTTTATGTTATGACGCGGCTACACTTCTTCACAAAGGCAGTCAACTTCGAGAAACATGTCAAAAGGAAGAGATCAATGCATCGAAAGATAGCTAAAACTTCGTGAGGAGAGTATGCAAGACGCTTGAATTTATTTTTTTGAACGTGCCGCCTTGCAAGCCTACTCTTCGCGGTGTGTGCATATGCATATAGTCAAATTCTTCATGTAGTGTACGATTTCTTCAAAAAGAGACAACTCTTTTATTTGTATTCAAAATGTGCTAATTCTGTTCATATTTCTTTCGCAGTGTTGATGCAGTCATTATTTATAGTTCTAGTGATTTATGCAGGGATGTTTAATACTTGCATTTGTATTTTCCTATTGTATAATCCCCACCAAAAGCCCTCTGGGTGTTTTCGGTATCGAATTAAATAAAATCTACTGCATGACCACCTCAAATTGTGAAGCAGTGGTGCCTAGGTGACTTGCAAACGTTTCTTTAGTATAACTCACTGTCCTATTACAGCCGTCTCATATGCGCGATGAAATAACAAAAAACGAGGCATTATTTAACTTCAAAGCGTCACGTAGAGCTCAGCGCGATCGGCAAGGCCGCTGCAGTAAGCAGGAGAGAAAATACTTCGGTGTTCGTGCCCTCTGGGTGACTGCAAGAATCGCTGAAGCCTTCGGAATGCGGTACTTTCCTCTTTTGTGAACTTCGGTTGAGGTGGCGGATACACTCGTCGTCCAAGGCGGTAGTGCTGGAGGATGGCGTTATATGTCATCGGTACGCTTTCTGGCTCTGCTTCAACGTCGAATGACCGCTGTTCTTGTGAGGCGGCAAGGGAGGCCCGGTTCACGTGACCGCGGGCCGCTGCATGAGCCGCTTCGTTCCCCTCGAGCCCCTCATGACCCGAGACCCACTTTACGTAAGTGAAGGGCGCGGAGTGCGTCGGTTGTTTAGAAGTTTAACTGGTTCGACCGAGATGCGACCCCTCGTGTAGTTGCGCACTGCGTCTTGCGAGTCCGTGAAGACTACGATGTCGTCTGTACTTGTGGTTGTAGCGAGTGCGATCGCCGCTTCTTCAGCCGTCTTGGCGTTCCGGACTTTGACGGTGGCGGACACCAGCTCTTTGCCTGTTGAGTCGACGACACTCAAGGCGTACGCATTCCTGTGTGGATATTTCGCCGCGTCGACATGGCGGGCATCTGGATCGCGCGTGTATTTTCTTCGGATGGCGTCGACTCGATCGAGCCGGCGTTTCCGATGATGCTCGGGATGCATGTTACGCGGTAGTTTGTCGATGCTCAGGGTTTCTCGCAAACACGGCGGTATCTTGACCTTGCGATCGGCACTGCAGTAGCGCTCTCCGTACCCGAGGCGAGCAAGGACTGATCTGCCTGTCGATGTAAGCTCCAGCCTCTCAAGTTGGTTTATGTGATGTGCTTCCGCCAGCTCTTGCCACGTGTTGTGCACACCCATTCTGAGGAGTCGAGAGTTGAAGCTACGGGCGGTAGTCCAGTGGCGAGCTTCGTATCCTTGCGGATGATCACATTTATCTTGTCAATTTCAGAAGACTTGAGCGCGAGGTATGGAGTTCCGTATGTAATCCTGCTTATTAAAAGAGCTTGGACTGCGCTCAGGGTATCCTGTTCCTTGAGGCCGCTGCGTCGGTTTGCCACCCTCCGTATGAGATGTGTCAATTGTGAAATCGTGCGTTGTAGCCGGGGAAGCGTGGCATCGCCCGATCCATCTCGAGATAGGTGCAAGCCGAGCACGCGATGCGAGGCGACTTTCGGTATTTGAACTCCGTTAAGGGTTACGCACGGGTCCGGATCTTCGCAGGCGGGTGATCTTCCCCTCGTACGGGCCTTGAGTACAAGTAGTTCGCACTTCTCCGGTGCACAGTGGAGGCCACAGCTGTCAAGGTAGTTCTCAATAACTCCAACAGCTTCCTGGAGACAGCTTTCTTGCTCTCCGGTGCACATGCCTCGCGTCCACAGCGTAATATGATCCGCGTAGATGGCGTGCTGCAGTCCAGGAATACTTTCGAGGAGTCGCGGGAGCTTCAGGAGCACCACGCTGAATAGAAGGGGCGATACGACGGAGGCTTGCGGCGTGCCCTTGTCTGGTAGCCTAAGTTCCTTGCTGCGTAAGTGTGATATCCCCACCGTGGCCGTACGACCGGTGAGGAAATTGCGGACATAACCATAGGTCTTCAAACCGCAGCCAGTGGATGCAAGATTTCGTAGTATCGCTTCGTGGCTCACATTGTCAAAAGCACTTTTAACGTCAATGGTAAGGATCGATGACTTGCAGTCTTTGCTCATGTGGTCAATCAGCTCCTCCTTGAGAAGGAGGAGGATATCTTGGGTGGAGAGAACCTGGCGGAAGCCGAACATGGTGTCCGGGTAGTGTCCGTTGTCTTCGAGGTGCGATGTAAGGTGGTCGTGTACCATATGCTTGATCAAACAGCTTGCCGACGCACGAGCTGAGGGAAATGGGTCGTAGATTCTCAAGGGCAATGGGTTTGTTGGGCTTTGGTACCATGATCACCTCCGAGTGCTTCCATGAGGCGGGTAGTTCTCCTTTGTACCAGCACTCGTTATAGTACTGGAGGAGAGCTGTCAAGGCCCTATTGGGTAGCTGTCGGAGGTGCTTGTTGACTATCCTGTCTTTGCCCGGGCTCGTGTTTCGCGTAAGCTTAGCGATGGCTGCGTGGAGCTCTGCCAGTGTGCCGTTGGGTAGGCCTTCATATTCCTTAAACGATGGTAGAGTCGCCGCTGGTTGGGTGGGCCCGCGGAGCGTTTCGCATAGCTTCTGGAGTAAGTCTTCCTCCGAGCCGTCGTAGTTGTGCGTGAGAAGACGGATATGCTCCCGTTGATGTGTCTTGGTGGGACCATCATCGAGGAGCGCGCGCAGAAAGTGCCACGCTTTCTTGGTGCTGAGGGTACCCTGAAGCTGATCGCAGGACGCGCGCCAGTTTTGTCTCGCAAGCTGTTCCGCATACTCTTGGGCCTGTGCTGTCAAAGAGGCAATTCTCTGCTTGAGTCTTCTGTTGAGTTTCTGCCTCTTCCATCTCTTGAGTAAGGCCCGTCTGGCCTCCCAGAGGTGCAGTAGGTGACTGTCCACGGCGGCCTTATCTTCGTTAAGTTGGATGACATTGGTGTATCGTTTGGCTGTACAGACCACATTTTTGAGCCTGACGTCGATGTCCTTTATAGCAGTGTCGTTATCAAGCTCGCTTCTGAAGGCGTTCCATTCCGTCAGTCTCGCTGTGCCAGTCTTGACTGGTCGACGTGTATGGTTGATGTCGAGCTGAATGATGTGGTGGTCGCTCCCAAGAGTCTCGGGGAGGCATGTCGATTCCGCCCTTTTGACATCGCGGGTAAACGTGAGGTCAGGGGTGGTGTCTCTTGAGACGCTGTTGCCTACTCTCGTGGGCTGGAGCGAATCGTTCCATAGCGTGAGGCCATGCTGCTGAGCGGTGTCATGGACTCTCGTGCCTTTCTTGGTGGTGGTGGTATAGCCCCAGGCCGCGTGAGGTGCATTAAAGTCCCCTACGACTACGAGCTCATGACCTTTCATACGTCTTCTGAGTTCGCGGATAAAGTAATCGTAGTCAGCGAGCTGGTCTTTCGGAGGACTGTATACGTTAGTGATATAGAGGCCTTGGTGGGACTTGCGGTCGGGTATGACTTCCACAATGTTGTGCTCTACCGTGGTACCTTCTATCTTGTGCTCTTGGACAGTGAAGTTTTTCTTCAGGAGCGTGGCCGTTCTTGTGATGGAGAGAGTCTTGTATCCGGAGAGCCTGACTTTTTCGGTGTTGGTCTCCTGGAGGGCAATGAGGTCTGGTTGATTAGTCTTTATATATTCTTGCAGGTTTGCTAGTCGGGGTCTGTAGGATCTGCAGTTCCAATGCCATATGCGCAAAGTCGAGGGCGAATTGAAACTCTTGTATTTAGGAGCTGCCATCTACAGGATCGTTGGTGTTCTCCCTTTCGGGAGAATTGGAGCGGGAAGCCTTCTTGCTTCGTGTGCGTGGCTTCTTTCTTCCAGGCAAGTTCTCAAGATCCGCGTGGCTGATGCGTTGTTCTTTACATGAGCGATGAAATTGGTGAGTTGCGACTTGAGCTCGTTGATTTGGGCTGTATGAGTGTCTATCGCGCGGTTCAGCGTCGTGAACGTGTTGCCACTTTGGATGGTGACTGGCTCCAGTTTCGTATCTACGATCGCCTCGAGCCTCGACTCGACTATTGCTGTTGACTTCGGCTCTACTAGCGTTGTGAGGTGCGACCCAACTAGAGCCGCCAGTTTCGTTTCGATGACGGAGACAATCCTTGCCTCCACCACAGCTTCGATTTCTTCTTTCGTGAGGTTAGGGGCGGGTTGTTTTGATAAGAGCTGTTCTTGAAATAGCCGAGTGAGCTTCTCTATGTTTTCATTCTGCTTCTTAATTATTTTTTCCTGTTGTTTGCAGAGCTTTGCGAGCTTATCGACGATGGCACCTTGGCTTTGGATCTTGTCGCGATGACTTTGTAGCATTTTCTGTTGGTCCAGAACCCTGTTTTCCAGAGCCTTAACTGCAGTGGTTTCTACAGGTGATACCGAAGTGTGCTTGTGGTGGGACTTCGAGTCGCCCTGCGCCGCATCGGCATACCTTATTCGCTGAACAGAACGTGAGCGAGAGCGCGACCGAGATCTTATGCGAGACCTGGACCGCGATCGCAGGATTGAGCTGCTTGAGCCAGGCTGCCTTGCGGTGGGCTGCCCGAGGCAGTAGGCGGGTTGTTGAGCTCGGGAAATTCGTCGCAGCTTGGATTCCAAGGACACTCTCGGGCTTTTGCCTTTATGAGTTGCTGCTGTCTCACTTGGTAAGGCAGTGGGCTCAGTCGTAGCTTCTTTTTGCACTCTTTACCGGCAGTCTCGTGTGACTGTTCGCATATCTTGCATTTAGGCAAGCAATCGTGGTCTTCGCTAACGGTGTCTTGGCCGCACTTGTAACAGAAGGCTTCTCTGGGCCTGGGGCATGTCTTGTCTGTGCCCAATGGCACCGCACTTCCGGCTGTACTGCACTGACTTGCGATACGGCTTGCAGCGGTAGTCCCCACTTTGGTAGGTGATGTAGTACGGGACTTGCGGCCCATAAAAAGTGATGACAGCGGTGGAAGATCGACCGAGCATACGTGCGCCAAGTACCGTGTAACACGGGTCGACTCTGAGACCAGCTACAATTTCGGCACTGCTGGTGCCTGGGAGGAGTCCATAGATGACACCTCTACAGAGGTCATCAGGATGTCTCACGTGCGCATTCACATTAAAAATGGTGCTTCCTAACTGGATGATGGTGATGCTTTTGAGTCTGGTTGCGCGTTCTGTGTCGGCAGTGCTAGCAATGATGATGTTTTCAATTTTCTGCATTTGCACTCGAACGTTGTCATAAAAATCCTGTTGCGTAAGACCACTGGATCTTCCGATGGCATGGGTAATTGCGGTGAGATTCCATTTCGATAAGTCAAGGCCAGTTTGCGGTCTGTAGACGATTTTGAAGTCGTCCGTTGGGAAAGGTGGCATCTTCGGGCTACGTTGCTTTGGCGCTTGTGGCGTGGGCTTATCCTGCTGTGCTGACTTTTCTTGGGAAGGTTTTGTTGGCTCTGATGTTTGTTTTCTTCTGCGTCCAACTTGCTGCCATTCAATGTGTTCGATCTCGGTTGTTTTCCCGCTGTTGGCATCGTAGGTCCACCCCAGCGCGGGAACGGAACGCTCGCCCGGCAAGTCGGTTTGCATCGATGTCGTCCGCTCTCCTACTTGGTCAGCCATCTCTGCCTCAAAAGTATAGGTTGCTGAATGCAGGTAGCGTTACCCTCTCTGCTTTTATCGGCGAAACAAGGGTGCGACTCTGTTGTCCAGGAGCCGTGTACATGCGACGCTGGCCCACAGGCGAGAGACGCTGGTGCGTGCGCGTTCTGCGGGCGCGCATGCAACGCAGGCCCACAGGCGCGAGACGCGGATGTCCTCCCTTGCGTTCCGTCACGGCGTTAGGGTTAGCTCGTAGAGTAGCAGCCTCGAGAGGTTGAGTCCGATAGCGGTAATATACTTTCACTCACCGCTTGACGGGAAGTCTCAGTCTGCAACTGCAACTTGCTGAACCGGCCAGCACGAAAAGTCAAGAAATTGCCCTGCTGTGACAACGAAAAACAGCTTAAAAAGCAGGAGCCCATGAGTGGTGCGCTTTCGCTCCTTGGCCCCCTGGCGGCCTTTTTCGAAAGACTTTCGCTTCCAAAAATGAAAAAGAAATATGATTCGAACAAACAATCAATTTACCAATTTAGACATAAGTGGTCATAAACTGTTCGATGGCCCTCACTATCGGCAGGAGCGTTTTTATTTTTTTTTGTAAATATCAAATGAAAACACTATTCTGGACAAAATGTATAAGCTGAACCAATCTCTCGTTTCACGTCGTACTTGACTCAAGGCTTTAAAATACAAAATAGGTACATTGAAAAACGATGAGCGCAAATAACATAAGTAAGAAAGATTACCTTCACGGCGAATCTTCGCAGATCTATAGGTATATCCGGCGTAATGGAAACTGGATACAGCTTACAAAATTTTATGCTGCGTAGCAGCCTGTGCTAGATCTATACAAGGTGAATCCATATGCATATTCAAACGGGCACGTTTTTGTTCTTTGCGGTGCGATTTTTGTCACCGGCTAGTCAGCTGTTACCAAGCAGGCGTGAAGTCCTACTTATCCTGTACGATTTCACTATCACGTAAATATTACTAGTGAGAGTTATAATTGCTGCATATAAACATATCTTATGCGAGGCGTATGTAGGGATGTGCATTCCAAAACGTACTGCTAAGCTGAAATAAATATTGGGTCGCATCGAGCTGGCGACATAACCCGCTGTGCCGATTTCGACGACCGACCACGACCATTTAATCATTTTGCTTCGAGCGTCACTGCTTTTTTTAAAGACGATAGTCTTTCTTGGGATACTTCAACGCAAAAATTTTGGTCTGTCTGTCGGTCTGTGTGTGTGTGTGTGGGTTAGCGTGTCTGTCCTGCTGCGAAAGGTGAACCCCTTCCTCAACGACCACCCAGCTTGAACTGGTGGCTACCTTCATACTTCTGAACACAGTCGGCCAAAAAGCAAATATTACGCATATCTGAGGCGCAACATCAATACGTATGTATTGGACGGTGTGTTCCTTTAGTAGAAAATACATAGATGCGTAATTCTAAAGACCCTAGTGCTTGTTAGGATGCGCAAAAGCGGACGTTTCCTGTACTAGGCAAGCTTCTTGCGTTTCCCGTAACCATGGCCAGATGGCGCCCTTATCTCGCGCTCGTGCCGAACGGAAGGCAGGGAACGGCCGCCCGCCACTCCGGCCGGTCCCTTTCTCTCCTCGCGTCTCTTCGTTTTCCCTCTCGCTTGCGCAACTCCTCGGGGGGAATAGAAACACGCGAAACGGGACTCATGTAGTACGGCCGGTAGAAGGCTATCGTCTTTTGACGGCATTTGCAGCGAAGCACGGAGATACGCGGCCAATTTTTTTTGGCACATGTTTGAGAAGACAGAGTTCCTAGCAAAATTAAACCACACATCACGCTGCCACAGCCAACGTTATTAGATCTAAGCTGAGCCAAATGAGCTATGCCTGAACGTCGAGCCATGGCCTCCGCCGTCGGCAGCTGCCGTCGCCGACTGCCGAGGCCACGGTCGAACATCGGACAGCGGTGGCGCGGCAGAAGGTAGCGGCCATGGTGGCGTGGCGGGCGTCAGCGTACGCGCTGCCGTGAAGTTGGCTTTCCCTCAAAAGGATGCATTTTGCGCACGTGAGCGCTGTAGGCGAATGGGGGCGCGAGCGGCGAGTTCTGTCAGAGACGCAACTCTGTTCCCCAAGGGGAACATATACAGTAACTCTAGTTCTTTCTTACGGTGGGCGCACCCTGTGGCTGGAGAAAAAGTTTCCGGCTGTCAGCCAGCTTTGTACGGCAACGCAGCCCGAGCAACAGCCAACCTCGAAATTCCTTTCGTCCTTTCAGATCCTGCTGCCAAGGCTCTCTTCGAACTAAGGACACTGTCAACGCGCGCTTTACTATCGCCGCTCAGCGCATTGGTTCTGAGAATGCGGTTACGGCTCCCATGTGTGGGCCTCGGCGTCACTGGTATTTTTTACGCAGGAGACCACTCGGTAAAGCAAGCGAGCAGCGGCAAATGTTACACCACAGAGGCAAGTTACACTCTGTTGTGAAATGAAGGTATATAGCGTGATGTGGCTAATCAGCAGGCAGGATCTCGATCGACGTAGCTGTGCGCGGGCTAGCAACGCTTAGCAGCCGAAAAGGTAAACCACGAGCGTTTGGAGAACAAAACATGCTTTATAGCAAAGCGTTACAGCGGGTGAATACAGGGACATCCAGCACGACCGACCCCTTGTAATTTTAAGGCGTGTTACCTCAGCCTTCGTAAGTGTCGGCAGAGGGCGCACCCTGCCTTGATGCGCCCAGGGCATGCGTGGAGTGGAAATAAAGGGGGCTTTGAGTTGTTGGCTACTAAGATGTGTGTGTGTGTGTGTGTGTGTGTGTGAGAGAGAGAGAGAGAGAGAGAGAGCGAGCTCTTTATTGAAAGGCAGAGAATTTAGCCGGCGTTTAAATATCGCTGACATGCTACTCTGCGTGAGGAGGGAGTTTGGAGAGAGAAAGACGAGTAGAAAGAAGTGCAAGAGACATTGGAAAATAAAAAAAAAAGAAAAGTTGGGCTTCGTGTTTCTGACTATGATGACTAATTGCGTCCAAAGATATTTCACGTTTGCATCAACCCGCAGTGAGCGGTTGTCTATAACTCCACGCAGATACATGCAACATGGTGTCAGAAGTGGGATGCCGGTAACTGCCAGTTAAGCGCAAGATAAGGAATCAGAAGTACTCCTTGTACTGCCGCTACGTTGGTGAAGTTGGTGGCGTTCGTTCGTCTCGCTGTGGGCCGGCGTCGCGGAGCTTCGAACAATGGCCGACCAGAACGCTGCACTCCCCTTCGCCATGACCCTGCCGCCTCCTCCACGCTTCGACTTCGAGAACCCCAGCGAGTGGCCGCACTGAATTATTCAGTTTCAAGATTACAGTTTCGCTTCGGGATTGTACCGAGCTATATACGAGGTGAGGGTCAGAACACTTTTGTATACCATGGGTTCGCAAGAAGCTAGACGCATAATCGACACGTTAGGCTTCGCAGCAGGGTTTCCTTCCATGCGGTCAAGGACAAGTTCAAAGCGTATTTTGTGCATCCGCCTAACGAAGTTTATGAGAGTGTCAAGTTTCACCGCCGCGTTCAAGAAGTCGAAACAGTAGACAGCTTCGTCACTGCCCTGCGTGAACTTGTAAAGAGGTGCAACTACGCGTCAAAGGATGTTGAAGATCGCTTGGTGCGTGGCCGTTTCGTCGTCAGACTCAGTGACCCCGTGCTTTCCGTTAAGGTCTGCCGCAGTACCAAACTGACTCTTGAAGACGCCGTCCTGCAAGCCCGTATTTACGAGGATGCACTCAAGGCACGTGTGGAAGTGTTCAAGGGGACCGGTCAGTATTCGGCAGACCTGCGGTGCATGCACAGGAAATAGCGCTTCGCTGTCTGAAGCAAAGTTCGCTCAACGTCGACAGCCTCGGCCATTTTCGTCGAAAAAGGGGGCGAAAGGTAAACCTCCAGGAAAGTGCGGCGCTTTACCTCCGGCAGGAACAAGTTCTCGATATTGTGGTTGTTCACCACATCCGAGATCTGAATATCCAGTCCGTCAAGCGAAGTGTTCCAACCGCAAAGCAAAAGGACACTTCGGCAGTGTGTGCGAAAAGAAACGGAATGTCATTGTGGTGGATTTGCACCCCATTTCATCTACCGAGAACACCGACACAGCCAAGTTCGTTCGCATGCTGGTGAATGGTCGGGAAGGACTTTTCAAGGTGGAAACTGGTGCAGCTGTCACGGTTGTCTCTCAGGAGTTTCCAGGAGTACCCAAAAAACTGCGAAAGCCTGATCAAGTGCTCACAGGACCAGTCAACACAAGTCTACACGTTATGGGAGTGTTCCAGGACACCCTAGAGTGGAAAGAAGGGTCTACGGCGCAGCCAGTCTACGTTTTCCAACGCCAACAGCCTCCATTACTGGGCTTTCAAGCAGTGTTGTACACGTTCCTCCAAAACAGGAACGGAAACTCGTTCCTCGTTCCTTCCCAATTTTGTAACGAGTTCCGGTTACAAGTTCCTCTAGTCAGAAAGGAACGCGTTCCAGTTACATTTCGAAAATTGGAACGTGTCGTTACATTTACGTTACATTTGAGTTTTAAGATTCAACATAGTGTCGGAAAATTGAGAGGCGAAATTAAGTGAACACTTTTAAAATTGACGTTGAGATGTGCGAATTTGAAACTCAACAGCTGCAGTGGATTATCTGGAGATAAGAAATGTGAAAAGAAACGCTTCTGGACATAAGTTCTGGGAGCAGCGAACGTACTTCCGACATGTTCACTGCGACTTTGACCCTAGTCTATTACAAGCACAACACATAATGGGTCTTCCGATCAGCAGTCAGAATAGTGCGCTTCAGATGTGCAAATAGAAGAGTAGAGTTTTGGGCCAGTTGGTGTTGCATACTAGGAGGGTGAAGCGCAAAGCGCAGGACAAGAGAGTGATACGAACAAGACAGGCGCTATCTAGCAACTATGATGGTTTATTGGAAACCGTGCGCATGCCCGTGTTGCCCTGCTGCGACGATGTATTTCCAATAAACCATCAGAGATGGCAGTTCCCGTGTCGTTCGTCTCGCTCTCCTGTCCTGTGCTCTGCTCTTCACTCTCTTAATATGCAAATGGAAAGTCACTCGCATTCACCAATGCATGTGAGTATCAAGTATGTTTAACACAGAAGCTAATAAACATTTCCATTTGCATTCACATATAATAGTTTGTGCTTGACCCACGCCTATAAATACTGGAACAAGATTTCCAGATATGTCGTCCGCATTCCCGATCCTCAACTTTTTCGCTCAGAATTAGGATTCCTTTTAGTGCTTTAATAGTGTGACTGACAGTTCTGGGTATGTTACTTTTGCTTAGTTCTCACGATTTTAAAGCATTTGTGATCATTCGTAGTTATTTGTGTTCTTTTGTGTTGTTTTATGTTCTTTTGTTGTTATTTATGGTTGCGCGCAATGTATGTCATTGTGAAGAATTCGAACTACATGGCAGTCAATCTGAGGCACACAGGGTTTGCATTGCTGCTTGTGGACCGCTGTATTCGGGTACTGAAAAGCGCAGGGTAACGTCGCCGCATTTTACCGACCGGTTTCATAAACAAGGGAACGCTGCCTCATGCTGAGGTATTCTATTCCAGCCACTGTACTAATACGGGAAGGAATGCCGCTAAGTGGTTGCCGCCAGTGGCGTAGGCAGGCATGGGCTGACCGGGCTGAAGCCCCCCCCCCCGAAATTTTTCGAGCCGGCGCCGGGCTGGCTATGCTGACTCGTCACGATGAACAAAGGCGCATATCCTTGGAACGTGTGGCTACGGGAATTCACCTCTCAACGACCGCCTGACGTCTAGGGGCTTGAAAGAAGGAAGAACGCGGCTTGTTCAACGGAGCAAAGGTGATTAACTCGCCACGCTATAGCAGGGAAAGTCACGTCTTTTTCTGCAGTAAAGCAACGGCGGCAAACGAAAGACGCCTGTCATTGATCGGTTTTATGACAAGGGCCTTAAAGACGTAGATTCTTCGGAAAGGAAATTCGGTTTGGACTTCACGCGGTAAGTGTCTCTCGACTGAGGAG
Source organism: Hyalomma asiaticum (assembly GCA_013339685.2). NCBI lineage: Eukaryota > Metazoa > Arthropoda > Arachnida > Ixodida > Ixodidae > Hyalomma > Hyalomma asiaticum. Next base: position 181,682,293 of record CM023481.1, on the reverse strand, counting down.
ACCTTAGGAGATGATATATTCTTGATGGCACGGAAAGATAGAATGGTGGAGGAGGGTGCACGGTAACTGTCTCTCCGGAGAGGACACCGCAACCGGTACACTCAAAGGGAAGGGGGTAAGAAAGAACAGGAAGGAGAAAGAAAGTTCAAAGCACAAGGAGGAGCCTTAGCCGAAGCAGTCACAGGAAAAGGGGAGTGAACGAAGAGAGTGGAAAGGAGAGGCCACTTTAACGAGACTGGAGATCACTGGCGGCAACGAGTGCCAGGTGTGACTAAATCACTCCCAGTGAGAGAAACCAGTGGGTGCTCGGCGGCAGTGGGGAACACAAAACGGCCTGAAGGGGAGCCGGCGATCTTCACCCCCAGCAGCACAACGACGGCGTCAGACACACCTTCGCAAGGTAGTACCACTCATGCAATGCAGTACTTTTGTCCTATGTGACAAAAGGAAGCGGTCAGGCTGCGTATCCGTCTACGTGTGCAGTTTGCTGGAGGAAGGTCGTTTGCGGGCGAAAGCTATCAAGCTAGCGAACGAACTTCAAAGCAAAGTATGCCGCTGTTCCTTGTATCACACGACTTTTCTTCCACGGCTGCGACTGGGAACACTCATGGTATGCGTTGTATGCAGCAGCCGGGCTTCTTTCTCTTTTTCCTGTTGCAGCTGGGGGGCCAGCGACGCCGTACTTCGTGCGGTTTCTGCGCTCCCGCAGGGAACATATCTACAGTATCTCCGCTGTGTCATTTTGAGCAGTGTCCCTAATGGGTTGGATAGTTGTTTCTTTGAAGCCTCATGGATGGCCTAATGTAGTTTCTTCTTCGTCATCTTTGTTGATCCCTTCGATATGCTCACAACGAGCGCGCCCGGCATGTCCCCTTCAGGAGGCTGTGCTGCAGTGAGAGGAACTTTCTACGAACCTCGCGATTGGACAGCATTGTTTGGCAGTGTTATCCACAACTTAAAAACGGGCAATGGCGAGTCGAAAAAAAGCTGTGCTGTGGTTCGCCGAGCGCGTTCTCGGCTTTATCCTCACCGTCAGCGTTCCTTACGACAACCACGACCACTGCTACACGGTCACCAGCCCCGCTACGAGCAGACGGAGGTCGCGACACTCTTTGAAGACCCGATGGTCATCTGCGGATCGTCGCTTTCACGAAAATATGTCCCAAGGGCAGAAGCGACTCTCCGACTTCTGGGCAAGCTCATCTTCGAAACGCCAACATATGAGCGAGACCTCGAGCGGTAAGTCATGTCTTTCAACTTGCATCGTTGCATGTTAACTGATGTAATCGATATAGTCACCTTGCAATGGCGCTAAGTTGGCCTGTATGGATGATATCTGAATTATCTGAAAATGTTTAAATAATGCCTTTTAAATGTTTGCGTAGTTCATGGTTATTGCCAGGAAATTTATCGTTAATTTCATTTCTTGAGTAGCAAGTTGCGCTTGTTAGCCATAATAGCCGAAGCCGCTACTGTCGCCGAGATGATCAATCAGACTCAGTCAATGGTTTATTGTATAATGCGCAAAGAAAATGAATACGAAACTATTTGAATTGATACCATTTTTAGCTTGTATCAGATCAACTTCCAAAAGAGCATTGACAGTCCGCCGCTGGCCTCTTAATATTGTACAGTTGAATAAAAGCAAGTGAGGCAGAGAACGGTGCATTTGCAAGCAAGCACTTGAATAAGTTGATCGAGGTGCTCTACTGTAAATAAAAAAAAAGCGTCTTCATGCATGATGAATGTTTCCTGCAACTTTTGTTTCAATGCGCATATCATTCCGGGTTATATCATCGAAATACACGAGCGATCGTTCATCATATACGTCGCTACAATTGGGGAGGGGGGGATTTATACTGCCATTATTTGGTTGCCTGGGGCGCAGACGCGGGGAATGTAGATATGGTATTAGGAAAGGAGAAATATGTGTGCACTATCTTGTGTTTTAAGCAGGTGTACGTCTAGTTGCCTGCAGTTGCAAACGAAATCGTATGATTACTTGTACGACGGATAAAAAATACGTTCATAGAGCTCGTTTTTGTGACCACAGTAAGGCAGTAAAAAATATTATGTGCACTATTCTGCTAGAGTAACCTTAGTGTCAACGAAATTAAAAAAAAAAAGAAGAGTACGAGGCCTGAGGTAAGTCACGGTAAACATATTGCCCCTAGCGCCAGCAAAGATGCAAGAACTATAGTCAAGTTTTTTATGAACACTGTTGATTTGCTGTTTCCAATGTAGATGCCAGTCTAAATTGACCCTTGGGTGTCAACTCACCCTCTGTACTCTTTCGCAAAGTTGACATCTTTTTTGACATTTTAACCTCATGGAATGAACGCGAGGTGTCGTGGGAGACATAATGTGACTCGATATTCGTGCGACTAATAGCAATCATCCTGACATTACATAGTTTACTTTCGGCAGATTCCGAATTACAACCAAAAGCTCTCGCCTTCTTGAGAATGCTTTTGTGCTCTAAGCGCGTTCACGCCTGCACACTCCATCCGACGTGAACGAGCACCACGAAAGCTTCTCAAAATTTTGCGGGGGGCGAGCCGTCTCGCAGCGAGTTCAGCGATTAACAGAGAGGGGCAGAAGCGAAAGAAAGGAAAGGCGGGGACGGCCGTTGAACGGGATGAATAGCGGGACCAAGTTCACACGCTTAGAGCAGGAAGGCAATCTGTGGACGAGAAGTCTTGGTTCGGAGATATGCTTTCGGGAAAGCCAACTTTTGCAGGAAAGTCAATTTTTGCAAATGGTCAAATGGCGGACTGCATGACACAAGATAACTAAAAAAAAGTTCCTGCGCGTTTCAGGCAATGTCTTAGGATTTTAAATTTACTTTGATCTTGATGTGGTAAACCATACCGAAGGCTTTCATAGTGTCTCAAAAAAATATCGACTTCGTTGCCCAGCTTTTAAAATGCGCCGATAATTGTTTGCGGAAAGGTCGATGGCGGTGCTTACAGATTTGCCAGAGGCAAAGCTATATCGCTGGGGCCGTAGTATGATGTTATTCAGGACGAATGCATTTAACTGTAACGAAATAAGTATTTCGAAAAAGGTGTTAATAGTACACAGGACTGATACAGCTGTGTAGCTGTATCTAACCCGAGATGTACTGAGGCTATATACTTGGAATCAAATCCTAGACGAGTCTTCGCTTTTCATGCAGACGTACTGATTTATTTTGATTGGTTGTTAGAATAAGCTCCCATAGTGTAGTAAATATATAAGTGCTGGTGAGAAAACCGTAAATACTAAATACATAAAATGATACAATGTTCAGGAGGGTTTTCCACAGTTTATCAGGATGGCGTAGACATCAATGCATAAATGGACTCACAAAAGGCACCTTAGCGACAGTTTGGTATTGCGGAAGTTTTACGCAGCATCGCGGCATCGTTACAAGTTATATTAAAATTATCATTGCGCCATTAGTGTGCGCAAGTGAAGGACCTTTGTATTAACGGTGAGGAAACGAATGCGTCTCTGGTAGATTTTATATCAGCTCTTTTTCTTTGCCACCTGGGAAAGTATTGTCTCCACGAGATTGTATTGTATTCGCGCTCAGTCGGCCGGGACAAATGAATGTCGAAGTTAGAACATACTACAGACCATGGGCCCTTTGATGAGCCCCAATGCTCCTTCAAAAATAAGATATGTATTGCTTTTCAATTGTTCATACCATGCTATAAAGTCGTCTTTGCGTTAATCTATTATATTTTCGCTAATTTTACATTTAAATGTGACACACAGTGGTGAATTTTGCAATGATTTAATGATCTACTTATGCAGGAACGCGTCCTAGACCCACCGGGAATGTCAGCCCCAAACAAGCACAGGATGATATTCGCCTTCAGGAAGACCAAGGACCTTCTCAGGGTAACTGTTATGTTGATTCTTATGAAAGAAGAGTGGGACACTTAAAAAAGAAAAAAAATCCTAGGACTATCACTTAAGAGACGTAAAGGTGAAAGCCAGTGGCTTTGGTTATCGAATGTCAAGTGGGTAATTTCGCACAGGCTGTAAAGATTGACATGGCTCATAGCCGCGTATCCCAGCCTGCCTATCCAGTGCGGCAATGAGCCAGCTTGTTGATTGAGCGCTTCCAGCCACCCCTGACTTCCACCACCTGGTCGGGCACCTTGTGTTCTCAGCCGTGGCAGTGGTGAGGGAAGTTTTCAGGGCATTAATGTTTAACAGGTTTTGTATTTTCTGTACCGCATTTCTTGTACCATATATAGTTTTCCGCAACATTGTTCTTCATTTTTTCTTTACGGTAACGTCCGCAACTCCGCATAATACATATAAGGTCTTCGCCTAAATAATGGAACTCTTTCAGAACACCAAGGGACAGAGTGCAGCAGACTCGACATTGGCCTGTACCAAAATGTCAACCAAATTGACAATGTCCTAAAGCACCAGCTCCTCACGTCCCCCTGGCGACCTGGTAGAAGCTATGAGTTCAAGTGCGTCAAGGACTTAAAGCAGAAGCGGAAATTTCAGCTGGCGTGGCTTGACAAATACCCATGGCTGAGTTATTCCGCGCTGTGTGAGGGCTCATTCTGCCGCGTTTGTGCACTCTTTTGCCGCCCTGAAGTTGGCAAAGGGCGTCATGCGTCCACCGGCGCACTCGTGTCTAGAGCTTGCCGAGATTGGAAGCACGCACTGGAACTTTTCGATTCACATCAGAACACGGTGTACCATCGGGAAAGCCAATCGGCGGCTGATCATTTTATAAAGGCCTTCTCGAGTGGTGCGCTTACTGTAGTTGAACAGCTTGATAGCAGCAGAAAGCTCCAGATAAAAGAAAACAGAAAGAGACTGGCCCCTATAGTCGACACAATAATATTTTGCGGAAGACAAGGGCTGTCTCTTCGTGGTCATAATGACAGCGGGCCACTAGATCTCGACAGTGCTCCAACAGAGAATGAAGGCAACTTCAGAGCACTACTACGCATGCGGAGTAGTTGCGGAGACAGCTACCTTAAAGAACATATACAGAACTGCTCCGGCAATGCGTCATATCTAAGTCCTACAGTTCAAAATGAGATTGTTGAAATCTGCGGCACCCTCATTCGAGAGAATCTCGTGTCAAAAATTAACAACGCGGGCTGTTTTTCTGTTCTCGCGGATGAGACCACAGATGTTGCTGGCATTGAACAGCTCACCATATGTGCTCGCTACTTGGACAAGGGAAGCAACCAGGTTGACGAAGTTTTTTTTGGTTTTGTTCCTGTAGATGACCAAAGTGGCCGGAATATCGCACGGGAGATTGTGAAGTTTTTAGTGAACGTTGGGATTGATATGGAGAACCTTCGAGGGCAAGGGTACGATGGCGCAAGTGCGATGGCTGGAAAAGCAAATGGCGTGCAAGCAGCGATTCGCGAGAAATACCCAACTGCTTTGTATACGCACTGTGCCAGCCACTGTTTAAACTTAGTGCTTTGTGCTGCTTGTTCTGTAGCTGATATTAGGCACTGCTTCGGAACAGTCAAGGAGACTGCGAAATTCTTTCGCAAATCGGCAAGCCGATCAAACGTGCTGCGTGCAAAGATCGCTGACGTGCGATCCGAGTCAAGGCGCAAGCGACTTCTCGGCTTGTGTGAGACTCGTTGGGTGGAAAAGCATGACGCGCTTCTTTCTTTTGTTTCTCTTTTTGACTGTGTCATTGCGGCGCTGGTTGAAATTGAATTAAATGGGAGTTCCGAGAATGCAGCCCAGGCGAACAATATGATATCTGCCCTGCTATCACCATCCTTCATTGTGGGCCTCCATGTCGCAGAGCACGTCCTGGCAGTGACCCTGCCTTTATCGAGACAACTTCAGGCAAAAAATTCGGACATGTGTACGGCGATTGGTCACATAGATGTTGTGCAACGCACAATTGAGCAATACCGAACAAACGCCGAGGCGTGCTTTGGGGAAGTATTCTCCAAGGCTCAAGAGTGTGGAGAGCGCCACAACGTTGAAATAGCAAAGCCAAGGATTAGGAGCCTCCAACAACATCGCGGAAATGATCACGCAGAAAGTGCAGAGGAATATTTCCGCAGATCCGTGTATATACCTTTCATCGATTTTATACTTTCTCAGCTAAAGCAGCGATTTGAGAATCACAGGCGGTTGATAGAAAGTTTCGGTGCATTGATTCCCGCAGCAGTTCCTCCATCACATGATGCCCGCCTAAGGCAAGCGAAGGAACTAATTCTTGCGTTCTCTAACGATGTGGATGAAATTGCTGCTCTCGGTGAATTTAGGCTCTGGTGGACTAAGTGGGAGTCAACAGGACCAAGCTTGCGTCCTAGCACTGGGCTCGACGCCCTTCCTCACTGTGACAGCACATTTTACCCCAATATTTATAAGTTGCTGCAAATATTGGTAACACTCCCTCTAACCACCGCCACAGCAGAAAGATCGTTCTCCAGTTTGAGGAGACTAAAAACCTACTTGCGCTCAACAATGTCCGAGGAGCGGCTGGTTGGCCTAGCCCTCCTCTACTGTCACAGGGATATAAACATAAATCATTCTGATGTCATCGACCGTTTCGCGAAGCTTCCCCGCCGTTTGGGGTTTGTTCTCTAGCTTTTCTCTAAGGATTGCATGCGGCTCTGTAAATGCTTTAAAACCTACTGTCAGATTTCTTCCCATCGCTCATATTCATAGGCCATTTTTCTTCCAACACCTCCTGAGAGCTAAAGAAAAACCACATTCCTTAAGTTGGAGATGTTTTTAACTATCGTGTAGCGCTATTATTTCTCAAATTAGTAACTAAACAAGTTGGTTACGACTTCACCGGTTCTGATCTACTTCTTAATCCTATTAGCACCAGGTTGCAGCCCGACAAAACCTTCTGTTACCCATATATCATACTAATTACGGTAAAATGTTATCCTCCTTTTGTGCAGCAGCACTTTGGAATAGTCTAGCATATGCCAAAAAATTGTCTTCCACTTCATACTTATCTTAACTCCAGCTAAGAAGTTATTCGCTTACTTATTGCATTGAAATTTGGATAACATTATTTGCTCACTTGTAGCCATGTATTTTGCTACGTCTGCGTATATTATCATTCGCTTTTTTACGTGTGTCCGGTTTCCTGATTATTTTTACTCCTCTGTATTCCGCCTTTTGTGTAACGATTAATCAAGGATCCTGGTGCAGTGCTATGTGACCCTTGTATGTTTGTTATTTCTTGTACTGCATTGCATTGTCTGAAACAATAATAAGTTATTGAAACCGCTGAAACTGTAAAAGCCGCTAATCTCGTTTCATTGTGTTGTTACATATTCTGTTGGCTTCCTTATTTTAGATTCCACGTTTTGGATACTGTGCCATAAATGCAAGTGCCTCCTTTTATACGTTAGTACTCCATCACTCCCATGTTACTGTTTATGAAAACTGTTAGCATTTCATCAGACACTGTGAACTATACGCGGTTGGGGTTCTTGTTTCTGGCCCAGTGGCGAATTATGAAAAGCGCAGAGCGACGCTGCTGCGTTGTACCAACCCGTTTCCACAAAGGAAACGCCTCAGCTACTCAAAGGAGAGACGTGGTACAGACTTTTAAGTCAAGACTTTTACGTCGTCTAACCCTTTGTTGTTCTGACGGAAACATACATATGTTTTCTGTATATGTTGAACTCAAAAGCAACATAAATTATTGCTTCAGGTACTTCCGCGTTCGCGAGATCACCATTGTTAGTTCTAAATCAAGCGACGGAGTCAGTGCTCCTTGGAGCGCCTTTTGATGCTCGCCGTTTTCAGACAATGTTAAAAAAGTGTCGCAGCGTCCTTCAAGAAGAAACCTGTGCTACATGTGGTGCATGCAGAGTTTTGATCCTAACTGTGCTGAATGCCTCGACTGGACTTATAATCAATGCTGACGTACGGACCCAAAATGTTTGTATGTGCGAAGTATTTGTTATGTGATTTACTGCGTTTCAATAAAAACAAAGCATTAAAAAATATGGTCTTTCACTCTATGGTGTTTCCTTGTGGTTAACATAGAGCTCATCATAATCCACACGTTGCCCTGCAGTAAGCAACCACATGGAAATATAGTCGAGCAATGTAATGCCTCTGCCTGCACAAGGAGTCTGTGTGAGCACCATGCACGCCAATTTTCTCTGCGCGGAGTTCCACTTGCTTCCAGTTTTCACCTACACACCTGACCTGACATCACAGAACGGCAGTAAACAATGCCAAAATCATAAGAGCGACCTGACAGGTCCTCCAAGACCACCCAATGGTCGTATGCAATCTTCAAGCCCCTCCTACCCCGCCCCCCCCCCCAAAAAAAAAAATAAAAAATTACAGCACATCCACGGAGTGAATGATGATGAGTGGGCGAAGCTCGGGATGTTCATCGTAGATCGTGCCGAGTTCCGGATTAATTTAATTAACGCGCACGCTACGAACCATTCTGGTTCAACTATGCACAAGTGAAATCTCCCACCGGCACTTCATTCCAAGTCAAGTTCCAGTGCCTATATATATATATATATATATGGGTTGCCGGTGAACGCTTCTCCAACGCGAGCAGTCGGTATTTTTCTCAATCAAGAAACTTGCTAGGAGACGCTGCCTGCGCCAACGTTGTCACTCGCGGGTGAGGGCGCGTTCTCCTTTTTTGCGAGCTGGTAGAGCGTTCATCAACGCGCGCCTTTCGCTCTCTCTCTCTCTCTGTCTCTCTCTCACAAGACAGAGAGGCACGAGCGCGTGCGTGTCTCCCGGCAGGCACGCGCCGGTGGCTACCTACTACATACAGCGGGGACGCACGACGCACGCCTTAAGGAGCTGGGCCTCTAAAAAAAAAAAAAAGCTACGCGCTTGAACGGCCGTATACACTGACTCTTCAAGCCCCCCCCCGAAAAAAAATCCTGGCTACGCGCCTGGTTGCCGCCAAAAGAACACCTACTCGGGATAAGTAGTTTCAAGGTCGCTGTCCGCGGGCCTGGGAAACGAAAATGATGGGCCCTCGTTTGCCTATTCCTTTCGGTGCGCGTTGAAACGGCGCTACTCATGGCCCCGCGGGCTGGTTATCTTCTGACAACTTGTGTGACGAATTCTGGAAGGGCATGTGCAGCGCACGGTCCGGCGGGCAGATAAACGCTTAAAAGTACGTGTTCGAGCCTGGCTGTCGGTGCCAGCGGACATCGAGAGTGACGCCAGTCCTAATGCATGGGAATGGGAAATAACACGTACTGCACGGTAAACCTATTCGCTTGCGTGTTGTTAATTTTGTTCTCTGAACCGACACCGAAATGAAAGTCTTGGCGCCATCGGTTCACACTGTGTGGGCCCTGTGCGTTATTGGTTTGCTCGTAACTCTGTTTATCAAAGGGCTCAAGAAGTAATGTTTTTTGTAGTAATGAAAGAGCGGAGATTCGGGTTTGGACCTGAGCAGACGCTTTGGCGTTTCAACAAAACGCCCCCTTCAACGGCCAAAGGAGCATCCCTCGCGCTGCCGCCGTGCAATGGAGTCATCGAGGGGCTCCGACAAGGGACCGTTCAACACCTACGGGGCAATTGGCTATGACTATCTGATGAGTTTGCCGACGAATCGTATAACGTGGGACTATTTCCTTGTTTCGTATGGTGTATAAGGAATACGATTTAATAGTATGTTCAATTTGTACAGCAGCCCCACACTCATGCGATGGCAAAATGACATTGATGTGTAGGGAATAAATAAATAAATAAATAAACAAATAAATAAATAAATAAAATCCGTCACATGCATTATTTCATCGGACGCCTACCAAAAAATGAAGGCCGGAACTAAAAGTGATGTATCTCACACGTGAAAGGTTCTCAGTAGCACAACCCAAGTATAGCAAAAACGTGCACGCGTGCTACTGAGCGTGGGTCTAATTCTTATGATATCAAGACATGGTAAAAACAATACCTAACGTGAACTACAATGCAAGAAATGGACCGATTTACACTTAGAATACAAAACTCTCTTTTTGTTGTGCGAATAAGCGTCTGCCGCACCTTGCTCTTTTGTGGCCGGTTAGGTGTGCGTGCCCGAGGAGCAGCATTGCACGGCGATTGCAATATGCCGGAGACTCTCTGTTGGCTTTGTTCAAGCACCTAGGGGCGCCCGGGGCACCCTTAAGCGTCGGTGTTCTGTCGTCTAAAAGTCGCCGCCTAATGAAAACGCTCATTTGGGGCACCGTGCAAACGTCGGCTCTACTGTCAAAGCGCGGTTTCCGCAAACTCGCGGATAACGAAAGCCCCAGCGATTCTCTGTCGCGGCAGCCGAAAAACAGGAATACAGATGCTTAAAATGCCCGTTCCCTGCGTCCCTGTCTCTCGCCCCGCCAACGCCACAGGTGAAGACATGCTGTTCCGCGATTTTCGAACGTCAAGGGGAAGACGTCTACAGTGTGCCCATCCTTCAGGACGACCCGTGCCTGCTGTTCAGACTGGCTCAGACAAAGCGCAAGACTGCTGTCCCTCCCCACATCATCCGTCTCGCCGCGCGCGATTACCCGCCCTCCTACGGGCGCCTGCGACTAACTAGCCTCCTTAGACCTGCCACTGCTCGCTTGCTTTGCCGAACGGTCTCCTGAGTACAAAATGCCAGTGGCGCCGAGGCCCACACATGGGAGCCGTAACCGCATTCTCAGAACCAATGCGCTGAGTGGCGTGGCGGCGGGATCTGAAGGGACGAAACGAATTTCTCGGTTGGCTCCGGTTCGGCCTGCGCTGCCGTACATGGCCGGTTGAAAGCCGGAAATTTTTATCTCCAGTTACATGGAGCGGCCGTTTGACTGCACTGGCGAAAGGGAAGCTTCGCCCTCGTCGAAGCATCGAAGAAAGAGAGTAAAGGAATGGGGTTTTTCGCATGGTTTTCTTTTGAGTGAGCGAGACTGCTAACGACAAAGCGGGGACACGAGGTTCGACCTCGGCGGTTGTGGCCTGGCCTACCCATCCTGCATGTGGACCTGTGGAACGCTTATAAAAGGAACGTTGGTCCCTTTGCCGTTACTTCATAAATGTAACGCGTTACCGTTACAGTTCCACCAACTCTTAAAGGAACGATAGCGTTCCTTCGTTCCCCCAAAAAGGAACTCGTTCCAGGAACGTCGTTCCTTGGAACGACGTTCCGTACAACACTGCTCAAGCCATCACGGCACTCGGCATCGCCAAGTTTGCTGATCCTGTTTCACGGGAAAAGCCTGCTTTTCTGCCAGGCGACATCGAAGGCCTCGGGGAATTCAAAGACGCATATAGCCTTTCGAGTTGGGTTATGCGCTGTGCTTCAGTAATTTCATCTTAAGTGTTCTACACTTTTTGGAAGGGACAGGATGGAAGTCTTCAGCATTACCAACTCGTGGCGATACAGCAGACATCACTGGCTGATTTCAGGAAAATAACCTTCCTTCCTCCATTAAGTATTACCTTCTCGGAGCCGGTATTGCCATCTCGCGGTATTACCATCTCGAAGCCGTTAGACGTGGAAACAATCAGCACAGTTAATAGCTTGGTCGAACAGTTCAGCGACGTCTTTTCAGACAGCCTTGGTACGATGAAGGGGGCCCTGGCAAGGATAACGCTGCAGGAAGGGGCAAGGCTAAAATTCTTCAAAGCGGGACTGGTGCCAGTTTGCACTGGTTGACAGGTACGTCGAAGAGTTGCAACGGTTATAGCGCGAAGGCATTATACGCCCTGTAAAGACGTCGAAGTGGGCCGCGCCAGTAATTTCAATGGTGAACCGAGATGATAGATTATACGTGTGTGGTGATTTCAAAGTCACTGTCTGCCCAGTGACAATCACTGCAAGTTATCCTATTCCAAGAATCGAAGAGCTGTTCCCCAAACTGTGTGGCGGAAGGAAGTTTACAAAACTTGATTTGAAGGACGTCTACCAGCACATAAAGCTGGATGTCCAGTTGCAGGAGGTATAGTTACCATGCATCAACACCTGAAAAGAATTCACAAGGCTTCCGTTCGGCGTCGTTTCGGCACCCGCTTTGTTCCAGCGGCAAATGGACAACTTGCTGGGCGACCTTTCGCACGTCGTTGCCAACGACGAGGACCACCGGAGGAACGTAAGCCAAGTTATCAAGCGCCTGCAAGATGCCAGTTTGCGCCTGAAGATAGCAAAGTGCGAATTCACGGGGGACTGCGTCGAGTACTTAGGACACATCATCGCCGAAGGTCTGCATTCCAGCCCCAGGAACGTTGAAGCCATTCTTTCGTAGCCAAAGCCACAAGACGTGAAGACCCTTCAGAGCTACAGGGGGCTGATCAACTTCTACCGGAAATTCATCCCTCGCTTATCAGCTGTGCTCAATCCAGTGAATAGCCTGAATGAATAGCTCAATGAATGACGTCAAAGTCCACATAGTACACCGTGGACTTGGACGTCACATCAAGAGGAAGCCTTCGGTGAAAGTAAGAAGCTCTTAGTTTCTGCAAAAACACTGGCGCATTTTGACCCGAAGAAAAACTGTGCTTGTCACAGATGCGTCGTCATATGGTCTTGGCTCGGTTCTAGCCCAGCGGGAAGCGTCAGGAGAAGAGCGGCCGATTGCTTTCGCGTCCAGAAACCTGGCTACAGCTGAGCGAAACTACAGCCAGCTCGATAAGGAAGCCTTAGCATGGAGTTGTGTTTGGAGTAACACGTCTCAAACAGTACCTTTGGGGGCGGCCATTCGAGATAGCAACCGATCACAAGCCACTTTTGGGGCTTCTCACGGCAAATAAGCCGATTCCAGAATCTTGCTCACCTCGTCTACTCCGCTGGGCGCTCTTGCTGTCGGGCTACGATTGCGTTTTGAAGTACGGACCTGGTGGCCACATTCCGCACGCCGATGCACTGAGCCGGCTTCCGCTTCCAACAGCTGATATTCACGTTGAGAACCCGCCGGAGATGCTCTAAGTGGCGGAGCCAGAAATTTTTTTCGGGGGGGGGGGGCTTGGAATTTTCGACGGCGGGCAGGAGGGAGGGAGTCCGAGCGCCTCTCTCTCTCTCTCTCTCTCTCTCTCTCTATATATATATATATATATATATATATATATATATATATATATATATATTATAGATATAGGTGGTCAACAAGATTTTCTTCTGGCTACCGTGAAAGAAAGAATCAATTTTTTGTTTGGGCCGATGGTGAAGACAACCTTGCAAAATTCATCTCTGATTTCAACTCAGTGCACCCTTCGATTGCGTTCACACACACGTGCTCACAACACAGTGTACCCTTCCTAGACGTCACCGTAACAATCAATGGCACCAGTATTTCAACCAAGTGACCGCCAGCAATATCTCCATTTCAGCAGTAGCCACCCCCATCACTGTAAAACAAGTGTGCCCTACTCCCAAGCTCATAGATACAGGCGGATTTGTTCGGAAATTTCACAATTTGATCTCCATTCGCAAGAATTGAAATCAGCTCTTTTGCGCTAAAAGTATCCCGAAAAAATTCTCGATAATGCAATACAGCGTGCTCGGTCCTTGGACAGGGAAGTCACAATGCAGGCAGGGCAGAGCAGCAGAGACGAAACGTTATGTCCAAATTTAGTTCTCACCTACTCCGCTGCTGCCCCTCGTGTAAACTCTATCTTAAGCCGCCACTTTAATATACTTAAGCAGAGCAGTCGACTCTCCTCTGTCTTTCAAACAGCACCTAAGGTGGTTTACCGCAGAAATAAAAACCTAAGAGACCTACTTGTTAGGGCAAAAACACAGAGGTCTGAGCGCCACAAAGGGTGCAGACCATGCGGGAAACCTCGATGCAAAGTGTGCCCACACATGGTGACCACAAGTACGGCCGAAGCCTCTCATTCTGACTTTATTTATGATATTAAGGATGATCTTAATTGTGATTCCAGCAACGTCATATACAAAATCCGATGTGAAGTTTGCAAAAAGGAATATATTGGCCAAACAGAAACCGCGTTCCGCCTGCGTTTCAACAATCACCGGGCACATGTTACCGGCCTCCCTAATTAACCATTTTCCAAGCACATAAACTTGCCCGGTCACTCTTTTGAGCGCATCAGTGTTGTGCTTCTACAATCCGGCTTTCAGCACACACGAGAGCGCGAACAGCGCGAATCCTTCTTTATAAATAAATTCAGATCGTTCTCGCATGGAATTAACGAGAGCCCAGGGCGGCTCGCTTTCCTACGCAACCAATCGTAACAGTCAAAAAACGATATTTATTATTTGGCTATAGCTAAACTGGTGTCGACAGCACATAAAGAAAAATATCACTCCCACTGTGTTTAACACGCACTTCCTTCAATATTTCTTCCCCCCCCCCCCTTTCTTTCTCTTTTTTTTTTCCCTCGTTTGTGTCGCGCCCGACCTTATCTATTGTTCAAGAAGGCCAGAAACTACATGCAGCTGGAGCGCGTCGCCCTGTTCAAGCATGCCGCCGCGTTTTGCTCTCTCGACTCTTACCGCAGGCTCATTATTCTGGGTGGTCCACTTACTCCTTTTTTCTCTCCTTTTTCACCTTTTCCTTTTTTCGTTCCTTCGCATTCCTCGCACAAAGCCTGCACCCAGCTTGTTTCTCATTCCTGCCTTGCCACTCAAGCCCTTATCCCGTTCACGTGACTCGATAGTTCACACGTGGCAACGATTAAAGAACCAGCCGTTGCACCTCCGGGGTCTTCCTTATCTAGATCGTTTCTGCCCTCTCCTCATGTCGTCTGTCTCCTTCCCTTTGAGCCACCCACGTTGGTCGTTGTTTGCTTATGTGTTTATTTATTTATATATTTGTTTGTTGGTTTGCCACCTCCTTTCACTTGTAACTCTGCCTTTGCACTTGTATTCGGATGGCCGTTATGCTCATTCGACTTAAACCTCCGAAACCGTCGCGTGACGCATTTGCGCGGACAGCATCTGCGGCCTACTTCACTGAGCGCCGAAATATCGATACTCTCGCACATTCAAAACTTTCACAGACGGCAATGTATCGACAAAATCTAGTAGAAAGACATTTACTTCCAGGCCACTGCGAAGATTCGTCACTTGCGCACGCTAATACCTTGATGATAATTTCAAAATAAAGTATAATGATTGATGTACATATACGCATGAAATGCTGTAAAGAATTCGTGATAGAAGGCGCAGCCGGGAACAGCGGGCAGCATACCTGAGGCAGGTAAGCTGAAAATGACGCTATAACAAACATATTTTTGAAACCCTTTATGAATTGACCGCGGCGTTGTCCTGATAAACTCCGGAAGCTCTCTCCCACTTAACATGCTAGTAGACATACAGGACGACATTTTAGTATATATTTCGTATGTATGGTTTCCTCACCCAAAATACGTACAGGCGCTTCTTTCACCAAATTTTCAATACATTTGCAGGAAGAATAGAGATTCGCCTGCAAGTGTGATTCTAAGCAGCTACAGATCTGTCTGTCCTGAACATATTACCACTTCTTTTTTAAAGGAATTAAGTCTATTGCGTTACAGAGAAATTCCGTCCTCGTTAACGTGGTAGGCCTCCAGAAACGTGGTTTTGTCTCCACTAAACTCACAAACATCACCATCCCGACCCTTCCACGAATAATTACTGACACGTTTATTAAACTGAAAAACGTGGTAAAATATCTCTTAATATTGAAAAAGCTTTTTATGTGGTTTGCCACTTCACACTTCTAGCCAGATAAATTAAAAATCGCATGGTGCTGTTGGGACTAACGCCAGTTTAATCCTACAGTTAATTCGAGGCATGTGGAATGCAAGTTGCGATGGATAAATCTGATTTGGACCTCACTGAAGTGAACTCCGGAATGCTGAGATGTCCCTACTTCGCGCAAAGGGGGAGGTGGTTCTACGCCGCAACACTTCACAAGTACCACAACTACACTACGACTCCGTTCTGTATGCTTCACGTAATCCCACTATACTCGCCAACCCCTCTGGCCACAAACCTCAACAACCATTTAACCAAACCGAATTCGTGCTGCGGCCGGGAAGAAAAGAGGCAACAGGCTTAATTACGTCAACAAAACATGGAATTTAATATGTGAACATGATCAAAGTATACAATTAACAATTAGTAGCCAACCTAATGATGCAAGGCAAACAAAGAGCAACGTAAATGCATAGTGCAGCACAGGAATTAACAGGGCAAACAAACTCGTCAATGAACGGCTGATACAATGGGTAAAACAGCTCATAAACTAACGGCGCACTGTCTTAAGTACGCTTAAGACAGTCCGCCAACGAAAGCAACGCTTATCTGGGTAGGCTCCATCGGCGCATAGGTATCGTCACCGGCCTGTGGACTGGTGCTTTGTTAGAAACTTGGATGTCGGCCTCGAAGTCGCCGTAGCTCACGGATTGTCCCCGATCATTACTGCTCGCATCATGCTCTCGCAAATTTACCACGCACGGCGTGAACTAGTTCTAGGGAGTTCAGACGAAAGGGCTGTCGGTGCTGCACTCATGCAGCGCCAGTTCAACAAGTGCAGGCCTAGCACGACACTAGCGCCTAACTGAAACGAATGCCGTAGTGCAGGTAGTGCAAGCCTTTTGCTGCTGCTCCGCACTTCGCACCTGTTTGTTCACGTTGGTCCAGCTGTTGTTCCTTGCCTGCAGGCTTTTGAGAGGTGTTGGGTGCACAAACCGGCTAATTGCGTTGGAGCTATGGATTGCGCTGGACCATGTGTAGCTATGCATCGTTCGAACTATTGTCGAACTGATGGACTCCGACAGATCGGTTTCTGGTGTTTTACGTCCCAAAACAATGCCCGAAATTAAACCAGCTGCGATTATGAGAGACGCCGTAGTGGAGGGGCTCCGGAAATTTTGACCACCTGTGGTTGGACTGTGCAATGTCAGTGCACGTTAAAATGTGCACTGACATCGCACAGTACACGGACCTCAACATTTCGCCTCCATAGAAATGCCGCTGTCGCGGCCGGGATTCGATACTGCGACCCTTGAGTCAGCAGCCGAGTAGAGCCGCTAGACAAATACAGACTCCGACAGCGAAGACGAAGAGTTCGACGATGTCGTCACAGTTCTCGCTTTCAAACTAACTGATACAACGCACCAGAATTCCGAGGTACATTGAGGAAGTCTTGGCGGGCGCGCGGCTCCCGTCTTCAATCGTGATCGGCGTCAATGTCGCCAGGACGCCACTGATCGACACGCGTATGTCGTCTGAAGCCATGGCTGAAAATGCTTCTGCACGAACGGCACTAGCTCTCACGTCAGTGCAGGTAGTGCAGGGATCTGTCTGAACTAACCTTGCACGATATCTACACTCGTTTAAAAGAACGGCTAAGTTCAGAGGGCGCCATCTTGCACTGGCAAAACGAATGGTCAAGTGCGGCACCAGATGAACTAGTTCCGGCAGTGCACGTAAATCGAACGGACCTATCGTCTCTCCGAGGTTGGAGAGCCGAACGGCCATGCTCGCACGAGGGATCGCAAACGAAGCTTACTTCTTCACGTGACGGAAGGTCACTGCCTCTCTTCGAGTCTCTAGAATCTCCAAAATTCCGCCCTGTCCTCTGTCCCGAGACGAGTTTTTCTCCCTGACACCCCCGCCTCACCAGGGCGTCTATCCAAGGGTTGTCTACGGCAACGTCGCCGGTAGAAAACGCACCAGTCCAACCCGCCGTGCGACTATTGTTTGGGACTCGCCTCCACAGTGTAACGCAGTACAAGCTCCTCTCCAAAAATATAGAAAGCAAAATGTAAACATACACTAAACTCGACATTCTGACAGGACGTCGGACAGCCTGACCGGCGACACTTGTGTACAGATTACCGTAACGAGCGTTAGCTACCACCGCTTCCATTCCGAAACACTCCCGGTGCAAGCAATTTGGCACTGTCTAGGCGCCCTCTTCGCTGGAAGTGCCCGGTGAAAGGACGCGCCTGTCGGCAGTCGCCCCTTTGTTAAAGAGCAGGTAACATTGCGAGAACCGACGTCTCGTCAAGTGAAAGCTTATCTTCGTCAGCCGTTGCTCTGGAGACTGTAAGACCACTTGTAAATCCCTTTTTTGTAATCGCTTTGATTGATATTTTTCATTACTATACGAATATGGGGCACGCCGCAGTGGGGGGTCTGGTGTTTGATGATTTCTGGGGTTTTATGTCCCAAAACCAGCTCCGGATTGATTTTGAACACGGGCAACTTAAAAAATCGCTGGTCTGACTGAGTACAGTACACAGGTGTTGGGCACAACACGAATGTCGTCCTTCTGTAGTGTCCGTGTTTGCATGCCTTACTTTTTTGCATTGTGAACTCTTAAGAACTAGCTCAGCTTTGTGTCGTTCTAAAAAGGTGTTCTGTCGCTCCGTCCCCATCCAAACATGCAGAATCCATTCAGAAATTCGTCACTTACACATTGAAAATTTGTTCCGATGAACCGTTCGACGCATCTCGTTTCGACGCATGCCGACAAGACCGCAGCAACCGCGCCGCGGTGCGAAGCCGGCTCCTCTAGGGATGGTAACCACTTGGCTCTGCTTTCTAGGTAGTACCTAGACCATAGGGAGACGATCAAGACGAAAACGTGACAAAAGCCCCTAGATCGCCCCCTCGCAGCTCACGCATGCGCACAAGACATCGAGTGTCCCGAAAACGACCGTCTCGTCCAGCACGAGCTGGACGACAGGCAAAAAAGGGCGCGCGTGCGCAGTGCGCGCTCTCGAGCTTCGCAGGCAGCCGTCAGTAGGCGCCGCTGTGCTGTCCGCCACGCGCTCCCGTGGTCCGCAAAATTTTGACCGCCACTGTACGTATTACCCTGGGAGTGTTAGGTAGCGCCACTCGTGGCCAAAGCGGCGTGTGTGGGACACACTTTCTTGCCAGGAGGCGTCACGTAGAACGCGAACTTAGATGAGATGCCTGCTGCCCAATAAGCCCTCGCATGCTACCTAAGGCACCAAGTCTGCCGCAACGAGGCCCAAGCTATGAAATAACGAAATCCCTGGGAAAGGGTCAAGGGCTCGTTCTTTATTTGTTAGAAACAACTTAATGAGCAAACAGACAATGAAGCCTAGGAAAGCATAGGGGAAGTTACTTGTGGTATTGTAATTGTGGAGAAAGTAGAAAGGAATTAAAGTGGACGAAAAGACAAACCTGCCTTCGGTGGGAACCGAACCCACGAACTTCGGATGTCGCGTCCGATGCTCTACCAACTGAGCTACGAAGGCGGTCGCCCCCCGTCCACTTTATTGTGTATTTATGTACGTATTACCCTGGGAGTGTTAGGCAGCGCCACTCGTGGCCAAAGCGGCGTGTGTGGAACAGACTTTCTTGCCAGGAGGCGTCACGTAACGTGAACTTAGACGAGATGGCTGCTGCCCAATAAGGCCTCGCATGCTACCTAAGGCACCAAGTCTGCCGCAACGAGGCCCAAGCTATGAAATAACGAAAGGGAAGGGGTCAAGGGCTCGTTCTTTATTTGTTAGAAACAACTTAATGAGCAAACAGACAATGAAGCCTAGGAAAGCATAGGGGAAGTTACTTGTGGTATTGTAATTGTGGAGAAAGTAGAAAGGAATTAAAGTGGACGAAAAGACAAACCTGCCTTCGGTGGGAACCGAACCCACGACCGTCGTGAAAATGAACGTGGCAAATGAGAGCTGCGAAAAATCGGCTGGTGGAGGAAGAGGACGGAGAGGTCGTACTGTGGGATGGCGATGGCTGGAGCGTTCTGAGAATTCTAGTGCGACCACTTGTGTCTTCTGTTTGGTCCGTTACATTTGATAGCAGATGGGATCGACGAGATGTCACGGCCGAATGACGAACTGGTGAGAGCGTACGCTTGAGGTTCTGGCGTGATGCGATCGCAAGTGGGAGGCAATGGTGCAACAGGTGCGCGGTGGTTTGACGCAGAGACGTAGAGGTACCGCTCTTGATACTGCTGTAGTTGAAGGCGTCTATGAGCTACGCGCGGGGCACCAGGAAGTGAGCCAACTTTGCACCAAGAGCCCACGCATACACTGGGAGGAGCTCGGATGCCCTGTCGAAATGGTCGAATGTGACATTCTTGCCACTGAATCCAATGTCGCAGCGGCGGTGGTGCACGACATCAGCGGGGAGCGTATAGTTCACCCAGAAGAGAGCCATCCTGGTACCAGGAACAAGCCAAGAGTGCTCGAGCAGGAGCCCTAACACTCTCTCGAGAATTTCAGGCACATCACTCTTGCGATTAACGAAGGTGCCGTATAGGGGCGGCTGCGCAGAGCATCCGCGAGGAGTGCGTGGCTCAACTGGAAGGGACACATATTTCTAGTTCTATGGGCAACCTTTTTCGTGTTCATCCTTTCGTCGATCATGCCTCAATTTGCGTGAGTGCCATTGCGCTCACTACCTGCCGGGCCCGCATCATGTCGTACCAATTGAAGTCCGATTCTTCGCCTCAGGAAGTTGTTGCTCTTTTCGGACTACTCGAGCCATCTCAGGGCCATTGGAAACTGATTTGCAGAATTTTGAAATCAGAATACTGGAGACAAGTCAGATTGCTGCAAGATTGGTTGGCGACGATTTGCACCAGACAAGAAGATGGGTGCATAAATCTACGGTCCTTAAGGGAACATCGACGTTTAGTCACACAGGCAACTGAGTGCTATTGGAATCAAGTGCGGCGTACTCTACCAAAGAAAAGCAAGGCGCGCATCTAGAGATGGTTTTTAATCGATTAATCGTTAATCGTTCGTCGATTTAGCCTTTCATCGATTAACTGCTTTCGCTGTGATGTTTTATTCGATTAATCGACATTTTTTATAAGTGCTTGAAGAATGATGCATTGTTGTTTGAGAGGCGCTGCTTGTGTTTGATATCGACGCAAGTATTTATCCGATGCGCTAGAGATGACATGTGCGCATTGGGAGCTACGTGAAAATTCGCACTTTTGCCCAGTGGACACATGGAGCCCGTCGTCTTTGGATGTTGTCAAGGATTCAAGATTCCGTGGGTGGCCATGATCCACGGACGATTCGGTAGCAGGTCGTATTTCCTCGAAGTCTGCCTGCGAGCCGAAATCGGAGGCGCTTTCGGCGACCACACTGTTTGGAAAGTCGCGCCGGAAACACGCAGTGTGGCCGAGGGTGAGGAAATACCAAGAAAGGTAAAAAAAAAAAAAAACAGACGAAGAGGAAAGGAAAGTTAAAGAAGCTCGCTCTTGTAGGTACGGCAACATTTCTCGGTTTGTCCGTTAGACATTGTGGAAATCCTCGATAATACTCTAACCATGAACTGACGTGATCTCTTCCTTGAGGTCACTCATGCGAGATTGTACGCAATCACTGGTATCAAACAAGCCACCAGTGCAGGCATCTGCGGGAAATAGAGTGAGACGAGTTTTTCCTCCCGGCTAGAATAAACGGCAGCTGTGCCAGTATATACTGCACAGGTTTCAACTGGTCGCCGACTTAACTCGGCGCTACGCGCACCTTTCCAATCGCGCGTACAAATCGAACTGTGGGCGCTGTCTAATGTATCAGAGATCAGAAAACAGTATTTCGCGACTGTCCTCCGTTCGTGCCACAGCAGTAGACGGCGGGCTCTAGGCTGGCTGACATGGGAGTACAAGCAATAGATGAAAGGTGTATTTCACCTGAAATAGGCGAAGATACACAATTACCAAATGCTACAAGGTCATTTTTTTTTCAATAGAAATGGACTGGATGCTAGACGTTCGGTCTATTATTCATGAATCTATTATTCATTATTCATGAACTTAAAATAAATTTGGCAAGTGCTTTGCGCGATTCAAAGGATTTTTACTTTAAAACAACACTGCCAAACTTTTTAAAAAACGATCCTACAAAGCTTTGGAACTTCCTGAGCGATAGTAAGAAGCAGGTATCACATATATTAGTCGATGGAAATACAGTTACAGATCTGAAGCTCATTGCGGAACATTTTAACAAATTTTTTCATAGCGTGTTTGCTGAGGCGAGTCTTCATACGCCTCAGCAAAGAGTATTTCAGTCTAATGAAGTGTACTTTATCTCATATTCTGGTGTCCTTGAAATGATTTTGAAGTTGAATACTAAATCATCTTGTGGCCCAGATAATATCCCTAACGTTTTTCTTCGCCGTTATGCCGAAAGTATTGCTCATTTTGTCGTTGTGCTCTTTCGGTGTTCGCTGTTGAGTGCGAAACTACCCAGTGATTGGAAGATGGCTCGTGTTTTTTTGTTTTTTTTTATTGATGTAAAAATAAATTAAGGAGTTGTTGTCGCCATTTTTGGTGACGGCTACCCCTTTTCCCGTCTTTAAGAAAGGCAACCATTTACTTGTAGAAAACTACCATCCCATCTCATTAACATCACCAATATGTAAAATGCTTGAACATGTAATATCTAAGCGCGTTGTGGAATGCCTCGACCAAAACTCTGTACTGACTAATTTTCAGCATGGCTTTAGAAAAGGTTATTCAACCGTAACTCAGTTAGTCTCAGTGGTTCATTCATTTGCAGAAACTCTGGATAAAAATGGTCAAATCGACGTCATATTCCTTGATTTTAGCAAGGCATTCGATAAAGTTATTCATCACAAACTAATTACAAAACTCAGGGACATCAATCTACCCGACATATTCATTGCCCGGATTCAACACTATTTAACAGAACGTTCACAGTTTGTTTCAGTAGATGGAAACAATTCGAGCTCTCTTCCTGTAACATCAGGCGTGCCACAGCGTAGTGTTCTGGGGCCGCTATTATTTTTAATTTATGTAAACGACATTGTAAACACAGTACTACCAGGAACACAAATCAGACTATTCGCGGATGATTGTGTGCTCTTTCGTCAAGTTACTTGTTCTAATGATCAACAAAACCTGAACTTAAGTCTTTAAGATACTAAACTGGTGTAATGACAATGGTATGGCACTGAACGCACAAAAAACTGTTTATCTTTGCATAACTCGTTCAAAAACACCCATTCATTTTTACTTATAACCTCGGCTCATGATCACTACAACAGGTAAACAACTACGAATATAGGCGTGACAATAACGAATGAACTGTCTTGGAACTTACACATAGACAACGTATGTTCTTCTGCCTTCCGTAAGCTTTGTTTTCTGAAACATAAACTTAGAAATTCTCCTTCTAACATAAAACTACTTAGTTACTTTACGTACGTAAGGCCAAAACTAGAATACTCTTGTGTTGTATGGGACCCCTTTACTAAATCTAACATTAAAAAACTCGAAGCAGTACAAAGAAAGGCTGTTAGGTTTGCTTATTCTAAGTTTAAAATTACGGACTCATCGACTGATCTCATGACTACTAACAACATTGAAACACTTGCATTACGACGAAAAAGGAATCGCCTTAACTTTCTCTAGCTTCTTGTTAATCATAAGTTAGCCCTTGGCCCGCGTGCATATGTATCTCCTCTGTCCACTAGGCATACACGTCATCATCACGCCCATTCTTTAGCCCCGTATTTTGCCAAAACCAACGCGTTTCAATTTTCCTTTTTTCCGCGTACTGTTTCAGAGTGGAACTGTCTAACTGATCTCAGCCAATTTTCCGTTGTTTAGAGCTAAAATATGCACTGTTAATTTGCGTTCTGTTTCCATTTTATGTAATATTTTGCCACGTTATCTTTTATGCGTTCTGTTAGTACGTGTTTTCGATTCCATTTCTCGTGATATATTGTGTTATCACATGTGTTCTGTTTCTATTTTATGTAATATTTTGCCATGTTATCCTTTATGCGTTCTGTTAGTACGTGTTTTCGATTCCATTTCTCGTGATATGTTCTTATGTTATCACATGTGTTTTTGTTTATATCCTGCCTGTTGTACCTGTCCTGCTTGGACCAGTTCTTGGTCTGCAGTATTCAATAAATAAAATAAATAAATAAATATCATTGCACAAAGTTGCGGATTACGAAGAGCAACTATTAGACTTAAATGCAGCTAAAGTGGCTTCTTTCCATTATGCGACAATTAGTCCTTTTTCATAATTTTCGAGTGCGTTTCCCTGCACAACATATTCGCCCAACTAATGGCGGCCCCTGTCACGTTTCAAGTGAAGGCGAGGTACCAGTTACACGTGCTGGCGTTTGACTATTCTGAGTGTTTATGTCAAGAGAGCCGAGTCGACATTTTCCGCGTCATAGTATACACTGTTTTCCAGAAGGGAATAGCTGCAATAAGTTGGGCTAACTGCATTGCAGGGAAGCTAGCATTACAGTCATCAAATGGTATATAGGCGTTAAGGCGGACAGTTGGGCTAGTTGGTATCAAGCGTAATGAAATATGATCACTAGCGTCCATGTCCCCTTTGCGCAAGCAGTCATGTCTTATTATGTATATACGGATCACTCATTCTTATCCCCATCATCATACTTCATCGCTCTTTCCCCTGTTGCGTTGTCCCCAGAGTAGAAGGCCGGGGCGTACTAGATTAGGCCACCCTCTCTACGTTCCCATAGATTATCTCACTTTTTTTCATTGGTGACAAATAATCTTTAATTCGCCAAGGAGTAAAATACAACGGCAATAAGAACTGAACCAGTCAAGAAATAAGCGGCGCATATTACAATGTGGCACTTACACAAGAAGCAAGTAAAATCTGGGGGTTAAATAAAACGGTGTAGGCGACGGAGATCGGGTCCAGTTCATTTCTATCTCTATAGGGTAGGCCGCCTGCGGCTCAGGGCTCCTTCTACTTGCGTAGAAATATGCGCTCGACATCTGCGTCTCGGCGTCGCGTGCCTCGCAATCATGCGCTCCGGCCAAGGGGCGGTGTTGAGGTGGGAGGGGGGGGGGGTGCCGCAATCGATTAATCGAAGAGCTTTAATTGATTCGATTAACTGAAAGGGAGAAATTGATTACGATTAATCGGTTAACGGTGTACATTTAATCGATTAATCGTTCATCGATTTTACCATCCCTAAGCACCTCCAAGACTGTGCTGTGACATATCTACACGGCACATCGCTTCCTTCACACATCGATGGTGTTCTTAAACACGGACCCAAGTTCTGCTTGCCATCTCGTTTAAAAGGCCATGAGATGCTTGCAAGTGCCCGGAACATTGCGAACAAAGCACCGCCTGAAGATAAGTCAAGATGCATTTCGGAAGGTGTGGATTGCCCATTGCGACACCAGGCCAAGTCAAACGCTGGCACTAAGGATAAGCTGCGTGCTGTTGAGGAACACTTCGTAAGTAATGGTCTGAGCTTGCTTCAGTCTGACAAGGAAGGCGGTTTTGTTGTTCTTCCGAATGACATTTTTAACAAGAAAGCTACCGCTGCAGTAGACAAGAATTTCAAAGAATCGGTCATGCATGAAGTTTAACAAGGCTAAAATGAAGACTATAAAACTTCTCGGACGGTCAGACCTGGATTGGCTCGCAAAGGAGGTGAAAGCCTGTAAAACTGACAAGAGTGTTCTTCACGGCAAAGACGCACAAACCGGAATGTCCGCTTCGGGCTATTGTTACAGAAGAAGGATCCTGGCAAAAAGCTGTGGGAACGGTACTGATGTCTAAGCTAACAGCCATTAGTATCACGACCCGTTTCTCGTGAAAGGTTCAAGTGAACTGACTAACGCCTTCAGAGGGGGTATTCCGGCAGTGTCTTCGGGCTTTTCAGTGGACACCGAAGAAGTGTACTACTCAGTGCCACATCACGAGTTACTTCCTGTGGTGCGGGACTTCCTGGAGGATAGTGTTGCTGCCCAGTAACAGGTCTTACCCCCGTTTTCCGTGGACAGTTATCTGGAACTGCTCGCACACTATCTGGATTCTACCATGGTGGATATTGCTGGTAAAGTCTTTGTTCAAAGACACGGCATCTGCATTGGCTCGAGCGTTGCGCCCGTTTTAACTGATATCTACCTAGCAAATTTAGACAGAGCTTTAGAGAATAGGATTGATAACCGGGTGAATAAAATCTACCGCTATGTTGATGATTATTTGGTTGTGTTAACGTTGTCGCCTAATGAATACTTAAATGCAGTTGTTGACAGTATCACGGATTCTTTTAGGACATGTTCTAGCGTCATCAGGTTTACTTTTGAGCTTCCTTTGGAGAATCGCATTTGGTTTCTGGACCTTGAACTGACTTTTAATTCAGACGGCCATCTTTGTTGGATGTAGTAATCATCCAGGTCTAAGAAGGCGATTTTACCTGACAGTTCCTGCCACTACAAGCTCATAAAAAGAGGCCTAACTGCCTTGTGTTTAAAGAATGCCTTACAAAAAAGCTGCCACCACGGAATTATGTCAAGTTTCCAGATGCAGGTGGACAGACTGGTTGCTGCCGGTTTTCCGGTGTACTTGACAGATAAGCCTAGAAAGTGTAGTTCATTTTCTTTAGCAATCTCATGGGTAAACTTGAGCACCAGACCACATTCTCAAGGGGTTTTTTTTTTGTGATACTGATATTTTGTTTTCTGACAAAGACGTGACATCACGGAAGCATTCCATTTAAGGAGTACTGACAGATGTAGTAGAGTCAACCATCTGTGCCACTCAGCGATCAAGAATTTGCGTTTTTAAATGAACTTCGGCGACTTTGAGCGTATCTATCTATCTATCTATCTATCTATCTATCTATCTATCTATCTATCTATCTATCTATCTATCTATCTATCTATCTATCTATCTATCTATCTATCTAGCCGCCTACGATTTTGTGCTCTCCTGGCCGTTTCGCTAATGGGATGTTTACGAAAATTGGTATGCCACAACATGACTGCATGACTAACATAAATGACCGGTCATAACATGAAAATCATGATATGCATGTCATGAGCGGCATGATTTACATGCCACGGTCTTGGTGCTCTCCTGGCCGTTTCGTTAATGGGAAGTATACGGAAACTGGTATGCCACATGACTGCATGACGAACATAAATGACCGATCATAACAAGAAATGCATGTCATGAGCGGCATGATTTACATATCACGGTCTTGGTGCTTTTATTTGTGGGGTTTAACGTCCCAAAACCAGCTCTGATTATGAGAGACGCCGTAGTAGAGGTCTCCGGAAATTTAGACCACCTTGGCTTCTTCAACGTGCACTGACATCCCACAGCACACGGGCCTCAACATTTCGCCTCCATCGAAATGCAGCCGCCGCGGCCGGGATTCGATCCCGCGACACACGGATTGGCAGCCGAATACCGTAGCCACTAGACCACCGTGGCGGGGCCCGGTCTTGGTGCTCTCTTGGTTGTTTCGTTAACGGGATGTATATAAAAATTGGCATGCCACAACATGACTGCATTACGAACATAAATGACAGGTCATAACATGAAAATCATGACATGCATGTCATGAGCGACATGATTTACATGCCACGGTCTTGGTGCTCTCCTGGCCGTTTCGTTAATGAGATGTATACGGAAACTGGTATGCCACAACATGACTGCATGATGAACATATAAATGACAGGTCATAACATGAAAAGCATGACATGCATCTCATGGGCGGCATGATTTACATGCCACGCGTTTCGTTAATGGGATGTATATCAATATTGCTATGGCACAACACGACTGCATGAGGAACGTAAATGACAGCCCCATAATATTAGAATCATGACATGCGTGTCATAAGCAGCATGGTTTACATGCCACAGTCTTTGTGCTCTTGCGGCCGTTTCGCTAATGGGATATATACGAAAATTGGTATGGCACAACACGACTGCATGACTATCATAAATGATAGGTCATAACATGATAACCATCACATGCATGTCATGAGCGGCATGATTTACATGTCACGGTCCTGGCGCTATACTGCCGTTTCGTTAATGGGATGTATACGAAGATTGGTTTGGCACCACATGACTGCATGACGATCATAAATGGCAGATCATAACATGAAAATCTTGACATGCATGTCATGAGCGGCATGATCTACATGCTACTCGTTTCGTTAATGAGATGTATAACGAAAATTGCTATGGCACAACACGACTGCAGGATGAACGTAAATGACAGGTCATAACGTTAGAATAATGACATGCGTGTATGAGCGGCATGGTTTACATGCCACAGTCATGGTGCTCTTGCGGCCGTTTCGTTAACTTCATATGTACCAAACTCGGTATAGCGAGACAATACAAATCCATTTTACGTTCCTGATGCGTGCTTCGCATTTCCTTGATTCCCACTGCACGTGGGATCTCTCAATATTTTTTTTCTTGAGCTATGTCATCTGTATGCATGCCGCACGACTCATTTTGCTCATACTCAGTGCGGATTTGTGTTCCTTTTATGTTCAATAGCCTTTAAAAAAATATTGGTTAGCACTCGTTCGTCCGACGAACAAGCGCTAACCCATATTTGTATCGCGCACAACTTGTAGCGCGCACAGTAAACACAAGCACAGGGCATCCAAAGTTTCCCTGCTCTGTGTTTGTTTACTACGCGCGCTACAAGTTTCATCATGAACATTCCCACACACTCTGTTGGCTCTTTTGAAATAAACGTTTACTTCTCATTAGTTGGTCAAAATATTCGGCTAATCATTTAAGTTTGACATCCCTTAGTTTGTGTGTACCTGGTTATACAAAATGGTTATCAGATGCGCCTGTAAGGAGATGACACTAGCACCTAGAACATTAGGCCTGTTGGTCAGCATCTCCGATTCACCTACGGATGGAGACTGCTAGGGAAATTAAAAAAAAAGAACTATAACAATAAAAAGCAAATAAATACGAAGTTTAGAGTGTTGTGAGGTAGATGATATCAGGGCATACGTTTAGTACAAAAGAGTGGCAAATAATCAAAATGAATAAATGGAGGTAGGCGTGCACTGCACTGGATATACGGGTGTGAGCCACACGAAAGAAAGAAAGAAAGAAAGTCGGGCGTCGTCAATACCAGCACCGAAACGCGTTAATAGCGTTGGCAAACATAGAGTGGCAGGACGGAATAGCGCCTTCCTCGGGCTTCTCTGACAGCTCGAATTCGCGCACAGTGCTTCTCACCCAGTGGTCAGTGCTACGTATATTTCAGGAATAGCATGACACCGAGGAGGAATCATAGATAAAATATTGAGATACAGTATATAACTGACAAACAAAACGTCCCCGCAAGCGCATAAACCATTAGGCGAAAATTTTCGCACCCATATACCACAGCTTCTGGAGCAGCCAGAGGCCGAGGGAAGCACGAGAAATTGAAAAAGGCAGAACAACCGCTTACTTGCCGGTTTTTCTGAACTGGCTGACGATTTGTGGCCCACGGGACTACCAAGTGATTCCCGACCGGCTTTAGGTCGCATACACCATTGTAACTAACAGGTGATCGCTATCTATCTATCTATCTATCTATCTATCTATCTATCTATCTATCTATCTATCTATCTATCTCCACACACACAGATATATATATATATATATATATATATATATATATATATATATATATATATATATATATATATCGATATATATATATATCGAAAGAGAGACAACGGCTAAGGGAATAGATCAAGGGCTCATTTCTTCAGTAGACGCAACATAATAGAACCAGCGAAAACATTTATGGCACTTTAAATGTAAATTTAACTGCTGTGTAGTAATGATGATATAACTGGATAGGAAGTAAAGAGGACGAAAAAAACTGCTTTACGTTGGTAGGCACCGAACTAACAAAAGCCGCCGTCTTTGGCGGTTCGTGGCTAGCCCCAGCCGCAAGAAGCCAGCGTCAGACTCGCATACGACGTTCGCGATAGCTCTTTCCCGCGGGTTCGTGTTACGCGCATGCGAACAATGCCAGAAGGATGGGCCTCTCTTGTCTCTCCATCGGCACACACCCCACGGCATCGCAGGACCGCGCGTTTAGCTCGACGCGCCTCAACACCTATGGCTACCGGACGTCAGGAACCCGCGCCACGGTCTTGCAAGAAATGGGTGAGCCCCTTCGGCAAAGTGCTTAGCCACACCTGAGCGGTCTTCCCGGGAACCTCTCGGCCGCAGACCGCAATCATTCCACCGTTGCCGAGAACCTCGAATATCGCGGATATAAGACTGTTCGTGAACCTGGGCTATCGGAGCTTCTCTGCGGACTGCCGGTGAGTCTCTCCACAGCGCGCCCATTGCACGTTGCGAAGTTTCGTTCGTTAAAACATCTAACCGATTCGAGACAACCATGCCGTAGAATCCAATTTAAAATGTAACAGGCGGATCAAAATAGCGTGCTATTGACGCCGCCCATGCTCTTCAACACTTCTTTTTTTTTCAATGTATCGCCTGATTTTCATCTACCACTGGTGCGTTCACATGCAGACGTTTGTGCCGTGAACTCAATATTCCGCGTGACCACAGAAACAGCTACGCACCGTTCAGACAATGCCAAATTATGCTGCACGTCTGCAAGGCCTCGCCTCGAACAACGTACGCAAGTTGACGGAGACTCGCCATGTTTTGCATATGGAAGGGCCGCCGACTAAACCCCTACTAGCTCATACTGGAAACGACAAAGACTGATTTCCTTCACATTTTACCACTCGAACTATAGATGGTTTCAGCTTTCGTTTTTCCGCTTCTTCATTCAATGATGACGCAAAGGCGGTCGGTCAGTCGCCTGGATCGCAGTTAGCAGAGCACAGCCAACGCGTGCCTCTGAGCGTTTGGATTTTACCACATTGTGGATCCAGCCGCGTTCTTTCTTTATTGGCGTTTGCGCGTGTGTCGTGACGTACACTGTAAACAAAAATTACCCGAGATGGGAGCTTTTACCAGTGCGTCAACCGAAAAAACTCCCATGCCCCAACTATTTACTCCGTCATAGCGGAGTGAATTCGGCGCATGACATCATTTTACCACCATTGCTAAGTGACGGAGTATAAAAACGACATGACCTTATTATACCACCCACACGGAGTTTCAGTTCACGTGGTCCCAACCCCCACATGGGAGTTTTTAACAGCCGTCTTCGGTTGCGACGCTCTTGCGGCGGTGTGATGTGTGTGTGTATGCGCGCTTGAGCTCGCGCGTCTGTTTAGTGCTTCCGTGTGATGCTCCAGTGCATTGCTTGGTTCGACGAATCGTCGGTGGGATTTGTATCTGTGCGTGCTCGCACGTGTGCTTAGTGCGTCCAAGTGAAGCGCCACTTCGTTTTTTTAAACGAGTCTTGAGTGCGCAGTGAGTTTGCAACGGCCGATCAGTGTTCTGTGTAAACGTGTCAAGGCTCTTTCCACTGGTGACCGCTCTGCTCCTCTAGCCAGACGCCGAATGCCGCGCATCGACCAGACCACCACAGTGATGCGCGAATCGGAAATATTTTGTTACGAAGTGCCTGGGGCACCACCGCCCAGCGAGTGTTGACGTGGTTTTAGGCTTCCGAAATTATCAAGATTGTATGCGGACAAGCCAGGATTATCGGAAAGCAAACGTCAAGGCTATCGACCGGAAGGAGAAAGGACCAAAAGGATACCAAATTTACCCAGTACTAACCCCGCTGCTAATTATTTGTGAATCGAGGCAGGCCTTTCCGCCCCCTCCCTTCATTCATTTTCCTCCCTCCCATCATATACATTATAATGCTCATGATGTAAAAACGAGGGGCTATCTTCCACAACTTACACTGCTTTGACAGTGACGGTGGGTGTGATGACGATTAATTCTTTAACAGCTTTTTTTGCCCCTCTTGTCTGAAGCCATATCGATGCAGTGGCCTAAAATAACCCCATGAAGAACACATACACACAAAAAGAAGCGTAGTTATCATGGAGGCACGTAATGGTTTGAAGCAGTTTTCCGTAGTTCACAACAACAACAACAACAACAACAACAACAACAACAACAACAACAACAACAACAACAACAACAACAACAATAATAATAATAATAATAATATTAATAATAATAATTTGAGTGACACTGAAATAATTGAAATAAAAATTTATGACTCAATGATTGCGGAAAGACTGGCAATTCGCTTTCAGTATGATCTACCGCAAATATATTCACAGTGTAGACTTCACCGCTCCGCCACGGTGGTCTAGTGGTTATGGCACTCGGCTGCGGATCCGAAGATCGCGGGACCGAATCTCGGCCGCGGTGTCTGCACTTCGGTGGAGGCGAAGTGTTGGGGTCCGTGTGCTGTGCGATGTCAGCGCACGTTAAAGAACCTCGGGCAGTCGAAATTTCCGGAGCCCTCCACTTCTGCGTCTTTCATAACCAAATCGTGGCTTTGGGACATAAAAATCCCAGAAATTATTAGTGTAGACTTTCTGAGGCGTCCGAGAACGTCTGGATATAAAGTTAACTGTTGTGTCTTGTGGTTAAGGGTATGCTAATATCAAATTTTTGGACAGCTTCGAATAAGAAATATACGAATTCGTCTTCAGTAATGTTATTTCTTTAAGACGAAATTATGTTTAAAAATGCACTAATAAACTATCGACGCAAAATATACTTTTGTCAAGAACGTAATAGCCTGTCATATCGTAAGTGTGTTCATGAAATATGACAGCGCAAAGCAAGTGACGCCGAATACGAAAGACTATCGTGAAACAATATATGGCCAGGCCGCTGCAAAGCATGACGTAGAGGTCCTGACGCACAAGGAGGCGGCTGCGAATGGCCGAGTAGCACGTTTTCATGGCCTGTTAAAAGCGTGCAGAACACCAGCATCATGGTTACATGGGCGCCAACAACGATGCAGACGAACCCAGTTGAAGGTCCTAATCGTGACAGCGAATGATGGCGGCAGCAAGTCGTGCTGGTGCGATCGTCCTTGGCCGTCATAACGCATGCGTGCACAACCAACACCGCCCTTGGCGCAACCGACGATTACACCTGTATAGGTCAACGTTTGTGTAAGCATCGCCAGTTCCCGCACCTGGCGTAACGCGGAAGATCACGCATCTTCAACACACGTATTCAAGTCACAAATATTCGATTTTTCCAAATAAGCTGATCGCCTCGAATGTTCAAAAAGATCAATAGCTTATGTTCTAATCAAATGCGAATATTAGGAAAGTATATATGACGAAGGTACAACGTTAAGAGACTAGAACAGAGCTGTGAAAGTCAGGGAACAAATGCGTGTTAATGACATCTTAGAAGAAATCAAGAAGAAATGGGCGTGGGCAGGGCATGTAACGAGATGTTCAAAGAGCGGACACAACAGAAAGCAAGCGTGGCAGGGTGTGGCGGAAAGTTGGGTGGGCAGATGAGATGACAAGAAGTTTGTGGTGATAAAGTGGTCACCGTTGGCACGGGACCGGGTTAATCGGTGAAATGTGCCAGAGGCCTTTGCCCTGCAGTGGGCGAAGACAGGTTTATGATACGACGAACATTCGGAACATTGAAAGATAGCACAGCCTTACGTTTGTGCGACGCATTCCTTGCGACACAAAGGGACATTCGTATCTATCTATCTATCTATCTATCTATCTATCTATCTATCTATCTATCTATCTATCTATCTATCTATCTATCTATCTATCTATCTATCTATCTATCTATCATGGTGCTGTCGTTGGCCCAACATAGCTTGGTGCGTGCCAGAATGCGCATGATAAATTATGTGAATATCAATGACATGACTGGCAAAATGAAAAGAAAAAATGCCGCTGCGGTCGTTCCTTTGTCATAATATGCATGAGTCGACAAGACATAGCATATATCATATACGTCATAGAATGTAGCAGGCCCGTCGCCGGAAGAGGGGAGGGGCGGGGAAGAGTGCAGTGTTCGTAGTGCCAATAATATAAAATTTAAGCCTATTAATAATGTTGGATTTAATGATCTATTTAATGTACATACTGAGATATTTACAGAAAATAAATAATGAAAATAGATGTTTTCTCAAATAGTCAAGGCCTTCAGCAAGTGACCCCCCCCTCCCGAAATAATTCCTGCAGCCTCGAGCCTGGATTGTAGCGCATTTAATCGCACAATGCCAGCCTTCAGCAATTGTCCGTAAATGTTGGCTAAGTGCCGAGTCGCTGATGATCTTTCAACCAGGGTGGTACCAAATGTTCGCTTTGTCAGTACGATGTAATCACAGGCAAGTACGGCTGTGGGCACGAAGTGCTGTGCGGCGTATCGCTTCCAAATTCGCACCTTGCGTCTAGCGTGCGCATTTGGATGCGATTCATCCGACGGGATCCAACAGCATGCACGCCGCATGCTGATGGTAGAAGTCAGTTATGAGCATGAATCAGCAAAAAAGAACTAGAGAAACGATGGGATGTGTTCAGACGTGGGTACCAAGCGACGGAAACACTACAGGATGGTGATAGAAGTCACGGCCATGAGCATGACAAAGCGAAAGAAAAAAAAATAAAGAAAAAAAGAAAAGCTTAAACCCCAAAAGGGGGGACGCTGTGGCGTGTCACGGAGCGCGGACGCACGTCGTGTCGGCTCCGCAGTTTTCAAACGATTTTCGGCGGAAAATTGCAGAACTTGGTTAAAATTCTGCACCAGTCGACGGCGGAAGTTCAAGGAAACACCTCGATTCCAATTTTTCAAAGGTGGGCCCGTTTTTTCGGCACTTCCATACATAATTTCGAGTCGCCACGCCGATCGGCCTTGGTCTGCGTTGCTACCTAGGCACAACGCAGGGCTAAGGAGGCCGACCGGGGGACCCCCTGGATTGCCTCAACAGTACGTCTTGCGCCACGATGGTCGTAAGCATGGAAGGAGAAGATATGGACCAGGACGACTTTACCAACGACGCAGGATAGTGCGAAGTTCGCAGAAGAAATATCAAGAAAACTTCCGAAGGGACAGCAGGCCCGACGCGAACAATGAAAAGAGACGCCGCAGCGCCTACGCGCGCGTCTGGGAACAGCAAGTGGCAAGGTGGACGAGCCATCCTCCAAATTATCAAGGCAAGTCGGCTACCTCATCTACCAGCAGAAGACTACAAAGTGATCGTGCGACCACGAGGAGGGCGCAGCGTTTCGGAGCACAGACAAGCACGCATATACTGCTGCCTGAGAAACGCCGCTGGCGTTAGCACCGAAGCAGCAGAAGAAGACAGTATTTGCATAACTACAAGCAAAACATTGTGGTCGTAAGCACGCCGTCCGAAGAGCGAGCCAGGAAGTATGGAGCCTTTACCAAGATACGAGTGGGAGAACGAGAACACGAAGCCAGCGCCTACAGAGCTGCACCGGAAAATACGTCTAAGGGACTCATCAGAGGGATGTCCCACGAGGAAAGCTCAGAAGACATACACAGCCTAGTGACAGCAAGAAACCGAAGTATATTGCACGCGAAGAGGATGGGCAACACAAACAATGTAGTGGTGCTCTTCGACGGACTTAATGTGCCGAGGTACGTGAACTACGGAGCGCTCATCGTTCGGTGCTCGCTATACCGAAAGCAAATTGACATTTGCTACGGATGCGGGAGGCTGGGACACAAAGCGGACGTTCGCCCCAACCCAGACGACAAATTTGCAGAGGTTGCGGCGTCTCTAAGCCGACGCAAGAACATCAGTGTGAAGCAAAGTGTCAGCTATGTGGGAAAGATCACATCACGGGAGACAAACGATGCAAGGCAAGATACAAGATACCGTATTTGGTCCGGCGGAGACGCAGGGAGCGACGAAGAAGGGACACAGAGGCCGACGCGCTGGACAGCGTCACAAACCACAACAACCGAACTGGTGAAGAAAAAGGCAAGGAGAGACGGGAACACGAGCACAAGTGAGCTGGGCAAGCGCGGTCTCTAGCATTGCTGCTCCACCGACATGCTCGGGGTCCGCTTTACAAGAGGAAATAAAGCAGATAAGACAAATGTTACAGAAAATAATGCGAGAAAACGCGGCGTTGAGAGAGGAAATAAAAAAATTGCAGCATATCCACGGAGTGAATGATGATGAGTGGGCGAAGCTCGGGAGGTTCATCGTAGATCGTGCCGAGTTCCGGATTAATTTAGTTAACGCGCACGCTACGAATCCTTATGGTTGAACTATGCACAAGTGAAATCTCCCACCGGCACTTCATTGCAAGTCGAGATCCAGTGCATATATATATATATATATATATATATATATATATATATATATATATATATATATATATATATATATATATATATGGGTGGCCGGTGAACGGTTCTCCAACGCGAGCAGTCGGTATTTCTCAATCAAGAAACTCGCTAGGAGACGCTGCCTGCGCCAACGTTGTCTCTCGCGGGTGAGGGCGCGTTCTCCTTCTTTGCGAGCTGGTAGAGCGTTCATCTAAGAAAGAGCGTTTCCATCAACGCGCGCCTTTCGCTCTCTCTGTCTCTCTCTCTCACACAAGACAGCAGATGGAAGAGTGAGAGAGAGAGGCACGCGCCGGGAGGCACGCGCCGACGCGCCGAGGGCGAGCGCGTGCCTCCCGGGAGATACTGCCGGTTACGCCTGACGCCTGACGCAGGACAAGGTTAGACTAAGAGGAGCTTCGCCCCTAAAAGCTTAAAGTGGAAAACGAAAAGCTTAGGAATCCAACAAAACCGGGCATAAACCTTGACGCACCCCTAGCTACTACGGAGTCCACGCCAATTCAAGCTACGCTGACGCCGGCGCCTACGCCGACGCCTGTACCCGTGGCTGCGAGGGGACAGACGCCGCCGCATAAGCGAAAGGCAAAGGAAAGCGCAGACGAGCAAAGCGCCTCTACACTAGAAGAAATAAAAGGCATGTTCCAGGAAATGTTCATAGGCTTGCAATAGCAATTCGTGCAGATGCACGCGGATCTCCAGCAGCAGGTTATGCAGATGCGCATAGAAATGTCGCAGTGGTTCGACACACTCGACGGTAGGGTAGTGCAGTTGGAAAACGCGCCGAAAGACGCCCGACCCGCAGGAGTGAGGCCCGTAAAGAGCAAGCCGTACAACAGACCACCCGCAGCTGAGAACAGCTGTATAAGGAGAATTCGAGTAGCCAAAATGGCGCCGCATAACGAGTACACAGTCTGGCAGTGGAATTGCCGTGGGTTTCGCCGTAAGAGGGGCACTCTGCAGCAATTCTTAAAAACCAAACAAGCGCCGGACGCAATCGCCCCCTAGGAAACTGGGGGGCGATTATCAGGATACAAATCGTATAGCACTCTAGGTGAAAAAGCAACAGTAAACACAATGGTACGCCAAAACATAGCGGCTGTAGAGCATGACATTGGCGTACGAAACGTAGAACACGTCCTACTCGAAATCATACCCTCCCGAAAAAAGGATGGAAGCTTCTTTGTGTAGAACGTGAAAAGCCCACCACGACAAAAAGTAAAGTTCGGCTCGCTCTTCCGCAAAGCGTTAAACGTGGTGGGAAGGCGGGCACTGATCATCGTGGGCGACTTCAACGCACCCCACGCAGCCTGGGGTTACACATTCGAGAACGTTAAAGGCCGTAACTTGTGGAACGACGCTCAGCACGAGGGGCTGACGCTAATAACTAACCCGCAAGACTCTACAAGAATGGGCAATAGCGTCAGCAGAGACACTACGCCGGACCTCACATTCGTAAAGAACATAGCCAATCCGAAATGGGCAAGCACGAACATAAATCTTGGCAGTGATCATTATATTGTGAGCACTAGACTTCAAGCAGGCCTACGTAAACACAAAGACAGGAAAATCACACTAACGGAGTGGGACAGATTTCGCCAGCTTCGTGGAAAGGATGCAACAGAAACCATCGAGGACATACAGAAATGCACCGAGACGCTCCAGCGTAGCGTGCAGAAAGCCACCAAAGAGGTACCCGAAGAGGTCGGCATGGAGCAAATGGACAGCAAACTCCTACACATGTGGGAAGCAAAAGACAGCCTGCAAAAACGCTTGAGACTTCAAAAGCAGAATCGGTGCCTGAGAAAAACAATTGTAGAGCTCAGAGAAATAGAAGACCACGCAAACCGACTATCGCAGCAGCAGTGGGAAGACACGTGCAATCTAATGGACAGACAGATCGACATGTCCAAAACGTGGAACATACTCCGAAGCCTCCTCGACCAAGAAGCCACGAAGACAACACAGAGACAAAATCTGCAGCATATACTACACAACCACGCAGGCACAGAGGCAGAACTCCTACAAAAGCTACGCCAAATCTACGTTGAAGATGCCACAAAGACACTTCTACCAGAGTACCAACAGGGGGGGGGGGGGGGGGATAACATCGACCTAGACGCCCCCATAACTGAAGCAGAGATTCGATACGAACTCGGATGGCTGAATCCTAGGTCTGCCCCTGGTCTCGACGGTGTAACAAATAAAACGCTTCGCAACTTAGATGGCCAATCTACCAATAGTTAAATACATGAACGAATGTTGGGAAAAGGGTACCTTACCGCCGCAATGGAAAACCGCCCGAATCATATTAATACCCAAACCTGGAAAAAAAGCCAGGCATAGAAAATCTCAGGCCAATAGTTGACATCCTGCACCGGAAATTTAATGGAAAAAGTAGTTCTAACGCGTCTCGGAAGATACATGGACGACAACGGGCTGTACCCACATACTATGATCGGCTTCAGGCCCAAACTCTCGACGCTATAGAAGTCATGTTGCAACTGAAGAACCAAATCATAGACGCTGAAACACACACTCCAGATACAAAAGCCACCCTTAGCAAAACACGTTCTTGGCCTAGTGTGTAGAGGGATACCAAGTAATCCTTCCTGGAAGCGAACGATGCACATGTAGACAGAAAAGAAGGGCCAGATGTAGAAGAAATATACTGTAGTAAAACACATTCTTCGCCTAGCGACCTACAGAAGGCATTTAATAACGTCACTCACGAGGCCGTACTGCGCAACCTGGAAAGCCTCCACGTAGGCCAAAGACTATACGACTACGTGAAAGATTTCCTCTCTAACCGTAAAGCCGTAATCACGGCTGGGGACGCGACATCCGAAGAAATAGAACTTGGGAACAAGGGCACACCACAAGGTTCGGTGCTTTCCCCCTTCTTATTCAACGTGGCGATGCTCGGCCTGCCCAAAGAGCTAGAACGCAATGAAGGACTTCAGCACAGTCTATATGCGGACGACATAACCCTATGGTAACGGGCGGAAGCGACGGCCAATTGAAGAGATTTTACAGCAAGCAGTTAATACCGTAGAGAGATACGTGAAGAACATAGGCCTAAACTGCTCTCCCTATAAATCGGAGCTGCTGCTATATAGACCTACAAGCAGAGGACGGAAGAGCACTCAGGAACGACCGAACATGATCATCTCGGCAGAGGGTCAACGAATTCCCCAAGTACAGCACCTAAGAGTACTGGGACTCCGAATATCAGAGAACGGACACAACGGAGAAACAATAAGAATACTCAATAACAGTACCCAGCAAATCATCAGGTTGATTCGAAGAATCGCCAACAAGAACTACGGCATGAAGGAACACAACCTAGTGCGCCTCATCCAAGCCTTCGTGATCAGCCGTATAGTATATGTAACCCCATACCTCAAGTTACAAGTGGCAGAAAAAGAGAAGATAGAATGTATAATCAAACGGGCATATAAGCAGGCCCTCGGCCTGCCGATAACTACGTCTAACGAGAAGTTCGAATTGTTAGGAATGCACAACACGCTGGACGAACTCGTCGAGGCTCATACGATATCCCAATACGAGAGACTTGCAAAATAGCACGGGAAGACACATCCTGCACAAGCTTGGTGTCACGTATGCTCGGCAAAGTGGAGACAAGTATGACATTCCAAAAGAAGCCAGAGAGGGCATCATCATACCCCCGTTACCCAGAAACATGCACCCTGAACATCACCGGGCGCGGAGGAATGCAAGAGTAAAATCACTGCACGAGAAGTTTCGAAACGACCCGGATGTTGTCTATGTAGACGCGGCGGAATCCGCAGACGGTCAACATATGGCGGTGGTCGCCTCAAATCAAGCGGGACACCCGCTTGCCAGCGCCACCATTAATACAGTAATTTCGGAAATTGCGGAGGAAGCGGCCATAGCACTCGTACTCGCCTCCACAACGGCCTGCGTGGCAATCAATGACTCCAAAATCGCAATTCATAACTTCGCTAAGGGTAGGATATCGAAAGAGGCACTAAGGATCATGGCTCACTTCCGCGGGAAGCGTGACGTCCACGTCATATGGACGCCCGCCCACTCCTCCCTCCCGGGCATCGCTATAGCTCGATATTTAGCGAGCCGAGCAGGGGCAGGAACAACGCGTGGCCCGAGTGCGGAGAGAGACCGCAGGGTAAGATTTAATGAAATAACCAAGCATTACAGATTAGGAAGGCAGTATTACCCCCCACCGCACACCTCATTAAGTAAACAGCAAGCGACAGCATGGCGCCTAATACAAAAAAAAAAAACACATTCCCGAGTCCGATCACGTATAACCGTTTTTATCCGGACCTCTACTCAGACGGATGCAAAACCTGCAATCAGAGGGTGGACCTCAGCCACATCATCTGGGCTTGCCCCAACATAGTCGGGGTGCCGAACACTACAACACTAACAAGGAGCAGTGGGAGACCATGCTGCTGAGCTCAAACAGCGAAGACCAACGTCAAGTTATCAGGCAAGCCGAAGATGCCGCTAGGACCCAAGGGACTGGCCGCCATCTAGGAAGGGGAGATAAAACTCCTCTGACAATTGCCGTTGACAATACAAAAGTTTCACCTCTCTCTTAAACTCCAAAACTTATGGAATAGGGGGTATGCACTTGGAAGTTATGCGCGCGAGGATCGCTAGCGGCGCGGTCGCCATTTTGTAGGTCCGTGCACTCGCCGCACGCGCTGTGTGCGAGCTTTATACCACCTCCTGATGACAGAAACCTCGAAAAACTTCCTACAAGACACATTCCAACGCACAGACATCACGCACAGACGGACTTGCAAAAGCGCAACCGCCCGGCGGTGGCGTCGTCGCCTTACGGATCGAGGCTCGGTGCATCGGACTCATTACATGTACCGGGTTCGAATACCAAACGCCATGCTAGGAACCCTTAGGAATATTTTGCTTTTCGAACGCATTTTCACATGGGTCACTGTCGCTACACTCTTGATAGCATCAAGTCACGCTGTATACCCAAACCATCATTATTTGCGCACTTCGGCCACTTTTCCCGGTTAACGGCTAGAGGGGACAGTGCCGCATAAGCAGTCAACATGGAGCTGTTTTTGATCAGTCGGCGTTTGATGGTTTCCACTTTTTCCTTTGCTTTGTTTGCTATCTCATGTGCAAGACATCCTAAAGCGACAAGCATAACAGCAACCTCAAATCTTGCTTCAGAGCTAACGCACGCGCTTCGCACAACTGCGCACTTGTCACACGATCATAGTTGTGGGAATAGCGTATTTAATGAAACGCCGAATACCTCCACAGAGGAAAGAAGGGACAACGCAAACACGAAAAAGAAAGGCAGAAAATGTGGGAAGCACCATACAGCACGCACAGGAAATGTTCAGCTTTTTTCAAAAGTGCACGTCTCTATCCCCACGTAGACGTGCAGTTCTGAAAAACCAAGTGGCGGCACCCGTGTCACGGTGCGCTATCGTTCGCGACCACGTACACACGTGCATGGGCAGAAGCATGACACTGCGAAAGGACGACGCATAGTCGCTGGGGGATAGGAGGGGGGGGGGGGTGGAAGGGAGTAAATTCATGTGGCTGCGTGTATGGTTACCACAAATGCTTAACACCTCGTGTAAGCTCCCAAAGATAAAATCTTAATTCTAGGAAGTCTTACGAGAAGTGGCGAGAGAGCTTCACACTTGACATCACTAATGTTGCTCGTATATCCCATTCATTCTGATCAGCCTAGAATAGTTTTCTTGCTCAGTATCGCTACTCCTCCCAACTTTATTATTGCGATAGCAATTGTATGGACAGTCTCGGCTGGTTTTTGCCGTCCCCGTCGCCGCCGTCATGAACCGTATATGTATAAGTATGTACATATATATAAAAATCCCAAAGAAAAATAACTCAGATAAATGCTTCCGAAGCGCGGAATCGAACCAGGGACCCCTCGCTCCGCAGCGCGTGGCGCTAACCACTACGCCACGAAGAGCAGACGCTTCAAGGAGCTAACGGCGAGCCTCATATACACACCCTTTACCGCGGGCAGGACTCAGAGACGGCAGGCGCTTATAGCGTTTCTTCATTACCAGCGAGATGGCGCGAGTGCAACGGGCAGCCGCCTTTGCAACAGGAACGCTGTTCAAACTGAGAGTATCCATTGTGACAGCTGATTCGCCTCGCGCTCGTTCGGTGTATATCTGTGCGTTCGTTTCGTGCGTGTTTCACTTGATAGTTCGCGCTCATCTTCTGTTTGTTCATTGAGCGGCCTCCTTTGAGCTCGAGGGACGCGCTGGAAATTTCAAGCTGCCTCCGCGCTCTTCGCGTTGCGTTCCCCTTTGTTGCTATCGCATTCATTGCTTCGCCCTTGCGGCGAAACTGTGACTTTTTAATCTCGTGAAGTAGCTGCTCGCTATGAAATGTGCAGGTAACATATCTCCATAATTGATAATTCACGCTCTTGTTACAGATAACTCATGCACCAAGCAGCGATGGTTGCATCTCGGTGCACGGGAAGTCTGTGCGAGACGCGGCAATTCCGAGCATATATATGCGCCCAAAATCCCTTAAAGCGCAGCTGTGGGCACGGCGCATTTCCATTCATTCATTCATTTCTTTATTTCAGACACAGTGTCTCAGATGCAAGGGCAAAATGCAGATGTGCGCTGCCTTCTCCCCACGTCACACACATCATTCACCCTTACATCTAGAGCTTGCTCTCACGATGTGCATTGACTATGGATGGAAAAACTTTATTAGTGCATTGACTATTAGGGGGGGGGGGGGGGGAGAGAAGGTGCGTTATAAAAAACGAGGGACAATCGAAGTGTTTTATTTGCGCGACACACCTGCCAAAAGATACTTAAAGGCAGGGTGAAAAACCAGGACAAGGAGACGACACGTAGAACGGAAAGGTGCCAACATAATCGACGGGCTTTACGACACAAAACCACATTCCGTCCACGTGGTGCTTTCGCATGTGCATTTAGGTTAATATAGATGTTCTTCCATGTCGCCGCCATCGAAGTGAGTCAACCGTGGCCGGGAAGCGAACCCGCGTTGCAGCGGCGATCATTGAAATGGAGCAAATTGCTTAAAAAAAAAAAAAAAAACAGTGCTTCAAGTTTTCAACTCTGCGAAATCCGCAGAATAAAACGCGCTGCGGGTTTCGCCCGTCACGGCTCCCGTAAATCGGCGTTGAGCGTGACAGAACCGGGGCAGAGCGCCCGGCCGCCTGCAACAAGCCGCGACAGGTTTACGCGCGCGGCCGCTACTCGCGGCGATGGTTGCTCAAGCGCAGCAGCGCCACCATACCAGCTCTGTCTAGCCCCATACCATGCAATTTATGAGAACGTGACAACACGAAAGAAAATTAATAAACGAAAACGCGCATTATATGCCATCAACAATCGAAAAAGAATAAGTGTTTTGAGGTTCTGCCGCAATCGCTAAACACACAATTAAAATATGCTGCAGGGCCATCTTTTGGTAGCGTTCATTTGCGTGACCGCCTGAAATGGTGGTAGTGCGCTGCCGTGTTACCGGCCCAACTCCATATGCAAAGGGTTCTTCAGAAAAACGAAATGGGTTGACTGAAAATGAGTTCACTTTTCCCCGTGTGCCAGGGGCATTAAACTGCATATTGAAAATGAGTTCCTAAGGCTGTTGAGTATGCAGTGTTTTGCTAGATAATAGATGGATGGATGGATGGATGGATGCTATGAGCGTCCCCTTTGTAACGGGGCTGTGACATGTGCGCCACCAGGCTCGTAAGATTATTTAAGAACCTTTTTTTTCTCTCTCTTTAAATTTTCCTCATGCCTTTTAAATTTACTTCAATCAAATCGATCATACTATAGTAAAAACGGAAATTCATAGCCCAGTTCCCTGCCCCTTATGGCAGAAAGCCCATATTTTTCCCTATAATTATTTTTGTCCGTTCTCTCTAGTTTTCTGCCACCAGTATTCTAACCGTCTCTTACTTATTTCAATCGCGGCTATGTTCAGCTTCCCGTTGTTCGCCCTAAAACCCAAGGCTTCCTGTAGGGTGGTGCCCAAACGTACACCTGGGTGGATATTTCCGCATTATCAGAACATGCTCCGTTGTTTCCTTA
Source organism: Hyalomma asiaticum (assembly GCA_013339685.2). Classification (NCBI taxonomy): domain Eukaryota; kingdom Metazoa; phylum Arthropoda; class Arachnida; order Ixodida; family Ixodidae; genus Hyalomma; species Hyalomma asiaticum. The sequence continues at coordinate 181,638,246 of CM023481.1, read as the reverse complement.
TCTTCCTCACAGCATGTGCATTTTTCTTCTTCTTTGCTGAATTTCGGTTTTTTTCCATCGCTGCCCTCCAGTAAATCTTCTCCGCCTCTCTGACTTCCCTTTACGCTCTTTGTTGTCAGTTCTCCTAGAGCCGTATATTTACTGGTGAGCCTCCTAGTTCTCCACTGCGTGTCAACGCTCTTTCTATATAAATAGCGGAACACCTTCACTGCCCACCTACTCTCTTTCATATTCCTTAGCCTCTCTTCAAACCTTATTTTGCTCTGCGCTTCCCTTGCCTCAAAACTCGCCCATCCCATATCGCCCTTTACAGCCTCGTTTGTCGTTTTCCCGTGGGCACCCAACGCGAGGCGTCCCACAGTTCTTTGATTCACATCCATTCCTGATTGTATCTCTGGCCTCATGCACACCACTGAGTTCCCAAATGTAAGCCCCCGTACCATTACCCCTTTCCGCAGACCCCTAAGCACCTCGTACCTATTGTGTCCCCATAACGCTCTGTGCTTCATTATTGCTGCGTTCCTCTTTCCCTTTGCTGCCAAGACTTTTTCGTGTACCTTCATGTATCTATCACCCTCACTTACCCATACGCCAAGGTACTTGTATTCGCTTACTCTCGGTATTTCTTGGCCCTGTATGGATACCGCCTGGTCGTTGGGATCATTGAATACCATCAGTCCGCATTTTGTTACACTAAATCCTAGTCCTAGAGCCTCGCCTTCCTTCCCGCATATATTCACCAGCCGTTGTATATCATCTCGACTGTCCGCGAATAAGACAATATCATCAGCATAAAATAAACCCGGAAGCATCTGCTCAATCATCACGCCGCCCTGTTTGTGTGACAGATTAAAACCAATGTTGCTACCTCTTAGCGCTTTTTCCATTCTAACCATGTACAGCATGAATAACAGCGGCGACAAAGGACATCCCTGTCTCAGCCCCTTGCTAATATCAACGTTCTCTCTGCTACTGAGTCCTTCACATTCTATGCAAACTGTATTTTCTCGGTATATTTCCCTCAAAAGCTGTACACAATCGTCGCCTATGCCCATTCCTTCCAAAATTTCCCACAATATTTCCTGATTGCTGACCCTTTTCATAAATACGGCACCTGGTGGGGGGCTTTTCGTCAGTTTCGTTTTGCAAGGCATTTTGGGTTCGCGAGCGGCCATCATGAAGGCATGACTGGAGAGCGGGGGCAAGGCGTGAGTGTGGTGGCAGCCGATTCTCGTGTGATCCGCCGAAATATCAGCGTCTGTGTTTGCGAACGTGCTTTTCGTGCAATGTGTTAGTGCCTCCCAAGCGCTTCTCCTTTACAGTGAGTGGTATTTTGTGCCCATTAGCGGGCTCGTCGGGCAGAATGGCTCGGTCGCAGGACGATGACAAACCTGCAAGTGTGCGTTGTCAACGTCTGCGGCAGCGTGCACCATCAACACCTGGCACCACCGGGACGAGAATAAGGGCTCGCCGTATTTTGGCGACATTTGCGTCGCGACATCAACTTTTCGTACTGATTCGTGTAAATAAGGTGAGTCGCTACCGTTGTGCGCGTGCACGCGTATTTCCTTAACATATCCGGAGCAATGCACAGGGCGCGTTCTGCGCCGCTATTGGCCACACGCGAGGCCACGTGAGCCCGCCTACGCATTTCCGGTAAATGTTTGTTTACAGTCGCACATGCCGGCAGCCGGCAGAGTAGCCTGCACGGGAAGGCTGCCGGCATTTTATCGCTGCCGGCGCATTTCCTGTTATAGCTTAATTTTCCGGAATTCTCTGCTACAGAGCATGCCTCGTATCACATCGCGCTTTTGGCACGTAACACGCTAGGAATTTTTATTTGACCGAGAGCCACACATTGTGTCTTCGTGTTCTCACGAATAGTACGAATGTGCGAGCGTGCTTTTTGCACCTGTATGAGAGATGCAGTGCTTTTCTGAAGCTTAAACGTATGTTAGATTATGCACCAAGGGACCTACATGACCGCTCCTTGAGCCGGTCATGTATAGGCTCCCTACTATGCACCGCACTTTCGCGCCGATACCGGAGCCTGTGGCAGTCGCGAAGATGATGGTAAAAAGGGGAAAAGTTGTGTTTGGACAGTCACTTTCTCGCAAGGCTTTATATTGCCGCGTAAAATGGTTTCTGCACTAATGTGCAACCGTAACTTTAGTTAATTATGTAAGACAACTAGAAACGTTGCGCTGTGTTTACATTTGATGTGCATGCAGTCGCGGAAAGATGAACAGGCGCTACATCTGCTAAAGTGGCAAATCGCCTATGCTTGGAAGGGGAACCGCAAAATGTAAAGGAGATATCCTGGTGTCATTCACCCTTAGCGGTGCGAAATGATGAATTCTTGTTTTTGCCTCACCTCGCGGAGTACGACGACGGGCTTCGACTGGAGTCACATGTTGCAAATAGCACTGCAGCAGAAGCACTCAGTTGCTGGTGCGCCGAGCGGTTTATAGGCGTTTCTCGGTTACAAGTCTAAGTAGCCGGTCGACAAAACCAGCTAACTGATTATGTCCACCTGAGCCGAAGCGGGCATCACTGTAGCTTCACATCTGCAGTCACATCAGCGTCGCGTGCGAGGGGTCGTCGTCGTCTCGTGCCGTTCCTGCTCTGTGCCGGCAAGGTCATTGTAGTACGCAGGGCAAAACTCGAAACGCCCTTCGGCGTCGCCACGCTTAAACCGCCCTGCACGGTTGTCAGAAGCGCGTTACACTGCACGGAGAACAAGCAGGCGACCCAAACGAGGTACCTAGCTATGGCGGACGGAAAACGCAGACGACGGACGTGACGTCACGTGCAAACTATGTATTTTAAGCGTGTCCGTGGTTCGCCCGTGTCACTGGAGGGCCCGTTGACATACGCTGCCGCTTCGCGGTGCGCATTCGGCGCTCTCACTATTTTGCTCGTGTCACTACTGCCAGAGCCAGGCGCGTCAGCGACGGGCGCTAGCGCGCACGCCGCTGAGACCAAAGCGATTGCGTTTTTAAAAGAACATTACGGCTCCTTCGGAGCAGTTGTGTTAGTAATAATAGTTCCCCGAGCGCCGAGCTCGTAGCCCCCTTGATATTTCTACTTCACCCCGAAAGAGAAAAAACCAAAACAAAAACACACATGCGCCCGCATCCGACGTCTTTTTCTTTCTTTTCCCTCCCCCCCCCCCCCCCCCCCCACGCTCTCAGCGCCCAGAAAAAAAAAAAAGGATGAAAGAGCAGCACCTAGCACTTCACACAGCAAGCGTCAAACCAGCGTCTCTTAGCGCACGTGTTCACCCTGAACTGGCGTAGGTTTGAAAACCACCACCAGCGAGAAAACAATCGAAGTGGACGAAACCCCGCGGTTCCTACAGAACGACGACGGGAGGCGGGCACTGCGTGTCTAGCGCTACCATGGGCGACTGCTGTGAACAAACATTTACCGGAAATGCGTAGCGGCGGCTCCACGACGTGGCCCTCGCGTGCGGCCAATGGCGGCGCAGAACGCGTCCTGTGCATTGCTCCGGATAATGTTAAGGAAATACGCTTCCCCCCCCCCCCCCCCCCCCCGGCCCCTCCGAACGGCGTGGATTAGTGTCCGCCTAGCTTGTTGGCAAAAAGCTTATAGAGCGTGACCAGAGGTAAGAAAGAAAATCGACGTGAGAATTAATATGCTGAATAAGTCTTGGCTCAGCCTTGCTGACAAACTCTGCAAGGGCATCTGGCGAAAATAACTGCTTAATCGCTTTTGCTGGCACAATTGTCAACCTTAATTGTATGCACCGATAAATTCTGTGTTTTTAGTCACGATACTGTTCATGGCTGCAGTCACCGCGTAAAAAAATGCACGCACCCCTTTCTTTATTTGTTTTTTGTTTTCTGCCTCTGACATTTGCAGTCGTCCTTGGCTCCGGCAGCCCTACTGAACCTTCAGGCTCGCGCATCGCAATCCACCGCATGTTGGAAAAAAAGAGAAGGAACCTTAGCTTGACGCAATGAAACTTTAGCGCGTTTACGAACGAGAGCCCATCAGCGTCTGTTCTTACTCATTTATCGTACGGAAACGTTTGTTTACAACCAGGTTTTTTTAACTCGGAGACGTACCAGGCTAGACTTTAGTTCATTCTTGTCCGTAAGAAAAAGCTGTCGGCCGACCATAGAGGTAATGAAAAACATTGTGACGTGCAGCAAGCTTCAGACATCCCGCCCGTTATAATAATCGAGACAAAAAGAATCGGTTGACATAGTTTGGGCTAGAAGAGATCGGCTTGAAGTGCCACACCACTTTGAGTGACAGCGGTCGTCTGTGGACATAAACTTGGCCAGTAATCTATAAGGTTGTATCCTAACGAGTCAGTTTACATATCGTTAATCACAAAGTCATCTTCATCGCCATTACACTATAATGAAAGGGAATACACGCACATTTTTCTAACCTCGTGAGGTGCGACACAGCTCCTCTGGCTTCCAATTAAACTTATAACCTTTTCACTGTTCTCGTCACGGCATACTCAACGCTAGCACGTCGGAATGTGGCCCGCGTTTGGATTATCGTACAATGGGCTCAAAAGTTAAGCACCCCAAGAACAAGCAGGAGCAATTTAGTATTCAGCGGTGCGCTGAAATGTCACGCACTCGCGCGTTCACATTCGCCGAGGCTCGCGTCGTCTGCTAGGGTGCCCTTATCATGGCAGCGGGCTGTAGTTCGCGCGTTCGGCGCTAGAGGCTCCCTTTTACGAAAAGGGTCTATATTATCCAAGTGTGCATTCTGCATGGACGACTTCAGTGACGCAAAACTTCCACGATTTCGCGTTTGACAGTCGGTCATTCTGTATCTTATTTTTTTTTTTTTTAGATGCGGAGCATCTCTTGCTCGCGGGCATGTCACGCGTCCGGCGTCCGCACTCAGACTAAGCATGCGCGACTCTCCTCTCCCTTCCCTCTCTCCAACAGCTGCTGCAATAAATAAAGCGGGTAGAGAGCGCGCGCGCGCTTCGCTTCAGTAGTAACTCCTCCTTCTCCGATGAAAGAAGTTGGTGGTGTTGTGTGTTGGAAGCAACAGTTCCGTCAGCGAGTGGGTTGACGCAAGTACGCATCAGCATCAACCCACACTCTGACAACGGTCACGCGATGCTTGGTAACGAACCAAGTTAACAACGTAATAACACGCAAGGTTCACCGCAAAGGTAACACCGAAAACACTGCAAACCTGTAAACACCGCCGTTAAATGCACCGTTGAAACTCCCAGCGATGCTCCGCATCACCCCATGGTCCCCTTTGGGGAGATGGTGTAATTTTTTTTTACTCTTCCCCCCCGCACGGATAAGGTAGTGCAATTTGGCGTTTCATAACAAGAACCACGTGTCATATACTTAACTGTTCACTACGGGGGTGAAATGCCCAATTGCTAGTGCTTCCAAAAAAAATGTTCTTTTTTCTCTGGAAACGTTGCGTCACCTTGCGGGAGTCCACAGAACTCATTTGCCATAGTCTCTTGATTAATTACTTGACATATTTAGCATTGCTAAACATGAAATCGCAGCTTATTGGTCTGGCTTTTTGTATTCAAGAAAGCATTGCTGTGAGAGTTGCTATTGTTTCACATTCTTAGTTAAAAAAGGAACGTTCAGAAAAATGCACAAGCACAAAAGAAGTGAGCAAGTGTGCTAAGGCAGAAAATTATTTTTAATATTCTGAAATACACAAACTGTTCCTGGTTCCTTTAGCTATCAATCCAATGCATACACCAATCTGGTAAGCCATGTCTTGCACTTCTTATGTCTTGTAGCTCCAGCGGCCTTAAGGCTGTGACTCAGCATAACAATCATGCAAAGGCGAGAAACATTTGTTTCATATTCTGCTATTGCATTTTCATACCAGCTCTTCCAGTTTCCTGTTTTCTTTAGTTCATATTTCTTTTTGGGTGGTGATTCAAGAAATGAGGAGGGGACATGTCCTTGTGCAACTTCACATTATTTAAATATTTATTGAGTTTATTTGTCTCAAGACTTCGTTTGGTTAAAACAGGGGCTTCTGTAAAGCTCTGGGACAGTTGGGTTGCCTTTTCGATGCTTCTTGAAGTGAACGCCACTGCTTACACACGCTATGTCCACAGCTTGTAAATTCAGTTTTCATCAGTGCACATATTTTCTGAAGATACTGTATGTGCAATTACATGATTTGAATTATCCATGCCTAACAGTTCAGGGTTATATGAGTGGACAAAAAGTAGCTGTTCTGACGACTTTTGAAGTCCATGTAGGTCAAAATCTCAATAAATCTCAGTCACTCTGTTCGAGCAACGTCCTCTCTGGAGGCATCGTGCTGAACCTTTACGTCTACTATTGGTCCAAAATACACATTTGGGCATATTATATATATGTATATATATATTGCATTCTCACACAGTCTTCATCACTTCAGTAATGAACAACAAAAGAAAAAAATCAAATCAAATGTTTATGAAAATTAATGCACATTCTCCCACACAGCACTGCATTGTGGGCGAAAACTTGCTGCAGCACTGTGTATTTCTCAAAATATCCTGGGCTCATGTTGTTCAGGCCCTAAACACAAGGAAAGAGTAGTAGTTGTCAACTATGAAAAATGTTCTTTTTATATATACAGCACGAAGTCAAAAACGACACTTGCATTGGATCGCTTTGTGCAGCCTGAGGCACCCGAGCTGCTGCGCCTTCATCAAAACTACAATCTGACCATTCCACACTGTCACTAGAGTCACCACCACTGGCAGGGTTGCAAAAATAGGCCGCAGAAATGGCTGAAAACCACGCTACAGCAGCAAGCTTTCGCAGCGCGTACCGCCATCGGAGCTGCCATTCTCACAGAACTCAACAGCCCTTTGACATTTGAACTGTTCCACCAGGAGAACGTTCGGCATTGGCATTGCACATGCACTTTTCCATAGCGTTGCAGAACTCGACACTGTCGAGTTCCAATACACTGCTTTCTGCAGTGTACCAGTGGCAGCGTTTAAACAATATCAAGAGTAGCCCGCCTCGTCATGCTGAAAGCTTGGTGCACACATTTCTTATGCAAAGCAGGGCCATATCCTTAAAAACCATGCTGAGCCATGTGAAACTTGTAGGCAAAACAAGCGCCAAGATGTATGCTGAGACAAATCTTTATCGTTTTGTTTTTGTTTTTTAATCATCATTGTATGGTAAGTCGAGTGAGCCTTACGTACAAGGCGATAAGCTCAGGTCGTCTTCTCACATATGGTTGTGCTCATATAATACTTTCTGGAAGGAGTGCGCTGGAGCACCTACTGATGTAAAAAAAAGAAAAAAAAAAGAGGGACAAAGAAAAAGAAGATTGTACATACATCATGGAATTTCTAAAGATTGGCTGCGATTGAATATTTGCAAAAGTAAAAGAGGGCAAATTCCTTGCTGCTGTTTACAAATGCATGAGGTGACCACGTGACAGAATGCCTGCTGTATGCTAGTTTACTCAGACAAATGAACAAAAACTTGAAAGCTGGCCCTGGATTCTATATTGCAGAACATATATAATTCTATGCATTGATAAGCCTGTCTTTTTTTTATGTTTTAACATAATATCTCCAATAATACTGACCCAAACGAAGTGCTCATATTGGAAAGCGGTAATGATACTTGCTACTTGCCAGAAAACAGTATAAAGCATATTTGACCAAGTGAAAGCATATGAAGCACGGCGAAATTCATGTTCGAGGTAAACCACCTTTCAAGGCAATTATGAGATTTCTTTTTTCGCTAGCAAGGGTTTCACGTACAGAACACACTGTTAGCACAAGTATATGCTAAATGTTTAACCATTCAGCTAAAATCCAGCTTATTTGAGGTGAAGTTCGTGTACTAGGATGACGCGTTTTTGGGCTAGTTGGCTCATGCTAGAAATGGAAAACTTTGAGCACTAAAAAGATGGGGACAATGACTATATACGCAGGATAGGTGCTCAACTTGGAGTGACACGAAACGTTTTATACAGACAACCTGCATGGGTAATCATGTTCACAATAAACCTGAAAATGACGCGCCAACAGCTTGCCAAAACCACCACATCATGGCCACACACCCAAGCAATCGCATAACTTTGCAACTAAGGCAAAAAAACAGGGTAGACGCATCACATGTAGCCATTTTTTTTTTCTTGGCCATAAAGCACATGCGCAAAAACGACGGTACCCAAGGGGATTTGAAGAAAACAGTCACCAAGTACAATGTGAATGTTATGTTTTCTGCCCCATGCAAGCTTTCAGAAATTTGCTACTTGGCTTCTAAAAAGAACTGCAAGCAGTGTGGTAAGAAGCATGTAAACATGTTTACTGACTGCACTGCCAAAATGGTGTATAAGATACCTTTGTGTTGTGACAATGTGTATATAGGGCAGACTGTGCTTTATGGCCAAGAAAAAAAAAAATGGCTACATGTGATGTGTCTACCCTGTTTTTTTGCCTTAGCTGCAAAGTTATGCGATTGCTTGGGTGTGTGGCCATGATGTGGTGGTTTTGGCAAGCTGTTGGACGTATGAGTATTCCCGGTCAGTTCAGAATAACTCTGGTGGCCACCTAGCTGAACATTTCAAAAGATGTGGTTGCATCCCCAAATTGGCGCACACTACTTTCCCTAAGCGTGTACATGACCAAACAGAAAAGGGAGATAACAGAGGCTGATTATATCATAAAGTATAGTGGCAAATGCATCAGCGTGCCTTCTGTAGTACTAACTGACAAGAAAGTGGCCTTCCTAGAAGTATATCTAGTTTTTCTCTTTCCGAGATGGCTTTTGTCCTAGCTTTCATTTTCATTTGTAGTTTTTTACCTGCCATCCTTTTTTTCTTTGTTTACTGGCACAGCGCCTTGTTGTTTAAGCATTGTTTATTGTTTTTTATTATTGGGCTTGTTCCTTTGATGATGAAGAAGGGATAATTGTAAGGAGAATATGAGTCAAATAAATAAATCGATAAAGGCCAACAAACGGGCTGGAATCAATCACGGCGACGAGATGTTGCTGGCAGACTGCCGCACCACAGGTATTTGAAGCGCTTTGTTCCGAACTTAAAACCGAAATTTTGTTTCGGTTTGGGTTCAGTTCGAGTTCAAGCACATTCTGAGAATATCAGTTCGGGTTCGGGTTCAGTTCCGGTAAAAATTCCGGTGTGGGTACGGTTTTCGGTCTGGGTTCAGGTTCAGTTTGACACCCTGGATTTAAGTATCATTATTCTTTTTACGTCATTTGATTCTTTTTTCATTGGTGGCCGTGCTTGCTTCGTTTGGGTCTTTGTCATGGTATGTCAGGCAATTGTGATGACCCATTCCCCTTGGGCACCATTGCTTTTAGGTGAATTTGCGCATGTGCTCTTTGGCCAAAGGTTTTTTTCGCCGTAGTTACTGAGTGCCGTGACTGCTTGGGTGTGTGGCCATGATATGATGGTTTTGGCAAAGTGTTGCCACGTCGTTTTTGGGTTTATCATGAACATGATTACCCATCCTGGTTGCCTGTATAAAATGTTTCGTGTTGCTCCAATAAACCCCAGTTGAAAGTGGGCACCTGTCCTGTGTGTATAGTCTTCGTCCCAGTATTTTTAGTGCTCAAAGTTTTCCATTTCTTGTGTTCCAAGGCCCAAGGTCATGCTTCATTTCTAAAGCTGCATATACTTACATTCACTTGCTTAGTGCACAGTTTGTGCTTTAATGTTTCAGCTAGTGGTGTGTGAAAAGTGAATTTCATAATCAAGAAATATACCATTTGAATAGTTTTCGAATAGTAATGCAACCGTAGTCAAAAGAGCCCTAGAGTTCTGCAACATTTTAATTGAAGCAAAATTCAGAACCCTTGATGAAGGAACATTACGAGTATCGTATTTGCTCGCGTAATCTGTGCACTTTTTTTCGTGATTTTAGAGCTCTGAAAAGGGAGTGTGCAAATTATGCGGAGATTTCGCGAACACATTCGAAATAACGTGTAATTTAATTTAACGCGCACGCTATATGGTAACTCTTTTTGGATATGATCTCGCGTAACACTACAAAACGCTGTTGTAAGAGAATAAGGCCGTTCCAGGGACACTTTTTGCAGTCTCTTCGCGTTGAGAGTGCAACACGTAGAAGGGTTTATGATCCACCCGCTGATGGCTGCCGAGATAGTGCGTGCGCCAGCGCTATCTTGGCAGCCATGCGATCGCTCGGCAGCAGAGCGACACCCCTCCCTCTTGCGTCTTTTCGTGCTCGTTAAAGAGGGGCGAGGCATTTCCTCTTTGCTTCGACGTCAGGCGTCCCGATCGGGTGATGTTATCACATGCGCCCTCCGAGCCACGGAGAAGGGCCGGGCTCCTTTGATGTCTGCTTTAGCCATTTTCGTCACCCCCACTCGCGTGCTTTTATTCTAGGGTCCATAATTTGGGCACCGAGGGCTTCCGGAGAAAAGAACGAAGTCTTCGGAAAACGGGACATCGCACTCGCAACCGCTCTTGCATATGACTGCGCTCGCCTGCACAGCGAGGGGCGCGGCCGCGCCGCTGTCCAAAGCCTGTCTGTGCGCGTGTGCCGGCGAGCTGGCTCGGTCGGGAAGGGGACCGCAAAATATGCGAGAAAAAGAATTTTTTTGTAAAGCTGGCTAAATATTAGGGATGCGCAAATTATGCGAGGGCACAAATTATGCGGGTAGACATGGTACTTTTAAGGTATCACAGTTGCCTAAACTAAGGTGAGCTCATATGCAGAAGCAGCTTTTGAGATCTCGTATATTTTTGTAACTTTGCTTAAAATACAGCATTGACTACAGTATTCAAGGTGGTACTTCGTCACCACCTTTGAAATATAACTGATACATCAAAATTGTTTTCAACGATGTTTAACAGGGCAACACACATACAGCCAAGTAGGTAATGAAATGGGTAGATAATCCAGTAATCACAGCATGGGTCTTAACACCAAAAAGCAGGTAAACACCACTGTTGAATACTGCATCTACAAAAACAATTTGCATTGATCTTGTGTCTGCTATTATTCATGTAAATGTGTACAAAAATTGCAATTCTGAAGCTAAGTGTAGCCATAGTCCCTGCCTTTGGCTATTACAAGATTCATGCTACACTTCATTTTATACATGGGCCTGCGCTGCTCTCTGTTCCCTGCTCATGGTTTGCCATGCTATGGAGTAGAAATGCAATCAACAAGCATTGTTAACCAAAACCAAGACAAATCAGCTATGGCACAATTTGCTTTACAGTGAAAACGAAAGTAGGTACATGAGAGCATGTCCGAGATGGTTCCAATGTATTGCCAAGAGCTGTGTCAACAAAGCCACTAGGGTGGAGGATTCATGACACTCTCACTTTGGCAACACGGGAGTGTTAAAGAAAAAGCACCTTCATTTGGTGATCAGTAAAGTGCCACTAGTACCGTAAAATCTCGGGCTACATGCACCTTGGTTTTCTAACCATTAAAACTGTAAATGTCACCCCCTTGCTGTTCCAACATTTTGTTCCTTTTGAGTTTTTCCATCAGTAATTATTGTGAGAAAAATATTTAGTATATTTAATATTCACTAGCCAATTCGAGCACCGAATCTAATGGAATGATATTTTATTAGTGATTTTAAATTTTCTAATATTTACACACCCCTAGTTTCAACACCACCTAGCCCAATGAAATACACTACCAAGCCTCAAGATCATCTCTCTGCATATCTGTGGTGGCTGTGAATATTTAGAAAATACATTAAATAAAACATGTGCTGACCTCCTAAAGCTAGTATTCATAAAATTACCTGCAGGAAAAGAAAAAAAAGCATAACAAAGCCTAACTGAACAGTGCCATGCTACATGGGCACACAGCCAGAGTGTGAGCAAACAATAAAAACACAGGTAGTACTATATATCTAGCCGGAGCGTTGTGGATGGTCAGGTGTGAATCCTTGTGCTGATGTTGCCAAAAAAAGCAGCACTGTCATCTCTGGCATACAAAGTCAATAAAAAGTAATAGCTTTGAACATGGAGCTGCCCCGCTAATTCAGAATGATGTAAAACAAGTAAGGATGGGAAAGCAGAACACAATGCACACAATACCCCTGCTCATACATTGTAGGTGCTTGCACGAAAAAGAATTGGTAATATGTTTCTATGAGATAGTTTGCTCATTTCAAAGTCTTTATGAGGCTTCAAGAATGATGATGCAAGGCCCCTTTTATATATAAAAGTTTTAATCAACACGAAAAATGAAATACCTTACTTTTGGATTCCACGATGGAAAGAAGTCCGAAGCAATGCTCCATCAACCATGGCATGCTACATGTATAAACCTGGTCCATACAATTTATTTGACATGATTTCTGTTTTTATGTCAGCTGCGCTCTTTTCAATTGACGAGGGTATGTGCCTTGCTCAGGGCATGACTAACATGTTTACAATGCAGCACTTATGCTGCTCACAAAAGAATGTATGAGCTTGGCTTTGAATCTCAGTCAACAGTTCCACATACTGCATAGTTTCAAGTTTAAACTAACTCTAATATATAAACCTAGTTTTAACCTAAACACTCAGTCACGTGTTTAAAGTACTTGCCCAATGCCTTTACTCACTATGCTCAATAGACCCTTTTCGTAAAAGGGCGCCTCTAGCGCCAAACGCGTGAACTATAGCCAGCTGCCATGATGAAGGCACCCTAGCAGACGACGCGAGCCTCGGCGAATGTCAATGCGCGAGTGCGTGACATTTCAGCACCGCTGAATACTGAATTGCTCCTGCTTGTTCTTGGGGTGCCTTATTGTTCGAGCCCGTTGTACGATAATCCAAACAGGCCACATTCCGACGTGCTAGCGTTGAAGATGCCATGACGAGAACAGTGAAAAGGTTATAAGTTTAATTAGAAACCAGAGGAGCTATGGTGCACCACACGTGGTTAGAAAAGGGTGCGCGTATTCCCTTTCATTATAGTGTAATGGCCGCGAAGATAACTTTTTGATTAACGAGCTGTAAACTGATTCGTTTGGCTACAACCTTATAGATTACTGGCCAAGTTTATGTTTACGAAAATAAATGGCACCAACCAAAATATGGATGGAATGAGATTGTGAACAAGGCTCCCGTGTGGGAGCCGAAACATCATTCCATCTATATTTTATCGGTGCCATTTATTTTCGTCATTATGTTCCATCCCGACCAGACGGGTTTCCGTCCAACTCTTGACTTCAGCGTACAATGACTTAATATTTGCCTTTAGTGTCACTTTAACACTGCTCAAACAGATACTATATATGTGTAAGCTTGATATCATTTTTTACATATGACACATTCCACAGCAACACGTCGAAACAGTTAATGCACTTCATCAAATTCTGCCATTAATTGAACAAATGAATCTGTTTAATATGTTCCATAACTAAAACATGTGTAAGAGGAGTTGGCACTTCTTCATGTGAAAATATACAGATAAGAAAATATTACCACACTCCAATGCGACTGTTCCCACTGCTGTTGTTATTTCACTGTGATTCCCTCTCCCTTTCCTGGATTTTCCAGTTCAAGCTTACAGTGGAAGTATGACTCCTTTAGATGTTTGTAGAGTGAGTGAGAATACCCATGACTGACAGCCAGCACAGCTTCAGCCTGTAAATCATGCACACAGACAAACAAACATGAAACATAGATTACGACTTGCATTCTACTTAGTTTTAAGTTTATAACAAAAATAGCACATTCCATACGACAGTATTGCTACACTTGGCATTTCACAGACTTATTGGCCTCGAGGACATACCGTGGCGCCATCTGCTGGAACCTCTCCGTGACGTAGAAAACGACATCACGTGATACCGGTTGCGCAGTGTACGATGTCTACAATGTTGCAGCTTGTTCAGACACGGTTTTTTCGTGTTGAAAGAGTTGCCGGTGCGTATCTTAGCTGTAAAAGAACATGTTCTACAGGTCGGCAAAGTGTTTTGCGAGCGAACAAGAGGCATCGCCGCATCGTCCACGCTTGTCGGAAACGTGTGCCCGCGGCGTTATGCACGACGAAAGTGACGAGGCCGCTCGCGTAGAAGGTGTTCGGGAAATTTAGTTAGCTATCACTGGAAGTACTCAGACATCCCGCGTAAAGTTACTTATTCAAGCGCGAGTAGGCGCTACATCTCGTGCAGTTGCGCGGACGGTGCACGGGCTATAGGTGACATTTCGATTCGCGTTGACAGCTGTATACGTGGTTCACGGCATACCTTCCCATCCCTTCGCCCCATTTTTGGGCGCGTGGTTAAGCGGGCAATATATGTGAGGTCTTGATATTGCTAATTCAACCTGCATGTCCGTTAATTCATAAAGGAATGGACATGCAGAATGGACGCCCGGTTTAGCACTTTTGCCATCATTCATTCATCACGAGCTCATTTATCATAAATTATACCTTAAATTCATGCATACGGTTCCGCCATGTGCGCGCATGTATCTGCGCAGCATATCTTGACTGAGGCAGAATCAAAGCAGCCTGTTATATTTTGCGATGGTGATGCTCCGTAAACAAGACACGTTTCCTCTACATCCGCAAATACGCGTCGTAAATTCGAATGCCTACAGTCCAAGAAAGTTCGTGCCGTACTCACTGAACATTTTAGCTCCAACGCCGTGCACAAAATTGAGTTCGCGAAATGCTTCCCACACACTCAAAATCTATGAGCACTTGCCCGTTTCCCCATTCTCAGCTTTCTCAGCCAAGACGCTTCGTCTTGGGCTATATACGCGTGAAAATTACACCTAGCTCGGGCGAATATGTCAAGTGCTATGGCGCCGAGCATCTTTTTATGCGCAAAAGCAAGAAGAAAAGTAACCGGCTTGGTGAAGAAAGCCAGCGCGCTTCGCCGGCGGCGGCGAAGGCATCACGTGATGTCGTTTACTACGTCATATAACGACAGCAGCGCCGGTCTTTCCAGTGGTGGCCCTCGAGGCCAATATTTGACAGAGTTAGCACAGCTTCCAGCAAACTTGTATCATGAAATCCTTCAGGTCACTGTAGTTAGATGCACATTACCGTTAAGTTTAACGGCTTGAGACCAAACAATGTGCATTTCAATTATCTGTTGATATTCATAAGTGAGCTTAAGTGCCTAGAGACATGTGCAGTCACAGTCATAGTTTTGAAGACCAGAGAACCACATGCTAAATTCTGTATGCACACATCTAGCAACATGCTGAGAGCAACGCAGCATGCATGTGCATCTATCCTTACTTGCGGGCGTGTCTGCTTGCTCAACTTGTACCAACACACATGCTGTCCATAAAGATTTCCATTGCAAATTGCTGATAGCACTAATGCAACAGTGCCGCAGCCATGATTCCCAAGGGTTGAGCTCAGAGCAGTTTCCAAACTACAAAAGCATTTGCATATACTGCCAGTGCTTGTGGCTCATGAGCCACAAACATTCCAATCCTCTTAGATAGAGGGACACTAAAGTGAAACAGTGAAATGTTTAGACAGATCAATTATATCTTGTGTTTCGATTATCATTAATTTTGCTATCTTATGTTCAATATTAGTAGAGAAAATGAACATAAAAGTTTTCATTGGTGAATTGCATGCTGAAATTTAGGCTTATGATGGCTTATAGGCTTATGAAATTTACGCTTATGAAGAGGCCAACTTCTTTTCTTTTCTTTTTTTTGTATTCTCACCAAATCTGCTCAATAGACCTTTTTCAAGCACCGCAGCGCCACCCGTGGGCGCGCAAGTGCTTCTGAGAAATGTGTGTACATCCAGCCGCCCAGCAGAGCGAATCCCAGCCTTTCCGAGCGCGTCTTTC
Organism: Hyalomma asiaticum; assembly: GCA_013339685.2. Classification (NCBI taxonomy): domain Eukaryota; kingdom Metazoa; phylum Arthropoda; class Arachnida; order Ixodida; family Ixodidae; genus Hyalomma; species Hyalomma asiaticum. Next base: position 181,622,467 of record CM023481.1, on the reverse strand, counting down.
GCTCCGAGTGACACGGAAGCGAGGCTAAACGCATTTTTTATGTGCTTTCTGTTGTAAGCAGGCGCACAGCTGCAAGGGACAATGAAAAAGGAGGGGAGCAAGGGGGTCATTCGCGGGGGTCGGACTGGTCGCACGGGGTGTGCGCTGGCATGTCTCGTCAACGTAGTTTCCCGCAGTCTCGGCAGTGTACATGCGTTTGCGAGTGACCATGTGCTTGTATCTCCACTCCGCGTGTGCGGAGAACACCGAGGTGTGGACGCTGTATTCCTGTGTACGTGTTTGTGTCGGCATTGCAGTGTGGTCCTACGCAGGCAACTGCAAAATAGCGATGTGTTTGCGACGACGAAGTAGACCAACGGGCAGTGTGTGCTAAACGAACGAACTGTGCGCAGTGCATGAACGAAGTCTGTTGCGGATATCTCTTTCTAGTTACTGTAATTCATTGTTTTCTAATTAAATGGGTATGGTTTTCCATTTACCGGGTGGGTTATTCCGGCTCATTTTGGTACCCCTTCGTGCTTGGTGCGTGTACTTTTCTTCTGTCCCGCTGGGCTCTGTTCCCGCCGCTTGATTTCATCCCTTTTCAATAAAACTTCACTTTAGTAAAACCACATTTTGTTGACAGTGGTCCTTGATGTATGCTAGCTCCGCCGACGTGCCATGTCCAGCACGTCGGCGGACTATCCTGTTGCGTGAACATTTTTATTGCAGTACTGAGACTGAGTGTGTGAATTTTAGTTGTGCTTATTTGTCGAGTTTTGTGATTGCTGAACATTACGATCACAGCTGTCATGTAAGTGACAAATGTCATTGCTGCAGCTCACGCGATGCAGTTGATCAGTTATTCTGAAGATGCTGCCCTGAATATGTTCGAGAGCAAAGCAGAGTGTAGCCACGTTGAGCGTGCGTCTGTTTTGTGTACGTACATCATTTTCGGACGCGCAAATATAAATATTACGCACGTTTCACGTGCGGATGAACAGGCTACGTCGACAGACTGCATTCACCAAACTCGGATTCGATTCTTATCGCGTCGTAGCTTCGATCCCACAGCTGCCACTGCGTCGGGCGCTTGCTTAAACCGAGCTTGCCTCCGCCCATGTACACACATTTCCCATACTGCACTACGCGCTCGCAGTGGCTTCTGGGATAGCTTGAAAAAGGTCTATTAAAAGTTCTCAAGCTCACTGTGTTAAGTCTCTGGCTTCCTCAGAGAATAATGTATACCTTTTCTGCCAATAAATAATTAAGCAGGCCTTAGCAGGCACTGTTGAAAATCTATGACGTCATGCGGCGGCACCACCGTTATATTTTCTTCTTGCGCATTTTCTAGCTTACCATGCTTCTTCTCCTCAAAAGGGTGGTGCTTTTGATATTGTCAAAAAGTTATTTACTAATATAAGAAAAGTGACTTTTCACTTTAGCGTCCCTTTCATAACGCAGAACATGTGAACATGACTTTCATTCTGCCTGTGGTTGTTTGGCCAAACAACACTGCTTATGCATCTTCTAGAGTGGTGTCACTGGCAGTGCTGTCAATGTCACTGTGAGGTGCTGCCAATGGCTCTAGCCACAATCGAAAAGCATCACTGAGTGCCGCTTTTTCAAGCATTGAACAAAGTACATATGCTAGTAGGTTGCACACATCATAACCAAGACAACTAATGTACATTTGATTCACACTAAAATAAAACTCAAATGTGTGCTTGCTGCAGCTCCCGTCAATGACCATTACATTCGCCAACCACAGAGGTTTGTACCACACATGTGCCCCTCTGCAGAAAGTGAAAGCAATCCTTACTGCCCAGACAGCAGAGGCAGAGAAACTAATCGTGTGAGCAAGCTCTTCCATAGTTTAGAGACAACATTTTTTTTTATTACACTTCAACGTCACAGGCTTATACTGCTGCTATTCTTAGGACTTTCACTAAGCAGGCGTAATTTCACAATTGCCATTTCCCACAATTTCTATGTACAGTCAATCCTCAACATAAACTGCAATTTAACAAAATATTCTATTTAACAACTTACTCTCATCTCCTTGTCTTAGTTGCATTGAAAGCCATGTATGCTGAAGTGATTTCATCACAGAGTCTAGACTTATTGAATTTTTTGGCTATTTCAAGATTGTATAGGAGCCTCTCAAGACACTGTGGTGTCAAGTTTTAACATACCTAAATTCAGGCTGAATTCATTCTAGACATGCTGCACAATGCTTAAAAAAAAATAAACCTCATACTTTAATCATAACAAACACCGACGGACCTGCAAATACGGCTTGTCGCTAGTCACAATCAGCGTATTCATCTGCTCAGTAATGCCTACTATGTAGCCCCATAGGAATGCGTACTGTGGGCTTTTAACAAGCGTCAACCCAAATGAACCGTGCAACAGTTCGCTGCCGCCCCTCCTCTTTGAGCAGGACCACATTAAATGCAAGCAGCCTGTATCACTGTCATTGTGCCTGCTGAAAAATCCACACACACTCAGGAGTAATGCGGACATGGGTGTACATGCACATGCACAACCACAGCAAACATGCACATATGTGCAGTACAGCAAGCATCCGCCCATGCCGTGAGCTTTCCAATGAGATGCATAAAAATTCTGTTAACCACTGAGGTCAATCTTACTGTTAAAATATTGGAACCTTGACATAACAAAATTCGTGACGTATACAGTTCTGTGAGCAAAGGTTAAATTTGTTTAAGTTTGTAAAGAACTATTGAGACTTCGTTGCTCATGATGACATAAGCCTGAAGCTCTGTCTTTTTTGTGGCGTATGACAGTTTTAGATGTTGCACATTTGTGGGACTAAGTGGAGCACAAGTGATTCAGTATGGTGTACCGAATAATTACTGGCATTGCACCATTCTGGGCAACACCCAAGGTTTTGATGAAAAAGCTGTGGCATTGAAATGGGCATGGCATGTCATCATTAGGCACTTATTTTTAGAGTGTATCGGACTTGTGTCATTGTAAAGAAGACTGCCAGTGTGGCATCAAGTCATGGTTGCAAGATCTCCAATTTAACAAAATTGACTTTTTAAAGTTAGTGACCCATTATTTGAACATTCTTGTGGCACTTTCTATGAAAAGAAGAATCTTTTGGTAACTATATGTTACATAAAAGGTTTCTTATACAAATGTTTGTTATATAGATGTTCAACTGCGCAGGCTTTTAAGGGCTACTGATGAGACATGAGGCAGCACGAAAAGCCAATGCTATCAACTGCAAGGACAGCATGCCACAATATTGCATGACCGCTAAGGTGCACCAGTACCAACCATTTGCACTGGCGATGATTTCTTGTAATGCCAAGGCAAATATGAAAAAACCAAATTCCATTTACATTTTGGTGTAAATATGTTAGCTGTAACATATCACTAATTACAGTCGAACCTCATTAATTCGAAGTTGTATAATTCAAACCAATGGATAATTTGAACTGGCCCGTTGGTCCCCGCAAGGTTACATGTATTTGAATTGGAAAAAACTCTCTTTTATTCGAACCTGAAACACATGCCATGGTTAATTCGAACAAGATTGCCCGTCCGCTAGGACTACATTTCGTGAAATTCCAAGCTGATCGCCAAATATTGATGCGTCAGCCGCTGTAGCGTCGCAAACCCGTACCCATCTGCTCGCTCCGCGGGCACTGGAAGGCGCCATCAGCTGGCAGAAATCATGCCTCGCGCCCTTGCAAGGGCGCCTGACGCCGTCCTTCTCCTTCTTCAACGCGCGAGAGAAAAAAGGGTATACCGTATTTACTGCATAATTTACGTCCTAGCATAATTTGCGCACCCCTGATATTTAGCCAGCTTCACAAAAAAAAAAAAAAAATTGCTCGCATATTTTGCGGTCCCTATTATACCCTCAAGGTACATACAGTACGTTATAAGGGGGGGCAAGAACAATAGAATCGATTGATTTCTGGGGTTTTATGTCCCAAAACCAGCTATGATCATGAGAGACGTAGTGGAGGACTCCGGAAATTTGGACCACCTGGGTTTCTTTAATGTGCACTGACATCGCACAGTACACAAGCCTAAACATTTCGCCTCCATCGAAATGCAGCCGCCATGGCCGGGATCAAGAACAATTAAGAATAACATAACATCAATAAGAAAAATGTGGAGCAGGAATAAAACAAATGCTTAAACAAACAAACGTCAAAGTAGTAACCTTAGAAAAAACAAAAATATAAGTACAAGTGATATCACTGACTCCAAGCTATAGGAGATTCAGGAACTAGATCACATACGCTCTTGAGGTACTTAATAGACAAAGGTCAAGGTAGCAATTTTAACGAAACGCAATGGAGTAACAGACAGTACGGATGCAAAAACATGTTGGTGCCCATGTCACCAAGTGATACAGTTTCAAGGTTATCTGAGCACACAGCTTTGACTAAGAGGAGAAGGTCATGGTCACCACGTGTACACAGTTAAAGTTATTAAAGGGACACTAAAGCGCAAAAATGATTTTTTGCACAGTATTACTAAATTACCCTTTCATAGTACATACTAAAAGCACTACTCTTGACACAGGACAACACTTAGTAAGTGAGAAAATGCCCGAAAAGAAAATACAGGTGGCGACGCTGCCTTCACATTTCTGCACCAACTCGCCGTGACGTCACAGATTTTGAAGGCGCCTTTTATAAAGCACAAATTTATTTTCCGCTAAAACTCAATCATGTTTCATTCAAGAGTGGCCAGAGTTTCATCAAATTTCATCAAATTTCATTGAGACAACGTGGCCAAAATATGAGGAAAATACTTTGAAATCCGTGACGCCACACTTACATTCGGGTGGTTGGATTTTGGCGCAAAAGTTAAATATGAAACTTTAGCCCTCGTTTTCGCTTCTAATGCTGAAACTATGGTTGTGAAATTAATGACAACAGAGTTCTCAAATAATAATCTGTCAGTCTCAACTGGTTCACTGTTTCTCTTTAGAGTCCCTTTAATACATATGTACAGAGAAACCAAAAGACAGTCATTTCGTGCGTGAAGCTTTGCGTCAGTAGGCATTGTTTGATGAAATAAAATTACATAGCAGTCATAAAATGTGTGTATAACTAACGTGCATTTCTGAACAAGAAAGCACCTTACCTTCTCAAAGTACTCCATAGCCTTTTTTAGTTGCAATGTGACGTGGAATAGCTTCGCTATGCTGTACAGCAGCACACCATAAACAGGACTATGTGGCCCATAACACTGCCTGCAGAATAAAACATGAACAATAGCTTATTTGTAAGCATTAGTGACAAACATCAGCATCCTGTTAACTCAGAAATTGCATTATGCATTACATCATGAGCACCGTCATTTACGCTAGTTATCTCTTCAGCACAAAATAAACTTACTAAGTGCTGTTTTTGTTTATGAATTGTGCATGTGTAAATAAAATATGTTTGTGCATGGCAACTTTGTGCTTGGCAACAGACTTCTGCAAAAGCATTCTAATCCTTGCACAAAATACTTTTGGTAAGAAATAACACGCTAAAGTAAAATAAACATGACAAAGGCTACAAAGGGAAACAGAACCATGAAAAAACCAGTGGAAAGATGAAATGTAGCTGCTTGTCATTTGAGATGTACGAGTAGCAATTGGCATATGCCTGTGGTAATGAAAGTTGCACCTCAGATGGCACAGTCCTCGCATCTGTGCCATGCGTGAAATTGCCGAGATGCTATTTATAAAGTCTGACTTTAGGCCAATCATAAGTAAGCATCCATACCCCATTCAGTTGGATTTGCGAAAACATCATTGGAAGTGGAAATACTACTAGAAAAAGTTATTTGTAGTGAAGAGACCTACTTCATATTACTTTCTATAGACCTTTCCATTGGCACCCTCGTACTGGCGAGCCGGAACCTGTTTTTGTCGTCTGATAGCGTGCGGGAGAGATCTCTCCGGGCCACGCCCCCCCTTCTTTGGGCAGTTTGTTGCGCCGAGCCGCCCATACGTTTTGCCGTGCTTCCAGGGGGCGCGCGCTGTTTTTCGCTCACTAGAGCGCTTTAAAATGTCCTTTAATACCCCTGTCACATGAGGCAACTAAAGTGCACTTTGAGCAAGTGCACTTCGCCGCAAGTGTCATCCACACGCTGTCACACGGGAACGTTTAGTGACACTCGCGGCAAAGTGCACTTGCAGGCAAGTGCGTTCGTCGAACTCACTTCGCGGCGACGAAGTGTGTAGCCTCCATAGGTCGGCGCACTCACTCATGAGTGCACTCACTCGCACTCATTTCATAGACGTGAGTGCGAGTGCGAGTGAGTGCCAATGAGTGTGAGTGGAAGTGAGTGCGAGTGAGTGTGAGTGGAGGTGAGTGCGAGTGAGTGCCAGTGAGTGTGAGTGGGAGTGAGTGCCAATGAGTGTGAGTGGAAGTGAGTGCGAGTGCGAGTGAGTGCCAATGAGTGTGAGTGGAAGTGAGTGCGAGTGCGACTGAGTGCCAATGAGTGTGAGTGGAAGTGAGTGCGAGTGCGAGTGAGTGCCACTGAGTGTGAGTGGAAGTGAGTGCAAGTGATAGGGAGTGAAGTGAGTGCTAGTGAGTGCTTGTGAGTGTGAGTGGAAGTGAGTGCGAGTGCGAGTGAGTGCCAGTGAGTGTGAGTGGAGATGAGTGCGAGTGAGTGTGAGTGAGTGCGAGTGAGTGCCAATGAGTGTGAGTGGTATGTATGTATGTATGTATGTATGTATGTATGTATGTATGTATGTATGTATGTATGTATGTATCTATCTATCTATCTATCTATCCGTGGCCGCCTCGTTAATGGAATGTATACGAAAATCGGTACGCCATATGACTGTATGACGAATAAAATGACAGGTCATAATATGAAAATCATGACATGCATGATTTACATGAAACGGTCTTGGTGCTCTCCTGGGCCGTTTCGTTAACGGGATGTATACGAAAATTAGTATGGCACAACATGACTGCATGACGAACATAAATGACAGGTCATAACATGAAAATCATGACATGCATGTCATGAGCGGCTTGATTTACATGCCACGGTCTTGGTACTCCCCTGCCCAGCTAGCACACAAAGGATTTATGATGACTTCGAAACGGATATTCGAGACGTTAACGTTGCAGACGGCACGAGTAAGAAGCCTTAGTCCTGGATGCGTCGTATTTCGTCTGATGTCCGGCTTGTTGCACATGCGCCTTCAAAAAGCTGGTCTTTTCGACGGCTTCGAGGAGACTCCAATAATCCCATTTTCCGGGATTTCTGAATCTGTTCAAGGACTTGCCGAAACGTCATCAAAAAGCTGTTCCCGAAACGTTAGCCGTAATCTGAAAGAGAGCAGGAATCATGCTCGGGAACGGGGCGCGACCACCAAAATTTTGATCTGGTTGCCACAATCTTAATGTATAAATGATAATCTGACCTCAGAGCTAACGCCTTAGGGGTTCAAATGACGCCAAGGCATTTTTTTCACCCCTAAGGCAATAACTCTGTGGTTCTGAAGGTGTCAACGGGATAATAATTTTGGGGGGCACCCACGATCCACGGACGTCGTCCCTGCCTTATGGTAGTAGCTGCGACCCGCTATGCTACCAGCTGCACCATAAGGTTTAGGGTGCCGCAGATTGGGGGTTAGTGCCAGCCCAGGTGAATACTTTCGTCCTAGGATGAAGTGCTGGCGTCGCACTTGCGTGGAACTTTTTTTTTTTCTGGCGGGTCAAAGCACCAGCATTGACTGCAGCAGAGCAATAGTGCAGTAAGGCAGGCACACAGTTGTCTGCAAAGGCTTCATCAGTCTTAGCATTTAGGTCACAATTAGTTGTGATGCGTACAAAAATCAATATAGCTTGTACTTTGTATAGTATGAAGCAAATCTTCCAAAAATAGTAATGACATATCTTTCTACAGTTAAGGATAGACAGTTTCTTGGCAAGCGGCCTAACAAGGTGGCTCCACTGCCAATTATCATGACGTCGACAACATTTTATTCAACATTTCATTGAGAAACTAACTTATGGAAGTTTTAAAAAAGAGAGAAATGCGAGAAAAATAAAACCACAAATATTCAAAAGGAACTGCAGAAGCAATAATTTAAATATATCTGGAACTTATTAACGACTAGAGGCTTACAGAAAGAGCAATAGTAACAATAATCAAAAGCCAAACGACTATGCACTTTTCAGCATGAGAGCAGTGCATCCTGTTATATGAGCACAGACAGGATAATGGATGACTGTGTGATAGCCGCTTTCAGTCATGTTGTGCAGTATCTCCACCGCATAAAATCAATGAGTATAAACAAAAGAACTCAAATATGACCCAGGTATCAAAGTGAAGATTTGCCTAGGACGTCAGCTGATGTAAAGAGGCAAGCTTCAAAAGACTACCAAAAGCATCAATCAAGTGACGATGAATACTGACCAAAGTGACCTTCAAAGAAAATATCGCATGTAATATTAACATAATCGGTATAATGAGCAACATCACAATGCAGTGCATAATCTGTCACAGCGAGCAACGTTACACCGAAGCAACCTCAGTTTCATAATGAAGCTACATACTCGCGTACTTGAAGTCCAATACACTGGAGACAGGTAGAGAGGGTGGCCTGATCTAGTACGCCCCGGCCTTCTACTCTACTTCGGGGACAACGCAACAGGGGAAGAAGAGTGATGAAGAATGATGATGGGGATAAGAATGAGTGATCCGTATATACATAATAAGACATGACTGCTTGCGCAAATGGGACATGGACGCTAGTAATCATATTTCATTACGCTTGATACGAACTAGCCCAACTTATGGCAGCTATTCACTTCTGCAAAACAATGTGCTGTAACGCGGAAAATGTCGACTCGGCTCTCTTGACATAAACACTGGTAATAGTCAAGCCCCAGCACGCGTAACTGGGACCTCGCCTCTACTTGAAACGTGACAGGGGCCGCCATTAGTCGGACGAATATGCTGTGCAGGGGAAAGCACTCGAGCATTATGATAAAGGTCTAATAGTCGCATAATGGAAAGAAGCCACATTAGTTGCATCTAAGTTTAATAGTCACTTTTCATAATCCGCAACTTTGCACAGTGGTACCAAACGTCTAGCATCCAGTCCATTTCTATTGAAAAAATGACCTTGGTAATTCTGTATGGTCGCCTATTTCGGGTGAAATACAGCTTCATCTATTGCTTGTACTCCCATATCAGCCAGCCTAGTGGCCGCCATCTACTGCTGTGGCACGAATGGGGGACAGTCGCGAAATACTATGTGTTCTCGTCTCTGATACATTAGACAGCGCTCACAGTTCGAGATGTACGCGCGACTGAAAAGGTGCGCGTAGCGCCGAGTTAGGTCGGCAACCAGGTGAAACCTGCGCAGTGTACTGGCACCGCTGCTGTTTATTCTATCCGGGAGGAAAAACTCGTGTCACTCTATTTCCCACAGATACCTGCATAGGTCGGTGCACTCATGAGTGCACTCACTCGCACTCATTTCATAGACGTGAGTGCGAGTGAGTGTGAGTGGAGATGAGTGCGAGTTCGAGTGAGTGCCAGTGGAAGTGAGTGTGAGTGAAGGTGAGTGCGAGTGCGAGTGAGTCTGTGAGTGTGAGTGCGAGTGAGGGCCATTGAGTGTGAGTGGAAGTGAGTGCGAGTGAGTGCAAGTGAGTGCGAGTGCGAGTGAGTGCCATTGAGTGTGAGTGGAAGTGAGTGCGAGTGAGTGCCAATGAGTGTGAGTGGAGGTGAGTGCGAGTGAGTGCAACTGAGTGTGAGTGGAAGTGAGTGCGAGTGCTAGTGAGTGCGAGTGGAGGTGAGTGCGAGTGCAAGTGAGTGCTTGTATGTGTGAGTGGAAGTGAGTGCGAGTGCGAGTGAGTGCCAGTGAGTGTGAGTGGAAGTGAGTGCGAGTGAGTGCCAATGAGTGTGAGTGGAGGTGAGTGCGAGTGCAAGTGAGTGCCAGTGAGTGTGAGTGGAGGTGAGTGCGAGTGCGAGTGAGCGCGGATGCTGGAAAAATTAGGGTGAGTGAGTGTGAGTGAGTGTTCTCCTACACTGCCGACCTATGGTAGCCTCAGTACCAGTGGCTTGTAAACAAATACGCTAATGCACAATGCGGCACCCGTAGTATGTTTAAAACATTGTTTTCGTTATTAGAAGCACTGCAATGTATTAAAACAAATCATATTTCAACAAAGAAACCTCGCTATTCTTGTCCTCGGGCAGTTTGCAGCCACGTCGGCTAGGGGAATGCACATTCCCAAAGCCCACTTCTGTTTCTCGTGTAGCAGCGCGTGAGCGTAAGTGCACTTTGTGAGCGTAAGTGCACTCGCTCAAAGTGCACTTTAGTTGCCTCGTGTGACAGGGGTATAAGAACAATCTATCGACAGGGCATCACTGCATTATTGGTTGCACCTACAACCAAAAGAAAAGAAATGCTGCACGTAAACAGCTGAGCAGCACGCACAACGTTGCGCAGGAGTAGTGCGGCTGCGTACTCACTGACGTACTCGTTCCAAAACGCCGCACCGTTCATGTTCCCCACACGGTCTAACGCCGGTGTCGCCAACACCACCTCAACCCTAGTCAGTGCCGTTCTTAGCACATGGCACAACATTCCCAGATTTCTCCTTTAGTTCTCTCTCCCTACTCGATTAGCTTCAACCATGAGAGCTAAACGCATTTCAAGGTATTAGCAAGGCAAGGGGTTTTAGTACGGACATTCCTTTACCTTTTTTTTTTGTTATTGCTCTTGTCCTAGCTGCTGTACGCCTCCAGCCTGTGCTACGAGCTTTTCACTTCCTAGTTGACTTTCAGCCTGTAGCAGCAGCCAAGAAACGGTCTGTCTCCTCCTTCTTATGCGAGCCGCTATACGCATATTTCCGAAACCTTTGTTGTTTGTTGGAAGGAGGCTCTACGCTCCTCTCTCAGCAGTCCTATTTTGTCTTTCTAGTGTGTTCTGGTACTTTTCTTTTATATAAGTATATACTTTATGGACGAAGGCGTTTAATCTCGCGTGTTTAAAAGGCCATCCACCTAGCTGATTTGATTTGTAGGGCTTAACGTCCCAAAACCAGCTCTGATTATGAGAGACGCCGTAGTGGAGATCTCCGGAAATTTGGGGTTCTTTAACGTGCACTGACATTGCACAGCACATGGGCCTCAACATTTCGCCTCCATCGAAATGCAGCTGCCGCAGCTGGGATTCGATCCCACGACCCTCGGATCCACAGCCGAGTGCCATAACCACTAGACCACCGTGACGGGCATCCACCTAGCTCAAGGAAAAATCATGCAGAGCGTACAAGGATGCGGGTCGGTCCTGCGCATAGCAAACCAGGCAAACAAGCTTCAGCACATCCCGCGACGCGGACGCTACCCCCCCCCCAAAAAAAAGGAAGAAAGAAAGAGAGAAAAGAAAGAAGCTCGACGGAAGTAGATACTGTACCGAGCTGCGAAAACGGACCCAAATGAATGCTTCTTAACCATGACTGCGAGAAATGGGAAATCCGACCAGAACAAGACAAATCCAGGTCTCACGCACCCTGGGAGCTGATGTTATGGCAAGATGCCAGCGAGGTTTGTATGTATTAGCAAACATTATTCATTACTGAGAAAGTCAGCACACAGTTAACCAAGATGAAGGAACTCTAGCCAAGAGTAGCTATCTAGCGCTGGTTTTAATTCAGTAAACACCGCACATATGCCATGGCTTATATATATACATCATGCCACAACATTTTTACGATGTTATGTGCACAGATATACGTGCGGCATTTACTGACTGACTGTCACACCTCGTTAAAGTTTACTTGTCTTAGTATCAGTGTCCGAACGCCGTCGCACTACTTCCTGAGTTTGTCTTCATGTTGAGTCATGATCATGTCGAGCTATGATCATGTCATGTCATCAACATGATTATAACATATCACATCCCTCGAGCTGTACCTTTTGTTTGATACCCATGTTAACATCCTTAAAGCTTTCATGTTGAGTCATAATCATGTCGAGCTATGATGATGTCATGAAAATGACTATAACCCTTATCAAATCTTCACCCGTGCCTTTCGTTTACCATTGTGTACGACCCTCTTTCATAGCTTTTTGCATAACGATGCTCATGTCATGTAATTGATGTCATGAACATGACTGTAAGTTATGTCACATCCTCGAGCTGTACCTTTTGTTTGACACCCATTTTAACCCCTTTCCGTTAATTTTTACTCTGTCATGCTCATGTCATATCATGTATTTCATGTCATGAACATGACTAAGTCATATCACATCTATCTACTTATACCTTTCGTTTGGCACCCTTCGTGACCTCCTTCCTTTACATTTATTTTTGCAGAGTCATGTTCATGACATAAGCATGTCATGTCATGAACGGGACTATGACCAATAGTACATTCTTCGACATGCACCTTTTGTTTGACACCCATGTCGATCCACTTCCAGTAGTCTCATGTTTGCAGTCATGCTGATGTCATAGCATGACCTGAGCACATTATGTCATGTCATGAACCTGACTATGACCAATGTCTATCCTTCGACAAGCACCTTTCATGTGACACCCATCTCGAACCCCTTCCAGTAGTTTTATTTTTGCAGAGTCATGCTCATGTCATAGCATGATGAGCACATCGTGTCACGTCATAAACATGACTATTATAGCCAATATCACATCTTTAGACATGCACCTTTCGTTTGAAGCCCATCTCGACCTCCTTCCAGGATTCTTATTTTTGTAGAGTCATGCTCATATCACAGCATGACCTTAGCACATCATGCCATGAACGTGACTATGAACAATTACTGATCCTTTGACAATCACCATTCGTTTGACACCAATTTTGACCCCTTTCCGTTAATTTTTGCTTCGTCATGCTCATGTCATATCCTGTTTCATGTCATGAACATGACTAACTCGTATCGTGTCTCTCAACCTACATCTTTTGTTTGACACCCATCTTGACCTCCTTCCTTTACATTTATTTTTGCGGAGTCATGCTCATGACATGAGCATGTCATGTCATGTCCTGAACGTGACTATGACCAATATTACATTCTTCGACATGCTCCTTTGGTTTGACACCCATATCGACCCCCTCCCAGTAGTCTTATGTTCGCAGAGTCATGCTCATGTCATAGCATGACCTGAGCACATCATGTCATGTCATAAACCTGACTATGACCAATATCACATCCTTCGACATGTGCCTTTTGTTTGACACCCATCTCGACTGCCTTCTTACAGTTTCAGGCTTTTCCTTGCATCATGTGTCATTAATTACATGCCTTACAAAATCAAGTCACTTCTTAATTGCAATTTGTTCATTATTACAATGCACTCTCATTATCATAACCGCTCTAACGTGACTTGCATAACCTACAAACATTAGCTTGCGATTTTCAATCATTGATATCTATACAGGCAACTTTTAGTTATAGTCATGAGCATGACTTAAAGCCTGGCTATCATGCTCATTATGCCTTAGTCACGTCCGCGTCGAATTAAGGGCTCGTTTGATACATGATTGTCATGTATCATGATTAGTCATTTATTTCTCAAGGTATCGTTTTTTGTGATAATTTCTTATAATTTTGGAACCCCCCCCCCCCTTTTTTTTTTAGGACAGTGACTGAAACATTGAGGTTACTCTCATTGAGACATTAAAGCTCTCGCCTTAGTAAGTGGCACTATTGTTAGCAAAAGCAACAGTATTCCTATTATGAGGCGAGTCATCTTACAACAGTAACTCAAACAAAAAAGAGGTGACACGGTTCCTGGTTTCCCAGTTTTATAGCTACCGACCGGCTCCGCTGATCGCGCCTCTGCCCGCGCAATAACACGCAAAACTATGCCGATGGCAACTGTCCTGCTAATCAATCAAATCCCACACACTCACAAATGAACCTACCAAACGATTCCACGACATTTACAAAGAGCGAAAGCAATATCTTGCTGAAACACACACAACGAATGCACGCGCCCGGACGGAGAGCCCGGCGAGCAAACAGCCCAAGATGGCGCTGCCGCTAGACGTCGCTAGCGGCACTTTCATGGTGGCACCCAGGAGGGCTCTATTGGAAAGGTCTATAGCCAGCTGACAGGGAATCATTTTAAGATTTTGTTGTTGGTGGTGTTCTTGCAGAAATATTTAGTGTGGTTCAGCTATGGCTATTACAGCCTAATTCCAGGCAAAACAGCGTCTGGAAACAAACAGAGCAGACAAACGACCAAATGACACTTAACTGTGGTTATTGCAAAGCGAAAATTACGTTACTTTGAAAAGCAGAAAATACAACAGATCAAATTAAAATTGAAAGAACCAAAATAAATTCTCGCCTTATGTAGTTGCTTTGAATACAAAGTGCCATGAGCATCACATTGCACTCACCTATAGATGGACTCTCGTGCCAGGTAAGGCAGCAGTGCAGCCTGGTAGTCCTCCAAAGCTAGGGAACACTTGGACTGCAGGTCCAGAGCATGCATGCGTGCATAGTCAGCCTCTGGGAGCTGCTCTGTTTTCAAGAAGTCTTCAGCCCATTGGCGCAGCTGCAGGAGTATTGTAGTATGCTGCATTGCTGTGACAAAGAAGGCATGTGACAATGCTGATCCTGCTATTTTAAATAAGTTTCTATTAAAACTATCTACAAGGTGCCACTACATTTTTAAAGGGGCCATGCAATGCTTTCGAAGAGTTGGAATGTGCCAGCAAAAAAAGGAAAGCATTACAAGAAAAGTTTTCTTGAAAGGGAAAGGCATCATCCAATCATTTGTAGCACAAAATCTACATGGATCTCACAGAAAGAAAGCGTCAGATCGAGGGAAAAGTTACGTTGGTTTGGGTTTTCAACTGAAAAACTTTCTTTCAAAAAAAAAAAAGTCGATGTGGATTTCCTTTGTAGCTTGATGCTACAGATGAATGGAGGACAATTTTTTCTCTTTTATAAACCTCCATCTGCCTACTGAGCCCCTGTAGAACTGATTACATAAAGTTTTTTGAAGGCAAAGTTTTGCAAGCAGACATCATGCCCACACAATGCCATAACCTTGCCCTAATTTTGATTATTCGTACTGTGCTTGATGATGTGCAGCTGTGCCCCTGTTGAACTACTCATCACAGTGCTTACCTTTGGTACTGGCATGACATTAAAGGATTTGCAAAGCCTAATCTCAGATACAATGGTACAGTAGACTTGCAATGATTGAAACTCCCAGTTAATTCAAACAAAATTCACATTATTGCTTGGTGAAATTTGTTTTCAATGTATTTAAATGCTTCTTAGTTCAAACAACACCATTCAATGAATACTGTTAATTCATATGTTTGGCTTATCCATACTGGAAATATTAGCTGCCTTTGTTCTTTCTTGCTGAGCAATTGTGGTCATACACAGTATTTTTAAAACAGCCAAACATAAAGACTGCCTGCTCACATTTGTCAAAACATTTAAAAACATGCACAGAAAAAAAAATGGTGGTTGAGCCCTCTTTTGTAGGGACTGGTCATAACACGAGAGTTAAACGTCTCTTCAAAGAAGTGGCTGCAGCTTTCTTGCACGCCAATTAATGCAAGACCATAAACCTGCAGTACAGTACATATACATAATATGGAAACTGTATAATTATTCATATATTCACAAATGACCCATTGATTCACTACACCAAACCTGTTTCCGCTAAACACATTTCAAAATGTGATGTGCAGGGTCCTCGAACGTCATAGCATTTTCAGTGCTGAGCTGGCCGATCTCTATAAACCAATAACAAAGATATACTTCCTTCCCGTATGACGCATTATGAAGTCTCAGATAAGAGGATTATACAGTGGTAAAAATGCTCCTGAAATACTTTGATAAAAATCAAACTGGATAATAATTAGTCTCAAAGTTTTATTAAATAAAATTAGATAACAATTAGGACCAAAGTTTTTATGAAGTCAACCAAGGTGGTTATCGCACTTCTGATGGGTGTGTAGACTGATGCCTGAAAGAGGTTATACCATGAAACATGACCCAACGAAGCAATCTTTTTTGCCTGCATAAGCTTAGTATAGAACAAACAGACAAACAAGCATGCTCCATTACCAACATCATTTCCATGACTAAAATGACGCTATGTAGTCTGTTCTTGGTGGAACCCAGCATAAAACACTTTTATGTTAAAAAAAGGAAATGGATATGATAGATATGCTGCACTGAGTCATATTTACACATCACCTAATAATTCACACTTCTGATAATGAAAAAAAAGTTCTGGCATCCCCTCAAGTTTGGATTATTGAGAGCCTGCTGTACTGGCACAGAAGTGCTACTTTTCTCTTACACTGTGGAATGGTCTCCCTATTATGGTTCTTATGAAAATTTGTCGATTTTTATCCTGGTAAAAGAACTGCCTAGTTGTGGTATTTAAGTAATATGAATATTAGCTATTCTAGTTATTAGCATCTCACAATAAATACACAGTAGGCAACCACACTACAAAATGCAAGCCCCCTGCTACTTGCATAGGAACAATGCTTGGCTCAGGCATTCAGGATAATGTTGTCCAGTTAGTAATATACAGTCTTAAAAAGTTTTAAACTGCTCTTAGAAAAAGTGACCAAGTACCTACATATTAGTCATTTGGTCATAAAAAAAGTAACCACACAAGCCAATTATGGGAAACATTTCTTTCTGTTCCTGCAATAATTACATATACCGGAATTATGTGCAAATCTGACCAATTTAAAGAATTTATCTGGCTTATCAATGCTCATGTTTAAAAAAAGGGTTGCAGCACTTGGCTGTTCTTGACCTGTTGCAACAATAAGGGGCACAGAAGTCCCACTTCTGCCAAGGCTCTATTAAATCCCATGCAATACTATAACCCTGTACTATGTGCACGCACACCAAATGTTTTCACTGCAATTTTTGATATCTTGAACACAGTGCCACACTGCACCCCTTCAAGTGCACTTCTCTAAACCATACAACAATATTTAGAAATGTGAAGCAGAACAAATGGCACTACTTTGGGAGACAGTGCTGAATAAGACATTCCATATGAAGGTATGTCATGAATAAAAAAAGGAGCAAGGTGCATGCCTTAAGATGTGAATGGCTTGTGCAGTAAGTTTGGTTGGTGAACCTCATGGCAACAGCACCATGTCATGTGGTTCAATTTACTAATAAATACCAGAAGCCTATATTGGCCGAATAGCCAATATATCTAACGTTGCTGTGATCCCCTAGGTCCTAAATATCTGGGCTTGGATGTGTCAGTTAAGGGTCAGAATGTCAAGTAAAGTATTCATTAAAAGAACAAGGCTGCTACAATACTGCAACATTTTTAACAATATCTCGGAAGCATTGAGCACAGGATATGCTAGCATCTAATATTCTCGAGAGGTAATGAGATCTGCCAGCGATGCTCAAATGCACAAAACACACTGAACTGCGAGCACTGTCTGCTACACTGCTTATTTCAACATACCTCAAATGCACAAAACACACTGAACTGCGAGCATTGTCCGCTACACTGCTTATTTCAACATACCTTTAAGTAATCTTTAAGTAAATAGCGCCGTACAAGAGAGCACATCGGAGAAAAAGTCAAGAGCATGTGCATGCGTGCTATGCGCAACCAAGTGGAAGTGCTAGGTAGATTTGCTTTCCGCAGTGTTAAACGCTCTTTTTTTGTTTTTCATTTCTTATGAATGCCTTTCACAGATAATTACCAAAAGTCATGAGAAGCCTCGAGGTAACAACAGGCGCCCACAGCTAAACAGTGTACCATATGGTGCTCACAGTTCAGTGAGCTTAGAGTTACTGTATGTGCTCTCTATGGGAGCACATACAGCACATAAAGTTGCCGCCCTGACGAAGACAAGTCCACTTGTCGAAACGTTGGCTCCTGCGACATTCCCTGTTCTAAATCGTATTCTGCGATTTGTTCATCTATGGGAGCAGAGTTACACAAATGTCTGCCAGCTTGCGCGCTTTCTCGCAGTGATGAATGAATGTGCACTTTCTCACACGTTCGTTCTGCATCCACTGGAGGAAAGAAAATAGAAACGGAAAGGTAACTCGACAAACAATCAATTTATAAATTTAGATATAAATGATGTTATAAAATGTTCAATGGCCCGCACTATCAGAAGAAGCATTTTTAAAAATATCAAATGAAAACACCATTTTGGACAAAATAAGTTGAAGAAATCGCTCATTTCACGTTGTTCTTGATGCAGTGCTTTAAAAGATAAAATAGGCTCTTTGAAAAATTGAGTGCAAATAAAACAAGTAAAAAAATTATCGGCACAGAGAATTTTACGCAGATCTAGGTAGACCTGGCGCAATAAAAACTCGATACGGCTTGAAAATTTCATGTTGCGTAGCGGTCTGTGCTAGATTGACAAGGTGAATCCTTATGCATATTCACACGCGCACATTTCGTTTTTTTCTTTCCGGTCCAATTTTTTGTCACTGGCTAGCCAGCTGTTAATAAGTGAGTGTGAAGCCCTACATATCCTGAACATTTACACCCACTCTATTGCAGAAATATTGCTAATGCGAGTTATACTTTCTCTATATAAGCAGAGTTTGCATGTGGCGTAGATAGGGATATGCACTTTAAGACATACTGTTAAGCTGAAATAAATAATGGGTTCCATTGAGCTGCCGACACAACCTGTTGTGCCAATTTTGACGGCCGGCCACGATCATTTAATAATTTATTAATTTTGCTTGGAGTGTCACTTTCCTTTTTTTTCTGTGGCATGTGTTTGACAACACAGAGTTTATTCTGAGACTTGAAAATACAAGTGGGGGAAAAGAAAAGCTGGCCACTGACAACAATGGTATCCAGTTTAGCAAACCGCAGATTTATCACTGCCTTGCTCTTCTCTCACTATGAAACGGGCCTTTCCATTTTCCTGAAAGTTTGTACAATGAGGAGCACAGCACCCTGTCATCGTTGCAATATTGCAGTACTCACAATAACCGATTATAAGTTACAGTCGTGATGCTGCGCCCTTGAGCAAACACAACAAAGGTTGTCCAGCAAGATTAAGCCACACACACCACGCTGCCACAGCTGAGCCAGGTGAGCTATGTCCGAACATCGGACTCAGAACAGCAGTGGCGCGGCAGTAGGTAGTGGCTGTGATGGCATGGCGGACATCAGCGCACGCGCAGCAGCTGTGAAGTTGGCTTTCCCTGAAAAGGATGCTTTTTTCACATGTGGGTGCACTTGGCGAATGGGGGCGTGAGCGGCGCGGCGCGTTCAATCAGAGACGCAATTCTGTTCCCTAAGGGGAACGTATACAGTAACTCTAAGTGTGCTTTGTGCGCTTGCGCATCATCGGCAGATCTTGTTACCTTTCAAGCCGGGTGTCGAACCGAACCCGAACCCAAACTGAAAACCGTACCTGAACCGAATTTTGGCCGGAATTGAACCCGAACCCGAACCGATATTCTCGGAACGTGCTTGAACCTGGGAACTGAACCCGAACCGATATTCTCAGAACGTGCTTGAACCTGAACTGAACCTGAACCGAAAAAAAGATATGTCAGTTATCGGCTCAGAACAAAGCGGTTCAAGTTGTTGCGGTGCCGCGGTCTGCCAGCAGTGCCTCGTAGCTACGATTGATTCCAGCCTTTCTCTCTGTTGGCATTTTTCAATTTATTTCTGTGACTCATTTTCTTCTAGTGTCCCT
The DNA here is from genome assembly GCA_013339685.2 of Hyalomma asiaticum. Lineage (NCBI taxonomy): Eukaryota > Metazoa > Arthropoda > Arachnida > Ixodida > Ixodidae > Hyalomma > Hyalomma asiaticum. The sequence continues at coordinate 181,602,797 of CM023481.1, read as the reverse complement.
CCTTTTTCCACTGCGATGGTCTAGTGGTGCTTGAATGCGGAACTGAAAGACGCGAGTGCATACACGACCGCGCAGTCGTATTTTGACGGAGGCGAAATGCCAAGGACTGTGTACTTTGCAGCGCAGGTGCATGCTAGATATCCCCAGGTGGTCAAAACTTCCAGAGCCCCCATTACAGCATGCCTCGCCTTTACAGTCTTCCACTCCTCCCCCCTGCCCTCCCCCTTCCGACTCTTGGCCGCGGTGTCTACAAGGGCTATGAGAACAGCGTCCTTTCATTAAACAGCTATATTTATCATTTCTCTTTGGAATCAAATGTAAAAGTTAACGCAATTTGGCGTGCTCGATTGCAGCATAAAAACATGCATTGTTTTCACCATAAATTGAACTTTCTGCATAGCTAAGAAAAGCATTTCCTAATGAACTTGTGAAGGTATACTTAGCGCAAACTACGATGTTTACACTTGCAAGCGCTGAATGTATATGTGACAAGGCCAGCTGAAGGTCAGTCTAAGATCAGTGCCAGTTTTGCTGTGTAATTCCGCAATATTTGAGCACAGCCTTTAAGAAACTTATGAGCAAGCAAGCCCCACCCGCCCCCTAGTCCTCGTTACGCAGCTGAATAATTCCGTTTTAGATGACAAATTTGACACATAGCTAATTATATTGTCACTATTCTCTGCACATTTGTGTTCACTCATAATTGCGAGTCTGTTCAACGAGATGTACTCCACGGTAAATGTAGTTATAACGTATAATCAAGTCTTTTTTATCATTAATTTCAACATGAATCTCAGGATGCAATCCTGTTGTGGTACACACGTATCAATTTATGTAGGGCGTTTGTTTTGTGTCAAGCAGACTCTACGAATCGTTTCATTTGATTTCAGTTTACTCGATATTGAACGATTATTTTTCTCTAACACTGTTTTCTGACGCGGCCCTTCGAACAGAGATACAGACTTTCATTCTTTTACTCAGTTCCTTTATAACTAGCAACAGAAAGAAAGAGCTGCAAGAGAGAGAGAGATCAAGGATGCATGTGTCAGAAATCCGCAAAGGCTTGTCATGTAAAGGTGCATCCAGACGAAGGATGGAATCCGGATTTGACGGGCCGGACGGCGCGTCACGTGACCGCACATCACCAATTTGCTTCATCCGTGCCTCGCCCGCGACCCACGGACAAGGATAATGCCAACCCATTTTTCACTTACAGATTCTGGCGGGGGAGAGCTGCAGCTTTAGCGTGTCAAGAAAAAGTGACGGCAACCAGTACACTTCTCCCCCTCTCCGCGCGACAGTCGTTGGCTTGCCAGGGGAGGAGAAACTGTCAAGCCATTCTTTTCGTAGCTAGTGGGGAGGCTGCACTGGAGAGTAGACCGGTTCTCCGGCTCTGTTGTCTGCTCGTGCGTCGTCCGCCGTGTGGATGCGCCTGCAGCGCGTCAGCCTGTGGAGTACCTGTCCGCGTCAGCGAAAAATCCGGTTTCCGTCCTTTGTCTGGATGCACCTTAAGGCAGTGCTATATATACATGGCTGTGTTTCTCAGTATGCCAGCTCTAGCTACTCTAACTTAATTTCGCTGATTTATGTTAAAAAATCGCTAGCTGTTTCTGATGTGCTAGCGGGGTCTACCACCGTTTTAAGATTTTTCGTATGTGCTTGTGTGAGGTGCAGCATAGGATCAGAAACGAAGATGGAATTAAATGGAAAACTACAAAATGCAAGCTCTATAGGGTCAGGCCCTGAAGGTTTCAAGTATGCGAATGTTCCTTTCCACTGACCGGCAGGCTGAAATTTCTAGTGTTATTGCCCGGAATTTTTTCTGATTTACAACTCCAGTGCGACATGCTTTTCTAATTTTTTTTCCTATATCTGTGAACTTCTGAATGCCTCCACTTGAGCAGTGCTGCTTGGAATAATTAAGGCTGTAACATAAACAGCACTGTCAAAGTGAAATATGAATTTTGCATCGTGTAACTGGTCCATGAACCGATTCACGTACCGGTTCAGTGTTCTGAACTGGTTTGCAAACCGGTTCCAAGCTTCATTTCCTCGAACCAGAACCAAACCGGAGTGAAACGGTGCACACTGGACCCGAATCCGAACCTGAACCCGTATTTTTGTTGGTTTGACACCCTGCTTTCAAGAATATTACATGCTACCATATTCCACGCTCAGCACTCCCCTGATACTGTGATAAAAGTGCAAGGGTGTACTCTAGTATTTTCACAAAGTAGAATGTACGAAGTGAAGAGGAGCTCATGACTGCATGACAGCAATAGCCAATGCACGCACTTTCTGTGATATTACTGCAAAGATTCTGCAACTTTCTGCTGCGACAAATTCAAACACTATATGAATGGAAGCACTAACCATGTATTATATCATTATGAATTATGTAGGCTCTGATCATGCCAACAAACAGTACATAAAGATGGCAGACACGTACTGGCATAACACTGCCTCTAGACGGTGTACATGCCCTACAATGCAAGCAGTAACTGTTCAATTTTAGCATAATCTTGTATTCTGGAAGCAGGCTTTTGTTACAGCAGTTTTATGATGACAAAGTTGAGTACGCAGGCAAGAAAACATTAAATGCACCCCTCACCTTGCACATCGACTTCTTTCATCTTTTCTTTTACACTGGCAGTAAGTGCAGGTGACTTCTCTGTCACGTAATCAGGCACCTGGAAATAAAATTCATCAATGACTTAGTGAAACTGATGTACAGTGCTCAAATGATGTCTGTACCTTGATTTTCTATTTTTTTTTTTTTTTTAGCCAAACTCAACATGTAATGGCATCCTTTGGGGTGCCCTCAGAGGGGGCTGCACTGCATGCCCCTAGAATATTTATCTGTCTGATTTAGTGTAACACAGAGCCAAGAACTGTATGCTTTACCCTGGCTCTTTTTTTTTAATGCAGTTTTTAGCTAACAAAATGTCTGTTTTACACTACTAGTGACATTTTTACTAACAATGCAATGTTGAATCTAGTAGATATGCAGGGATAAATAAATATTCCTAGGAGTCCCTAGCTACCAGTTAAGAGATGTAAAGGCAAAAGCCAAGATCTTTGGTAGCCGAACCTGGAACCTAGGAATTTGAATCAGGAACAGTTGCATTTCATGGAATATGTCTGAACCAATTCTACTATTTTGTCATAGGCATGAGCCATGCTCATGGCTACAACTTAAACCACTATTCTTTAGTGTTTCCTTTGCTTAGTACCCGCATTTGAACCCATTTCAATTTTCTGAGAGGTGATCTTTTTTTCTTCACTGAGTCTGTCATTTTTGCTGAGTCATGGTCATTGTGGAGTCATTACTATAATCTACTAAAATCATTACCATTGCCATCATAACCTTAATTGTACTCATTATAATCATTAATCCTCAATTTTTGGGCACCTTTAGGGATTCTTGAGCCATTTTTCTGCTCTGTCAAGCTCATTACCATAATTAAATGGCTATCACTGTCACGTATTACTATTTATATTCCTCATGTAATTACCTATCAGCTGAACTATGATGCTATGGGGTTTATATTGATTTTATTGAGTTATAAATTTTTGCCCAATTTTTTGTTCATGGCCACCTCAAAATGAGATGTATAAGGCTTTCATATTGAAAAATGATCAGGAGGTATGAGGAGGCATGGCTGGAATTCAACCAGGGTGAATGAAGTTGACTGGCCCTGCCAAGGTGCAGCATTCCTGCAGTCTTCTACATCACAGTCTTAAAAATATAAGTGACAAAGGTAACAGCAACAGGTCACTTAATTTCTTTGAGCTATGCCACCATGGTCAAGCATCGCACAATTTTTTTAAAAAGAGTCCCAAAATTATTTGATGCAGATACATGCATAAACACTTAAGGGGGGACACTGTGCCTCAGAAATATTTTTTTATTATTTGGAGTATTTAACTGAAATTTTCACAGTTAATGCAGCTTTGACTGCTTATTTCAACAATGTAATAATTTTTGTTCTGTGAGGAATAGTTTTGACAATAAATTGAAAATTAATTTATTTTATTGAGGCATAATTAGCTAATTAACTACAGTCCTCACAATAAAAAACAGCCCAGAGAATCAAGTGACAACATTAACAGTGTGTCAAGAAGCATAAGTCATTGTTTTAAGCCATTTCCAAGCAAAGTTACAGGCTGTTGAACATGACACAATGAATGCCCTCGTTGATACTTGAAACAAAAGCTTCATTTAGAAAAGTTCTGTAGCACAGTATTATAACAAAATTTACTTTACGACAAGCCACTTCTATTCATGTACCAGTAAAAAAAAAAGTCACAATGATAACCCTTATAGAACAAAAGATATTGCTCCTCCAACACAGGGAGGTCATGAATATTTTCATTTTGAGAAATTGAGGAAAAACGTTCAATTTTTTTGTCCTATACTTATGGGCCTGATATGTGGTGTAGGTTCTTTAAAGCAAGGTAATTAATAAATTTGGCTATGAAAATTTGTGAGTAGGTGCAGAATGACTCTAGGAACATGAATATTTGATCAGCAAAAACTCGATTTTTTGTCCAATTTTCAGTCCGGAAGTGCCACGTCCCCCCTTAAGAAAGCATAGGTTGATGGAAAGACACAAAAACAAAGAAGGATCAAATGAAAGAAAGTAAGGTGTGCAAACAAGGACACAAAAGAACAAGGCAACACAAAGGTCTGTATGAGGATTACCAACCAACACATGGAATTCTTGTGGAGGGTGAGATTCCCTATCACAAACAAACAAACAAACAAACAAACAAACAAACAAACAAAAACGCATTTGTATTGTGCAGTTCTCTCCTTTTTTTTTTTGCCCTTGTTTGTGACCTTACCTTCCTGCATGATGAATCCCTACCAATTAGCTTAACTTTCATTTGTTCAAAGCAGGATTAATATAAAAAAGAAAGATGACTACTTACAATTACATGTTTTTCCATAATGTTGCTCATTACAGTGACGAATTAATGGCTCATAAATGTGCTTGAGGAATGACTGAATCATCATCATCCTGAGCTTATTTTAAGTAGACTGCAGGACAATGGCCTCTCCCAACAATTTCCAATTTGTCTGATCCTAAGTGAGTTGGTTCCATTTTATGCCTGTGAACTTCTTAATTCATCACTCCATCTAACCTTTTCCCCACCTCCATTGCACTTTCCTTCTCTTGGTATCCATTCCGTCGCTCTTACTGTCCGTCTGTTATATGTCCTCTGCATGACATGTCCTGCCCAGGCCCATCTCTTTCTGTTAAGTGACATAATAACATCAGCCACTCCTGTCTGCACCCGGATTCATTTTTTTTTATCTCTTAATGTTACACCTATCATTTTTCTTTCATTGCACGTCGCATGCTTCTTACTTTCAGCTCTAGTTTTTCCGTTATGCTCCATGTTTCTGCACCGCACGTTAGTAGCGATAGAATGCAATGGTTAAATGGTACTTTGCGTTTTAGTGACAGTGGCAAGTTTTCAGTCATGATTTGGGAATGTCTCACGAATGCGCTGCAGCCCATCCTTATTCTACAGAGGATTTCCTTTTCATGGGTAGGTGTCCCTGTTAGCAACTGCCCCAGTATTTTCTAAGGGTTCATTGCTGCTAATTTTAAATTCCTGTTCTTTAGCTAGACTGCTGATCATAATTTTGGTCTTTTGCCTCTTCATTTTTAGTCCTATTTTAACAATTTCATGGTTTAGGTCCTCAATCATGCTTTTTAGTTCATCACCGCAATTTAAGGTTTGTGCTAAAGAGCACACACCTTAAATTGTGGAGGTATTCCCCATCTATTCTAATTCCCTTTTAATTATTTCTACACTATTTCCCTAAGGCACATTGCTGGGCTAGTTGGTTAAGTAACATAATTATGAGAAACACAACAGGACAAGCACCAAGAAAGAGTAGACGCACACAGCGCTACACGTTCACTCTTTCTTTGTCCCTGCCCTATTGTGCTACTTAGAGTTATAGACTATCTTCCCCCTAACTTTTTTTGAACTCTGCACAAATACAGTGAGCAGAAGATGCTGACCTGACTATTCAACACAGTTTGCGACTTTTCACACATGTTTGCCCTCCCTTATTTCTTCATAGCGACTTCAGTGAAACTAAAATTTCACTTGATGCCCATGTTGAAAACAAGGACAGTGTTGTAAAGTACAAATACCTTGTGGACAAGACTGTAGTCTGACTACAATCTTGTCCTACCAAATTCAACTGCTCAAAGCTACATATAGCCTGTCAAAGTTTCTCATCTGGAAAGTAACTGGTTACATGTAATTAATACTAAGAGATGTAACTGAATTACAGTGAACATTGCCAAGCTAAAGAAGTGCTAATAGACCTGTCCTGGGCTACGTCACGAAAGGGCAGTGACGTCAGCCACGTGACCTTAGCGCGCACGTGCGAACGGACTGGTTGGCAAAACATTGCAATGTTGGGCGTGGTTCCATGCTGCCGTACGGGTGGATCGAGTTTGTACTCGTTTGTTTTGTGCGCGTGCACCTGGCCGCTTTGACATGGTGGTTAGCTTTTGCGATGGAGGATGTGCCAAACGCGCGATAAAAGGCAGCGGCATCGGGTCCTTCTTCTTTTTTTTTTTTCCCCTCCTCGATTTCCGAAGTCCAAACGACACAGTGACGGAAAGCGTGGGTGCGAGCTGTGCGCTGTGTAAAACAGCAGCCGTCAGACAGCAACAGGATTTTTGGAGTACATTTCATCGCTGGTAAGTGCTAGCCCGTTACCTAGAGCTTTTAGGCGTTTTGTTATTTGCGCTTCCGCAGCATTTGTGAGCGTGTATATTTTATCAACTCGGGTGCCCCGTCTCAATTTTCAGAGATCCCGGAGTGGGTAGCTAACGTGTTTGCTTTCAAGAGGACTAGCCCTGAAACACAAAGAACAAAATGTGAATGTTTTGAATGCACTTTTAAACGCAAGCATTCCTTCAGTAAGCGGTGGTTCCGAACGTTGTGCAGCTTTTCTTATTTGGCGCTCACTTCGCTGCAACTTGCGTCGGGCTAGCACTCCAAAGGAAAATTTTGTTTGTGTTTTCGGACGCGATAGACAGTACCAGTCTCGCCTGTTTTCGACCGTATAAAAGTTTAGTTCCTGAGCAGAAAGAACAGAACTAAGTGCAAATGAGCGCTACAACTCAACTGACCATGCAGCTACAGTATGCAGTGTGGACGCTGCCTGCAGCTCGTAGGGCATGGCGGTGGTTCTCCGTGACAGTGTTTGCTTTGAAAAACATGCATTCCATGCCTGGTTGGCAAAAGATTGCAGTGTTCGGCGTGGTTCCGTGCTGCCGTACGGATGGACCGTGTGCGTACTGGTTTTTATGCGCGTTATCTGGCCGCTTTGACATGGTGGTTAGCTTTTGCGCTGTAGGATGTGCCAAGCGCGCGACAAAATTAAGGCAGCGGCATCGTTTTTTTTTTTTTCCTCTGGATTTCCGAATGACAGCAGTCGACAGAAAGTGTTGGTGCCCCAGTTCGAGACAAGCGCTAGATGCACGTGACCTTTCACTAAGCCGTACGCTTTGAGCGATCAGTAACGCTTCATGGCCTCTGCATTGTACGGGCCAGGCATGCTCGCGAGGTACACACAGAGCCGAACGTTTGGTCAAGGTTTTAGGGCCATTCTTCCATTCCGAAATGGTGTAGGGGTATGGATACTGCATTCCACGAACTTGCAGCTTCTTTGCGACAAACCGCCGGCGCACAACCTCGGGAAGGGACAGTACCATCGCGTGCAAAACCCGAGCAAACTGCTGGAGCCGCCGGAGTTTTTTGCCAACCACTGCGAAACTGGTCCGTCGCGATGTCGATGTTCTGTGTGACGTCACATTGTTGACAAACAGGGACAGGTCTATTGATTTATAAAAACATAAAAACACAACTGATAAGCATAATGTAATCCTTTATGTGCAAGTCTGCCACCACTATCTGTATTAATTCCTCCTGGGAAGTCCGCCAATGCAGTAGCCAATAATGAATTAAATTCCAGCCCATGCCATGAGCTGCTTCATAGCAACAAGCATATCACAAATTTAACATGATCTGTTGGGCATCAGTTGACTTAAAATGGCTGAGAATAACTTCCATGACATAATTTAATGTCAAACTCATGACATAAGGCATGCAAAAATTTCTTCACCCATTTTTCATTAAGAGATACTAATAACAGTTCTTTAGATAAACTTACATGAATGTGAACTAATATGAACAAATAAAAACATGTACCTTGTCACTACACTTTGTGCAGCTGCATTCAAAGTAGTACTGGTTTTTCAACTCTAGTTGCCTCACTTCCTTAGGAGCCATCACATCAATGTAGCTGACTCTGATCTGCATGGAGTAACAATATGGCATTATAATGAATACTGAGAATATATTGCATCGTGGAAACTTTGTGAAACCAGTGCCTCCTCCATAAAAATCAATGCCAGGGCAATTGCTCACTTTTTAGTGGGAGATGTCGGTCCGTCTTATTGTTGTTATATGAAGTTTAACGTCCCAAAACCAGCTGTGATTATGAGAGACGCCGTAGTGAAGGGCTCCGGGAATTTCGACCACCTGGAGTTCTTTAACGTGCACTGACATCGCACAGCACACGGGCCTCAACATTTCGCCTCCATCGAAATGCAGCCGCCGCAGCTGGGATTCGATCCCGCGACCCTCGGATCAGCAGCCGAGGTTGGTCCGTCTTAGTTCAGTGAGTTGGTGTGATGTGATGCTACCTAAAGGGTACAACTACTTGGGTCTCATGTGCATTTGAGTCTGCACCGTTTCCGTTTCCATGTAGGTACTGTAAACGCTCTGTCCTCCTTTATACCCTGCGAAGTGTTTACATGAATAATTTTTAAAACCTCACAAAAAGTAAGTTTTTCTAACTTTTGTTGCAAGTTCACCCATGGCATAAAGCAGGCATGAACGCTAACTGACCGAGAAGAGTAGGAAAGGACAGTTGCGCAGGGCAGTGAACAGTTGGAGCAGGTGCATCTAGATGGCATTTTCTTTTATACAAGAGGCACTAGTGAAATAGAATCATGTACGCTTGGGCATAGGAATTCAGTGGGAGTTTTATTTAGTAGGATCTCGCACCTAAAGATACATAAGACAATGTTCTTAAAATTGGGTAAACATTAGCATTAAAGGGATAACACAACAAATAAGTATAATTTGAAATGGAGTAAGGATTGATAAGCCGGAAACCACTTTATTTAGCACATTCACGAATAGACTTCAGCAAAGCATACCACTTGCTGTGATACTCAAAAGTGTTAGCATACTTATTTTGACCTATTCCTGCAAATTTGTCCAGTAGCACCTTCTTGTCTTCAAAGATCATCTTGGGGTTGCTCTTTTGTTAGTAGCAAGTTACTGTGCACATTATTGTAATAAAGCACGCACTCTCATAAATGTTTGCAATATCAAACTTCGACATATGAAATGCTTATGGGAGGCAGCATGCAGGTTCCAGCCAAACTATTACAGTGCATTCACACCAGACACTCGTCACTTATGACCATTTAAATGAAACAAACAAGCAAGAAAAAAATCTTTAACAGAAACTGTTGCTCTAAGCTCAGTCAAATCTACAAGCTCTCAATTCTAAGCCTGGTGTTCTGCTAAGCCACAGGCTCAGCAGCATCAGCAAAGGCTGAGCTGCTGCTCCTTTGTAAGGCATTCACCATTTGGTGCAGGGTAAAATATATGTAAGTACAACAAGCACACAAAGAGTTTAAATGTAAAACAAAAAGCAGCTACAACTTACACCATCAATACTGCTGCATTTGATATCTTCCGCAGCCCTGAGTAGAAGCTTACGGCCTTCATAAACTGCATGTGCATTTGGAGAACAAGAATGGTCAAGGATAGATGGGCTGTAACCAGAATGAAAGCATCAGAGACAGTGCCAGCTAATATGCCACATGTCAATATGTCCATCCACTTAAGATTTTATAAATGCTAAACAAGCGACAAAATCTACAAAGTGCTTGTGACCGTCTAATTGGTTAAACAAGCAATTTTCATATCTCAAATCAAATGTAAGGAGCAATTTGTAACTCTGACACATCTCCTCCTAAACACAAACATTTCTTTATCGCAAGCACAGCTAAATAGGCTACCATGGTACCTTGCAGACATGATTCCTGTTTTCCATCTACATTATGCCATTAAAATATATAAAAAAAGCACGGAATCAGCTGGATTAACTTATGAAGAATAAACATGATCTGGAAAATTTAAATTGAAAAAAAGTAAATCAAAGGAGTGCATCACCGCAGCATGAGAACACTCACCCAATATATAAACCAGTTCCAATAGGAGAGTGTTCATCATTACATATGCAATAGCTGTTAATAATCATCTGAAATGAACAATTAACAGAATGAATGTGTTAGCCTATGTCAAGAGTCCTGAAACATTTGCACATATGTTTCTGATGCATGGGAATTGTGAAATTTCCATACACAAGATTCAACAGAATGCTTATTAATAAAAAAAAACCTTCTAAAATTGAAATTTTAAAGGGCATGCTTCACACCAATACAAAAGGGTGCTATGGTATGCTCTTACTTTTTATGGTTACACGCAGTATGTTACAACCCGGTAACAAAGTTCTCGGTAACAAACTTGAACAATAATTTCTTACAGATCAGCCTCGAACATGAATGATGGTAGGAATCTGGCTGACTTAATATGCTAGCTACTGGGCTTCAAGTGCAGATCAGCCCTGTTCAGCCTGCCATGAACTCTTGTTTTTCCTCTTTTTGCATGGAGATACAGCACTTCTTGTTTTGAATTATGCTACTATTCAGGGTTACATGAACCTATGATGCTTTGTTTTCGAGTGCAGTAAAGCTTAATATTCCAGATAGGAACACTTTAAAACAAGATCATAATATTCCACATTATGAGATGGCCGTTTTAATGCGTTGAAAGAAGTGGGAGAACTGTCCCGAGCCAGCACTGAGATTAAAAAAGTCACATATCCTAACGCATCAGTTTTCTTTTTCTTTTTTTTTCAAAGCACAGGAGAGGACCTTATTACATTGTGGCATAAGCCATTTCTTTTGTTACAACCTAAATTAGAAAAAGAAAAGCTTTAATCACACTAATCTGAAATATGCTATTGACTGCTATATAGAACAGGCTTACTACACAAGGAATGCAGCTGCACATCTCATTGTCCTTTAATACATATGCCTCTTGAAACATCCAAAAGGTAATTTTTGCATACCTTTTGCAACCAAAAGCAGCATAGAAGGACTATTTTGCATGGGAAGGTTCTACACTTCTGTCTGTGTGTGCATTTGTATGTTTGCGCATGCATGTGTGTATGCTCACAAGCATGCACGCAAACAGTAGATGCGATAGATACAATACACACAGCCTCAAAACTAAAATCTGGTTGGTGAACACTGGTTGTAGTTTCGAAAATACCATGGTGTGCCAAATGAGCAAATATCTAAGCTATAAGAAAGATTATCCTGAATGTTCTTCTGAAGCAAAGTTAACAACTAATGCTAGACAACATGAAAGGTTTGAGAGATTGAGGCTCCCCATAAGCAAGATGGCTAGATGGTATTCTAGAGGCCAGAAAAAAACTAGGTGAGCTCAAAGGAATTTTTCCTGTTAATTAAGCCTTAGGACTGCTCATAAACTCAAGGTGTCACTAGGAATGACAAGTGACTGAACTGCACTTAAGGTAACGAGTGCAAAAAAGTGGGGTCTGGGGAGGGGTGAAATCCCAGCCCTGGCTATGCCTATGACAACTAATAAGAAGAAAAAAAAAAAGAAAAAAGAAAAAAAAACCCAAAGAAGGTTTGCCAATGTTAGGAATTAGGCATAATGAGATAAACTGCATCTCATGCCCACATCATTTTCCAATAATCAATGAAGATCTCACAGAGCACTAATTTATAAAATTGATTATGACATACAAAGGTCCTTGGATCTTGTATGTGTTCAACCTAAAAAGGCCCCTGAACAATTGCACATCTTACAGCACCTGTTATCACCTATATAAGCAGTACTATATAATACAGGCAATAAAGTGCACACCCCATATAAAGTGCACACCAAGTGCACACCAGGCAATAAAGTGCACACCAAGTGTACACCCCATATCCCAATTAACATTCGAAATACTTACTTTGCCATAAATCTCTAGGCCCACTTCCAGTTCTGGTAAGTACTTGTCATCCAGGAACACTTTTGTTGTCTCCCACACCTTTTTAAATTCATTAAAGTAGCGTGATTGGTCATTTTTGATGGCATCTACGTCTAAATGCGGCAAGAGAAAGTTCCTTACCTTAGTGGCACAAATTATAGGACAAAACAGCCACACAAACTTCCTTGGCAAGCACTCAGACACTGAAGTCTGCTTTACAGAGATCACAAAGGCTGCCACAAGAGGGTTCTTTCAGCCATCGTTGTAATGCTTACACTAATGAATATATACGGAAAAAATACAATGATTTCACAACATGGAAGTTGTTGAGCAAATAAACATAAATGTTCTTAAAGACAGAGGTTAGCATTACAGAACTTCATACATTCTTTTGTTACCAGCAGCTTAAATGAAAGAGGGAGTGAGAGAGAATGGCCACCAGCAACTGCACTGCAGCCTCCATGCTGTTAGAGGCAATGAAATTTTTTTGATCATTTCAACAAATGCACTAAGCCATGGCATGTGATGACAAAAGAAAAATCGACGTGTTCCTCTTAAAACTATGTCCATTCTTTACAGCTGACTTCTATCAATGAGTCTCCACAGGACCGATATAAGCAATGAGATGATCCAGTAGGCCAAAAAAAAAAAAATGCAAAAACATTTGAACACACCAGTAGTTCATCATATAGCAGAATCTGTCCATCTCTAAAGTCATCTTGAATTAAATGCACAGTTAACTTTTATACAGCAAAAGACATGTTGCATGCGTCAGATTCTTGTAATCACAAATTAGGTGAAATATACAGATACATTCAAAAAACAGAAACTTATTCACATACTGTCATGAATTTCAAACACAATTTCACACACTAGACCGTGCTTAACATGCCACATTTCTTGACCTAATTCTGTAACCATAGTGAATGAAATGCTGGCCTACTAAACACTTTTCTAGTTTGCCTTAGAAAGGATGAAAGTCTCAGAAGTGCCTAAAACATGGGATGTGCCATTACTGCCACTAACTTGGCATATAAATATCTTGTCCTTTAAATTAGCTTTTGTAATAAATGGCTGCAAGCGGTGTATAACATTTGACATCCTATGCCAGAGCTTGTTTTATTGTCACCTTGCAAAGACTATGGCGATGATGTTGGCCCTAATGGTAGACTGTTTTGATATCCACAACCACAGTCCCGTACCCAAATGAACACCCCAAGCATCAGAAACACGCAGCTACAGTAGTCCTTCATTGCTAGTGGCGAAATACAAACGGTTTACGGAGGTTGCAAAAAGTGTCATGATTCGACAGGCTTAAGGTCCTAAGGTTGACATTCTGATGAGGGGACACATTTCCAGTTGCAAAGCTTTCTCGCTGAGGATCCTGTATTATGGTTCTTTTGCAATCTTTTTGTTTGTTTATTTGTATACTTACGTGACATGAGATCAGTAAAACACCTTTGCCTTCCAAACACCATCTCGGACTGTGACCATGCATCTTTGTTCTGAAGAAGATGAAGACTGGAAATGTAATGATGTCAGTGCAGTGTACAGGACGTTGATATAAAATGGGTCCACATCATTTGATAAGTGTGTGCAAATAGTATACATTCTTGTCACCAACTTGACAACAAAATGAATAGTCATAATACTGAATACGAATAATGTGCTTTCGAAGCAGCAAGCTGCTCCGTAACAACATTTTAATATATACCTTGCCTTTCCATTATTCAAGAAAAATGTCAGCTGGAGTGTATTCTGTGAAACCATTGTGCTGTTCACTTTGAATCTACTGTACAAATCTGCTGTTAATATATAAACCATGGCTGTCAAAACCATGTAAGGTTTCAGGCCTACCAGATCATGGGTTAAGGGTACAGAAAATAAGTGTTAAACACCAAAAATATTGAAGTGCTACCTGTGGTCTTCAACTGCAGGTGCCAATGAACATGCTACCTGATCACCTTATTCTTTAGCATGTGCATTCTCAAACAACTTGGTCCCAAGGAGCCAAGCAGCTCCCAAGGGAACCAAGCCACCTCCCCCCCCCCCCCACCCCCTCTAGTAATTTCTGCTCATCCTTACCTGCCTCATTACAGCAGAAATAATAAAAAGGGCACAAAAAGAACTTATTTTACTTGCATTTGCAATGCCCAGATGAATTTACTTAGTTTCCAACAACAAATGAATGCATGGCCAAGTTTCATTCAGGGCCAGCCTCATGTCAACAGCAAAGGGGTGGCTGAATATTAATATTTTCGTGTGAACTAAATAGTCCTTATGAGTCAATAGTTTGAGCAAATAGCTTGAGTAGTTATCAAGCGTGTAAAATGAAAATGAAACTTAACAGCTTATATTTGTCCTCGGTAAGAAAAATCCTTCACTTGTGCACTTGAAACATACAGTCATCAGGTTCTTATGTAATCAAACATTTTTAAACACCGACTAGTTGCTCTTTGTGGTAAGCTCTGATACACACACACACACACGTGTAGCTAGCACATGGTGTAACAGCAATAGCACATACTAGCTTTCGCACAAATATCACTTTTCTCAGCTTAAAGGGGTCGCGAAAAGAATACGGAGATGCCCGGTTGTAATTTTCACTGCTTCAGTATGCATTCGACAAGCCAATTCCGAAATACTTTGGCGAAACGTTAGGTGCACATTTAATAACACTCGTTTGAATACCTCTATTGCACTCCCGAAACGACTACGCGAAATAACGGGCCGCTGCGGTACTATTCGGTGATGTTGCGGAAAGATAATTTTAAGTGTAAAGCTATAGTGAACTTGCGTTTGCTCTACAAGAATCGAGTTACTTGAAAGCTGGAAAGAAAGAAAATACTTAGAAACCATGCGGTGCCGCCATTCGGAAGCAAGGCTGCAGCACGGTTTGTTTTCCCGTGGCCTGCGAGGGTGGCGACTAACACGACGCCAACTGCAGAGTTGAGGGGTACGCGTGCACTGAAACCGAAACCGCATTTTTTATCGCTCTAAATCAACCCACGCAATGTAGCGGAACAATGCATACTGTTGATTGGAGGGTCAGGATCCCGAATATGCACTTAGCACAAAATATTCAGAAAACGTTTCACAACCCCTTTAAAGCAATGTCACAGCAAATGGTAACAAATATCAAAAAATTTCAAAGCAAAAGCAAATATAGATAGTAGGATTTGAATAGCAGAAATACAAGTTAGATGCACTAACATGCACTAAGCTTTAAAACGTCACCCTCAGCCTGTATACTCGGCTCCAAAGACTTTATAAAAGTTTGACTGGGTTGCAGGTAATATCCATGAAGTGTGGCTTCACTCCGTTTTACCACTTAACAAATATCCATTTTACCATGAGGTATGGAGTGCAAATTTCACCTCAGTAGGCTGTTTCACAGCATGCAGCAGTGAAACTACCTTCTCAGGTGGGGTACACGTGGAAAAATATCTAGCAAACATGGAACAGGGGGAAATATAGCGGTGGATCGTAGAACACCTGGGGTCAATGGAACCCATTTTGAGAACTAATGCTTTAGTAGTGCAAAGTAACAATCAGTACAGCAATAACTAGTATCATTGCGATGAAGGTGCTGATTATCAGGGAGCTCAGAGGCCCAAGCCACCCCTCAATTTCCAAGGGGGGGGGGGGGGGGCAAAATCTCCCCCTCCCCTACCCCCAGCTGTGCTGCTGATAGACCTTCCAACTTCCCTCATGGCCACCTAGTGACATCTGCTCCTCATATGCTGGATTTCTACAAGCGTTTCTTGATACTTTCCACCCATATTTTGTAAAGGGGTGTGATGCACGATTAAATCTGACTGAATTCCATGACCATATTTACGTGCATCCACCAGCACACTGGCTTATGCTGAATAGTGGTAGTGAAACTATTGCTGATGTTGACTATGGCTGGCAAAATGAAGGTTACAAAGATGATGTAGCTGTCCTCATTCTATCTCGATCCAGTTATGGCATTGTGTGCAATTTTCTAAAGATCACTTTATGAAATACTTTAATGGAAATATTTTTACTGTGAAGCTGTCTAACTACATAGCATGAAGGTCTGGTAGTGAGTTCCGGGGGAAGCGCATCGGAAGCAGTATGCATGCACATGTTTCTGCTCTTGCAACGGAGGAACACGTTAATCGATCATTGGAACAAAGCCAGTGATAAACATCGAGATTGCACATTTCATCTTCGGTGGTACAGGGACAATGAATGTTGCAGAGTTCCCATAAAATTGATGATGTGTGTGCCTGGTCGGTGTATAACTCACATCTCAGCTATACTTGCGCAAATTGCTGGCTAGTGGTTTAGGTTCACTAACATTTAGCGTTTAACTTAGGCCTAATATTTTTTTACTCACACAGATGCGCGGTAGTACATAGATATGCCGTCAAATTAGGTGCACTTAATTTGATGGCATAGACTATGTACGGTGAACCTGTCCACAGTAGTAATGACATAATGGGGTCATGAGCCTTTCCTGCCTTATAAAAAAGCAGGTTGTCAAGAAGCCTTACATTTATTTTCTTGCTAAACTGCTAGGTTGCTAGTCTAGGTTTTTTAACAAATTTTTGTTACATGTTACAGCAGTTTGCAAGATAACACACCAAACTTTTGAAGGCATACTTATGTTTAAGGACCTGTATGTGAGGCCATAGTGTTACTCCAAAG
Organism: Hyalomma asiaticum; assembly: GCA_013339685.2. Classification (NCBI taxonomy): domain Eukaryota; kingdom Metazoa; phylum Arthropoda; class Arachnida; order Ixodida; family Ixodidae; genus Hyalomma; species Hyalomma asiaticum. The sequence continues at coordinate 181,585,933 of CM023481.1, read as the reverse complement.
CCTTCGCCCAATTGAAACGCCAATTCCCAAATTATTCAGTGGCGTGCCATTCATTTTATCAACAACTTTAATTCACTGCATTATCTCAACAGCTGTCTAGTGTACAGAGTGACTCATGGAGCATAACGATTTCCTCGCAGATGATTTAAGAATGTCGTTATGTGCAGTAACAAAACATGGTGATTATCGACGCGTTCGAGTGAATGAGGGCTCCCAGTGTATGGAAAGCACCACACACATTATGCATACTAGGCAATTAAATTGCCCAACAACACCGATCGCCATGCTGAAATGTTGCACCAAAAAACAATGAGATCAACCTCGCCATATTACCCCCAGTGTCAGCATCTCTTGTGCTATAAAAAATGATAGTGGGTCTGTATATTCAATAGATCTTTGTGCGTCAAAGTCAAAAGTTGAGGAAGTTCACATGAATTCATGATGAAAACGGTGCAAAATGACAAGGGACAGCATGAAATATAAACAAGGCACATGCTGACTCGCAAATAAGTTTGAGCACAAAAGAGCAGAAATATATCCAGTGGTACAAAAACAATGCAACACAGCAAAAGGGGATAAAAAAAGGATGTGGCCACATGCAAATGTTGCCAGACTGGTGTCATGTAGCCACGTGTTTGTGCTGCCCTTTTGCACAATTTTCATCATGAATAGAGGTTTTGTGGTTGGTATCACTATCACTTATGAACAAGCTCTGCCTGGCAAATAAATATGTTACAATAGTACTTTTACTTTAAAAATGTCATGTAGTTCAGTTTCTGTGGTGGAGATAGTTTTCTAAGGTGAATGAAATTCATGTGAATGACAGATGCCTCAACATTGCTAGGCAGAGCTAGTAACCAATTTGATTTACTCAAGCGTAGCCAGGAGTGCAGACGCTGCTGCTTACATAAAAAGTTTAAAAAAAAGAAAGCACCTCAGTTGCTCAGCAAAATGAGATAAAGACGGACTCAGTGGCACCTCAGAACCAGTAGAAGTCAACTGACTAATTTCTGGGGTTTAACGTCCCAAAACCAAGATATAATTATGAGAGACGCTGTAGTGGAGGCCTCTGGAAATTTGGAACACCTGAGATTCTTGTCGCCCATGGTAGAAGTCAGGTTCAGGGAGCAAACACATTCAACAAAGTGTCGAGGGATGTTTGTTCTAGTCATCAAAATATAGCGGTGGACATTTTATGAATTGCCAAGTAAATTATTTACAAGCATGCCAATAGCCAAAATAAAAGGAATGTGAGTTTCACTGCATGGGCAAGTGGAAGAGAGACAAGGTCCCTCACCCCCATTCTCTCAGGAAAATGAAAACCCTGCCTATGGAGGGAAGTCTGTGGGTATTGAAGTGTGCGCCATGAAAAGCAGAGTGGAAGATGACAATGAGGACATTGGCATGAGTGCTAGCAAAAAAATCACAGCATATCCACGGGGTGAATGATGATGAGTGGGCGAAGCTCCGGAGTGAATCATCGGTAAACCGTGAATCTTCCGTGTAATTCGCCCAGTCGATCATCATGTAAAGACGTGAGAAACACTGTATTCGAACGCTGGGATCTCACGTTTAAGGGGACGCTAGCACAAACGCAGTACACTCTAGTAAGGGGGAGAGGCCACAGCGTCTTACGCAGCCCCTTACACAGGCCGGAACGCGCACCGCGTTTGCCAACGCCATCACATGCTGAAAGAGTATAAGGTGGAGAGGCCACAGCGTCTTACACGCGCCGTAACGCGCTAGCACAAACGCATCATCATCATCATCATCATCGTTAGAAACGGGCAGTCTTTCGTTAATGTTGGGTATTGCCACCAAATTTGAAACTCAGTAATCCTTTAAATAGCTTTATTAGTTTGTATTAGTTTACACAGTAAAAAATTTACACCCTTAAGGGTGTAAATGAGAAACCTAGAGATGTATGATTTCTTGCCGATTTGGCATTGGACATTTGGTGGGTTTAGAGTAACAGAAATGTGTGATGCACAGCTACCAGTTATCCTACCCTTGATTGGGAGATGTTCTGTGTGTCCTTATTTTGTAATTGCGCATAACAGTAATTTCCCCACTGGCACTACATAGTAGGTCAGGAATCTGGAGTATATATACAGGACTGTCTCTGTAAAGATGTGAAATAATGCGAATTTCTCTGTTCTATATATTGGTTTGAAATGGTCGAGTGTGTATTTGCATGTGTGATGTTCCTGCGGTGTCTTGCAAGTGTAATGCGTGATCATAAATACAGCTAAAATCAAATGCTGTGTCACTCACAGTGCGATTGCAAAGCACGTGCAATCTCCATTTTTGCTCTACCTTTAGTGTCATCGTGGTGCATGTTTCCATGTGCGCTTCATGGCGTAGTGCATGGCTTCAGGAAAGAGGTAGCTCATGATGATGTTGATGATGATGATGCGTTTGTCCAGGTAGCAGCCTGGACACACAACGCCATCTATTGAGCCATTCATAAACTAAGCTAGAGGTGGCTACATACATACATATAGAGGAGGGACAGACCCACACCCTAAGGAGCTTCGCCCCTAATATAGACCAAGAAAAGAAAGGCCAATCTGAGAAGACCACAGAGATCATTCCAGGGAATGAAAGGAGTACATGAAGATGACAGGGAACCAATAATCAATGATGACGATGTACATGTGGAACAAGAAAGGCCAAGTGGGAGGAGAACAGCAAAGAAGCAGCGAAGAAGACTGGACACACTACTTGGCTGTTGGGTTCCACTCTCGTTTTCATGGTGTGCACTTCAAAACGTGTGCGCTTCAGTTATCACAAAGGTATGGTGTAACATGACAATCAGATTATAAATCAGGAATATATGTCCTTGTAGAATGAAAAGAGAGGGATGGCTCCTTTATAGCATGAAGGTTGGCTAAAATAAGGGACATAAAAATTTGTTACGGATGAACACTGTATGAGCTTACTGCCAATTTTATATCAAGCTTATTTTGTTGATAGGCAATAGGAGTGCATATCTGTTCCACGAGGGCAACATAACAATTTAAACTAATACATCCCACTGGCAGCAGTAATTAGTCACTGCAGTAGTACCTTGAACACCCTTACCTCGACCTGTGAATTTACCGCCCTTTTTACCACTACAGAAGAGTTCCTTAACTTACTCACAGCTGTGAATTAATATTTTGTACGAATATTACAAACAGTCAACTGCATTTAAGGCCGTGCACTGACTGCCCAAAACCTATGAGAATTCTGAGATGAGGAGTTGTCACATTACTGACACTGAGCTTCACCAGCAGTCTGCAGAAGTAGCGCACTGATGTGTCTGGTACATTGGGAGACACCTTGCATAAACCTGCACACTCTGCCTTGTGGTCCGGCCAGGCTGATTTCTGCACAAACAAATTAAGTACGATAAACTTAGTATGAATGCAATACACACTGCGGACATCTACAATATGTGGAAATGTTAAGCCTGTACAAAAACTAACATTCTCACCGGCTTGAATGTAATACTCTCATCACCTAGCAAAGATGTAATTTCTACTTCATATTAAAGCACATCACTATACCTTAAAGATTTAACAAAGTCTGTTCCATTAAGTGATATCAAATAGTGGTAGACAGCTTTCATTATTTTGAATGCAATAGCTATATATCCTAACGAAAAAGAGACAAAGCAATGCTTACATGTGGGAATGTAAGAGCACCTTTAGTAAGCCAGATGGTGGCTGCAACATGCCATGTGCAGTAATGCGTGCTCTAGGCATACCTTTACTGAGCCATAGCCAAGCAGCCACCATTTTATTGGGGAAGAATGCTCGTTTGGCACCATTGGAGCCCGGGTTCAATTACCACCCATACCAGAATGTTTTCTTTTTAAAACCATCAATTGACCTTGTTTTAGGAGACCTCACTAAGAAATATCACAGCAACCTGAGCACATCTTACATGAAAAATGATGTCACAATGGTGACATCATCACTGCGGTAACATATTACAGTCAACATTGCTTTTAACACCTGTGACTGCCACACCAAATTTTTAAAATTATGAGACATACAAAGATTTTGTCTTGATAAAACAATGTAGAAGACACAGAAATCAATAAGGAATCATACATTAGTGCCGCATATAGTAGAGCTATTCATATACAGAAATTTTCTTGCATAAAATTATTTATAAAGCAGAAAATAACATTCTAACGACCCTGGTTGTTTGTTCACCATGAGAACACCAACAAAATATCACTGCTGAAATACAGATGGTATTTTTCATAGTAAATCTACTACTGTACTAGAACATGATTGGCTGCAGGACACCATTTATGGTAAGTCAACCAGGAAGCAACTGTGATGAGTGCTAGTCGACTGTGTTTCACCTTATCAATATAGATTTATGAAGCACCACCAATTCCTTTCCCTGGTTTCCTACGATTTCAAGTTAACAATTGCCTTAAAAGGCCCCTGGAACAGTTTTTTGAAACTGCGTTAGCATATCGGTTGCCGCATCAACAAATCATTCACAACGTAAATTACGTGAAGCACTTTGTGTCATGGCAGCGGTAGGCAATCCGAAATTACCCTCCATCTAAGACTTCTTTTCCTTTTCCTCCTCAACCCCACCAACTGGCTGGCTCCACAGAGGTGATGATGATGGCTGCGTCTCCCACAGCAGTCACAACATAGCCCCTCTGTTTTTCTTCCACCATGGTGCAAAGGTGCACCAGAGACTATGGTCCTAAGTGCATGGTTCAAAATCAAACTAGGTTCAAGCTTAACCTAACACCTCTTGCGGTATGCCATGATGTGGAATCCATTACAATTTTTGCACAACGTAATTTACAAGTGATGCCTCATTTCAAACACAGCTTGTTCGTCTGACAAGCCTTCCTCCACGAGCAACTTCCACAAACTTAACTTTACTTTTACTACCGTTTTTCACGTACAGACACATTTATCCATAGCTTCTTTCCCCACACTACAGAATTATTCCCCACCTGGCCACATTTGTTCATCTCCTCTGAATGGTTTCGCGAGTGCTCTTGTTGAAAACCAGGGTGTTTAACTAAAGCTTAATACTGCTATCAATGTAAATGGTACTTGTTGCTACTTCTCTAGATTCTTTTTTTTTTTTTTTATGTTCCTGTCAGTTCAGCATAGTATAATCCCACTCCTGCAATAGCCCCCTCACAAAGTCAGTATTTAAAAATAATTAAATAAAATAGATTTGCACAACCAGGAGCCACAACGATCCTGCCTCCTGGACACAAGTATTTTGTTCTCCTGTAGCCTGATAATCTGAAAATTCTAAGTGTCCGGACAAACAAAGTGTCATTTAACTATGATTGCCCATAAGTGTAAATGCAGAGGTTGCAGTGTTACGTTCAAAAGAGGGGGAGAAAATTATGGGCCAAAAACCCATGGATTCTGGCAAGAGCCCATTGTTTAGAGGCACTACAGTGGCTCCACTCGGTGGTTGCCTTGCACAAGTACACAATGTTGCAGCTTGACATGTCAGCAGTGATGACATTTGCAGCCTGTTGCGGGCTGGAAATGTACTAAGGGAGATTCATGGTGACACGGGAAAAGAGAAAGAACTTTGGGATCAACACAGACTTTGCAGACTTTGCTGACAATTTTGTGTTCATTGCACCTAGCCATGGCGGCCACATTGTGATGGGGTCAAATTGTGAGGACACCTGTGTACTTAGATTTAGATGGATGTTAAAGTACCCCAAGTGGTTGAAATTAACCTGGAGTCCCCTTTCACGGCGTGCTTCATAATCATATCATGGTTATGGCACGCAAAACCCTGTCAAATGTTATTAGTCCTGATTGAATGCACACTCTTCTCATGCCAACATAAGTAGCTCTTCAAGCCAATTAGCAGGTGTGCAATGTCATGTAACATGTGCACACATGTCTGGATGTCTGAACTGGATGAATATTAGTTAAGCTTACCAGTGTGTTCTGCATAGTACTTTTTCAGGACATCACACTAAAAAATATTGGTCCAATTTGGATTCAATGTGCTCCAACAGATCAGTTGCATTCGATGGTAGGGTGTGCAGTCCTTTGATGCATCCATACCACAGCCCTCTTTACATTTGTTGCTGCTGTTATTCATACTGAGAAAAACTCCAAGGACTTCGCAGTGGATGCAGCACAATGACAGCTTTAGTGCGTGCTTTCTCTTTTGGTGTTATTCTATACCAGCTTCCCCTGCCCCCTTTTCTTCAATGTTGTTATTGCCTTTCTTTACTTCTTTGTTATCATCCCCTCTTCTACTTTTTCAGGGGAAAAAAAACTGCACAAGGCCAAAGTAAGCAACACAGAGCTTCCAATTGTGTGGTTTCTTACTGCCCTCATGTAGATTTTGCACATACTGATTTCCCTAACACACGCCATCACTTTCAAGGAATGCAGACACGTTGAGATTGGTGAAATTATATTTATCTGCATTGAAACAGTGAATGAATAAGGAGCAAAAATTGAGACATGCTTACTTGATAGAGCACAACCATTGCATAACTACTCTGTGTTTACTCAGGAACCTGGTCGTCTGTGCAACAACATGCATCAGAATCACTTAGGTGAGTCTGTGTTTGAATCAGTCGCTCCCTGCGTAGCCTGCAACAGTTGTTCCTTACGCATGGAGCTGTTTTTATTGTACAAATCATTAGCCAATTTATTATTATTATTATTATTATTATTATTATTATTATTATTATTATTATTATTATTATTATGTTGTGATTTGGTTGGGGTCAGGTTCAGTTCTGGCCATGCTAGTTCGAGTCAACACTCAGCTCCATACACCTCTCTTTGCTGTTCTTCAAATATTGCCCTTAGCCTTGTGACATCACACTGTGTCGACGTCCCACAAAATTCACACGAACTGATACTGCATTTTAGCATAACTTATGAACAGTGTTGTACGTGTACAGGTTATTTGCTACATGTAAAGGATGACAGTAATGTCAACTGAAGGCAACAGATTAATATTTTTATAGCATTTAAGTACCCGTCTCATGAAAGCGCTCCACCACGTATTAAAACGTGTGTTCTGGATCCGTATCTAGCACAGGGCAACGTTAGTAAGGTGCACTCAATACCTAGGCACAGTTTTCTTTAAATTGATGAATCGTGCTATGGTGTAAAAATGCAGTTCCTAACAGGACATGAAACGTTCACCACAAGTAATGTTCGGTTGAAAATTCTCATGTCACAGTACAACAGCAGCACTTTCATGGGAATCAAATATGCAAACGGACGTGTTCTGCCACTCCGACACTTAGCAATCAAGTCCGCTCAAATTGAACTCTGCTATGCTCAGCGACGCTTCGTGCTTTAAACACGCTCGAATAGCTCGGTTGGTGCACAATTAATGAGAAATGTAACGACCCATTTTAAGATAAGACGGAGGGCCAACGATGATGTCCAAGTAGTGTGTTAATGTCCGTTGTGGAATCACTGCAAAACTACTTATGATTAAGTGATTCTGCTTAGTCTCTATACGCATGATTCTTAACATTCATATATGACAACGAATGACTGCCACGTTACAGAATAATTTCGTCTTCGACAGAAAGCGCTCGTGTGCGTGATCAACTCGCACGAGCAGTGCGCGCTTTGCCCGGAGCAAGATGATCAATGAACTGCTTTCGTACTTGTTCCCAACACGATCGCACGGATATACATACTCATTAATCAACGAAGCAAGGAAGGCCAAACCAGTAAGTGCAACCAAACTGACTTTGCAATCCACCGTGCTCGATTGAGTCGTTTCTCACCTGACACTGCTTGTCGCAAAAGTAGACGTATTTGCACGCAGCACACCGCTTCAGGGTCCCGGATCTTCGAAAGGAAAAGAAAATGATGTAACAAACGTGTACGCCGTGACTCACAGAGAGCCTTACTCCAACATGCAAAAGTCGCACACACGGCCACGGCCTTCTTTTCCTAACACGTAGACGAACGGTGATGAGGACAAAATCTCAGTCCCTGCCTTGTACGTCAACATCTCTGTGCGTTGCAGGACAGCCTGGACTAAATAATCGAGGCAGCTTGATGACACCTTGGTTAATTCCGAGCGCCTGCGATCACACCTGACCTGTCATACAGGCTGATACAGGGGCCGCGGTGACGACGATCGACACCCGACGCTCTGTCAAACACGCGCCGCGCTTCGCCGCGACGATACCGAAACCGCCACTGATGAGAAATTAACAATAATTTTGGAATTTCGTTAGAAGGTGCACAATCTAAAAATGCATATAAAAAGGAAATACGCTTATAGAGTGTATTTCATTGCTGTAATGATAATTTGCGGTGTTTTTTTTAGGCTCGACATTTAGTTGGCTTTCCGCCGACTCTTCTGTCGGAAATTTGCCGCAAAAGCAAGCCGTGCCAGTGCCAGCTGAGCTTCTGCAAAACAAAACTCAGTATCCCGATGTTGTACCGCGTTAGCTTTTGCATTGCCCGCAGGTTTCATCGAAGGTGCCGCAAGTGCTTGGTTCGCGCGTGCGTGTAGGATATGAGATTATCGCTTCTATGATATCTGATAAGTGAGCGCAAGCGGCGTTGTCGCTATCAACGATCAGTATGTCGGCAATCCTTAGTCACTTCGAGGACTTCTACTTCAGCAGTCAGTATTGGGAATATTGGGAGTTCCTAGTTCATTCTTCATTCACAGCGGTCATGGCTCATGCGTTTGAGCATCACCTGGTAAGCGTATTGGCACTTAACTAGCCGAGGGATGACGAATTTGCTACTGCGTGTTTGTCATGATTAATGCTTTCGCCGTTGTGTATCGTGCCGACACGTTCTTTTGATTCCGTTCATCTTGTTTGTTTGGTTTCTGTCTCTTCCTTCTAGGTGACAATAGGCACAATCGTCCTTTTGCTCGTCGCTCTCGCACTAGGATTAATTCTTTTTTACAGAAAAATAAAGAACAAAGGTGCGTATCTGATCCACGATAGCGCAGAATGTTGCCTAATGCTGCTCCATCTCAATGGAGCTCTTATATCCTTCCCGTGTGTTGAGCTACTTCAGGTATTCATATGTCTCTTTCATCTTACAGTGGACGTTGTGCGTGCGCGAATGCTCGGTACCTCGAGACCCCGCTTTCGTAAGAGGGACAAGGTGCTGTTTTACGGGCGCAAAATGTTGAGGAAGGTAATTTAAGTGCAGTAAAACCTTGATCCGCAAAACATTATCCCTTGTCGATTGGTAGAGATTGCCGTGCTGCATGAAAAGCTTACAAACGTTTTTATGCACCTCAGGTGAACTTCCTTACAAATCAAGCCACGAGTGGGAGGACGAGACAGAAAAACAGACAAATGGTCCTGCGCTTCGCAAAAAGGTATAAACATACCCACAAGCAGGGTAATGTTATTGAAGTTGTTATAGCTGTTGCGATCACGTGTATGATTAACGCTTAACGCGTTTGTGTTAGTGGATTCACATCCGTGAGCAGTAAGAAAAATCTACGAAAAATCTGTTGCACTGTCATGTGCGATTCAAAATACTTTGTGCCAGCATAGTACACCTGCTGTGCATGCCGGACACGATATGTGTGAGCTCTGCACCATTTCTGATAAGGCAATAAAAACTTATCTAAGTTTAGTATGTTGGTAATGTATTGAATCACTGCATTAATGGTGTATTGAATTGCAGTAGAAATAATTTTGGAAGTATTGACATTTGAGTGTATTAGAACTGGTAAGCACAGCTAGAACTGGAGAGAGAAAAGACAGCACACAGGACAAGCACTGATTGCAACTAATCTTTATTGTGAACCACCTCCCCTCACATATATACAGCAGAGACACAAGCACATTGCCCAATTGAGTATGTTGTCATTTTTCTTGCATTTATGGACTCTTTCCTGTAGGATTTATTAGTGTAGGATGTGTGGCTGAGGTCACATATGGGGCTGTGTAGATTATGCTGGTGGCCATGGAACCTTTTGAGATCTGGCCATGAATACAGGTTTGAGATATCTTTGTGGCTGGGAGTGTGTTAAATTTCCTGCTTTATTTCTGTGAAGAGTTGATGAACTTCGTGCCAAAGAACTTATCAGTGCAATCAACCATGATTTCACAAAGTCAACACTCCCAGAACAGTGCACTGCCACCGGCCATAGAATTTTGTGGCATGCCAACAGCTGTGCGACAATTTGATTGGCCAGGAGTGAGTTAATCAAAGCTGATAATTAATCTATTCACCTGTGACTTGTGCAGTTGGAGTGAGCTCTGGAAGCAGTTTGACCAGACCATCCACAACAGTCTAAATCTCACAGCTGTTGACAAGTTTAGCTACCTGTGGATATTATTTAAAGGAAGCGTGGCGATGGTAATAGCGGGCCTGCCTATTACCGAAGCATGTTACTTTGACTTGTTGGACATGCTGAAGAGGCATTTCAGGGACTAGAATCATTTAGAACAGGAATATTTGTCAGTTATATAATTTTGCTTCCTCAGCTTGCCTTATCACCTTGTCATGCACTGCACTTCTGACTGCAATATTTGCTTGAGTTCATTCTTTGTTAACCTGTCACACTGCCTCTGTTACAGTACTATTAAATTAGTTGTTAAGGAGTTTTAAGCTTTGTGCCTTTGCTCAGCCCCAGGACCTTTGTGTACACAAAGCAGTGCACCCTGCTTGAGTTCTGTTGCAGACTGGTCTGGGTTCTTTGATACTGGCAGCATTTTGCAACTCCCAACAAAAAAAGTATAAAACTTGAAACATAATTTTAGTAGATGTCACCTCACACTGTTAAAGCCTTGTTGAAAACTCCTTGAAATATCTACTGAATGGTTGTACAGCTAGGTCCACTGTTAGAGGGAACACGCGCGCTCGTGTCCGCGCTCCGCGGAGTGCCAGTGTATCCGGCGCGGCCGCGCATCGAAGCGAAGCGGCGCAGGCGCAAAGGAACCCAGGGGAGGTGCTTCGTGTCGTCTGCTACAGCGCTGTAGCCCGCAGCAAGATTGGCGCCCATGGCCTCCTATGGCACCGCTCTTGCTTCGCGCTCCAGAGCTGTAGCAGACGACACGAAGCACCTCCCCTGGGTTCTTGAGCGCCTGCGCCGCTTCGCTTCGATGCGCGGCCGCGCCGGATACACTGGCACTCCGCGGAGCGCGGACACGAGCGCGCGTGTTCCCTCTAACAGTGGGCCGACCTGTACATTGGCCACCTTATAGCATGGATGGTCTCATTTTATCTTTCCTTCCACTTCAGCTGGCATAAATTTTCAATCCATTAAGTTAGAAGGTGGCCTACCAACAAACTCATGTAATTACCTTAATCTTAAAACTATTTTCCATTTTTGTCTTGGACATGTCTGGTGAAGGCTACGTTACTTACTTATATCTATGTAGCTTTAGATAGGGACTCCCCAGTTTTATAATTTACCATGTTACATTAGAGATCTTTAGTCACAGATTCACAATGCCCTAAATTTCTTTCTTTTTTCTTTTTTTGCAATCTCTGCATTTGTGAAACAGAGCCTATAAATTTTTGGTGGTGTTTGCTCTTGTGAACCAGTAAGCTCTTTTGTCTGCCAAAGTCTTTAGTGTCAAATTACATAAGGATTGTTTTTAACATGCTTAGAATTTGGCCATTTCTGTAAGATAATTAAAATGTAGGACCACTCTGAACACCCATCAGTTTCTCAACATTCTCTTTCTTAGTATTTGCTGTATTGAAAGCATGGTATATTGAGTCTTGTCCTGTGGGCCACTCAGTGCAGAAAAATATCAACACTCCCCATTTTCACAAGGTTGTTTACCTCAGTTCATGAGTAATGTAGGTGACACTCAAACCAAGAGGTAAATCATGCCTTTTGTAGGGATGATTAAAGTGTTTTCAATGTATAATAATTGTACTATTACTTATTACATTATTTAAAGGCTAATTATATAGCAGATAATGGTTAAAAAGGAATACAACAGACTTGTATCACCGAGTGATGTAGATACGAAACAGCCTGTGGTTAACATGATGGCTGGACTGCAACAACAGGGTAAAGACGAGTGCTCATGTGACCCGATAAAAATTGAATAAGAACATATGGGAAGGATTGTATTAGTTAGAAGATTGTAATTAGTAATTTCCTAACTTGCTTGTAATGAGTGAAACTTTATTTGAGGAGATAATCCTCAATAAAAATGATTGCATATCCTGAGGAGCTCCCTACTGCAATGCTAACACACAGTTATCATGTAACGTGCAAAAACAAACAAACGTAGCTAGGACTGCAGAGCAGTGCCCAAAAACTCGCTGGTGAAAGGGTTATAAAGTTTTAGTTGAGAATTTGAACCACTTAAGCTCGCAGTGTGCATGTGTGGCAAAGTGCATGCCAATGAAACAGCGTGCAGAAGCTCAGAGGCACATTGCTTACTGGCATGTGGGCGAGATTGTTGCATTTACTCAGCACAGCTGTCGTATTCTCCACTCCCCCCTATTTAACAGCTGTTCAGATAGAACTTAATTACTGCTGCCATTGGAACTCGCACAGCATTTTTGTTCAAAGCAATCTTGAATATGTGCTGTTACGAATGTACTAGAACACATAAGAGCCTACTGTGTAGCCTGCAGTGGTGGAAAAAACTGCAACACAATTCCTGAAGACACTGCAGTTAGACACAGGCCATGCTGCTGCATATTGCACATGCACACTGCCACCTCCTAGAGCTCCCCCCTATGCAGAGCTGCTGCAGACACTCAACTAAACCTGTCTGCTTGCCACAGTCACAGTTGTATACATAGTTCAAATTAGTATAAAGCTAGGCTAGTAGGAATATATTCATACTTCAAAGCAGTGCAAAAATTGATGGCAACTGGAAGGATTGCTACAATGCAGTAGCGCGATCATGCCACTTATTCTGCATCCTTCTTTGGGAATTGTTTTTTTACAAACATTTGAAGTTTCAATCTATATGCATGTCAAAATCCTTTTCTTTCTTTTCGGTTAGAGTTATTAGTGAATTCAGCCACCAGGATTTTTAACTTAACCCTCAAGCCCTCACATTCTGCTTAAGCCAGCGCTTTCATCAATTTCTGCGAGGAATATTTGCAGCACAGGCAATGTACAGTAAAGTTGGATCAAAGGCATGATAAAATAGAAAAGGTCTCATCATACAGTGCATCAACAAATTAAATTGAGACATCCTCTATCATAAAAAATTGTCTGCAACAGGCTGCAAGTTCTGTGGCCATGCATTGCAAAACATAGTGGTCTATAGTACCATGGCACACTATCCAATTCATCCAACTTTCTTGAGTGTTGATGGTAGATGGCTGCGTGACGTTTCGTGCCACACCCCCTACACTTGTATCAAGGCTTTCATGTGCACATTCTCGGAATCCTACCCCAATCTCACCCCACTGAAAGAAATTGTGCTATTTACTACATGGGAATTTAGGAAGTAGTTATTCAAGTGATATTTTTCGGAAAAGAAATCTTGCGATAAATTTTGGGGTGATGTCATGACAGCACCTCAGAACGTGTTGCACAAAAATGAAACTGTGCTGGGCTAAATATCTTGTGTGAAATTATTGCTTCAAGCCATTGCTGTGGAATAGTTGCTGTTTAATCTGCAGGTGCTGGTATTTTGTGATGATGATGATAGCTTATGAAATTTCTTATTAACTTACATCTTCAACCATGACCCTACAGGAAAGCTCAACATTTTGAACATTCTTTCATGGGGAAATATTCACATTGTGTGCTTTATAAGTTCATTTACTATATGATAAACATATTGTGGGCACAAATAAAATAGAAACATTGTCACAAAATGTGATTAACTTGGAAGGAGTAGCATTTTTTACCTATTTACAGCTTCATTGCTGTAGTGTAGTAGTCCAAGTAAAAATATGGCCTGTATACATAAAGTTCGAAGGAAAGAAGCTTCTCTAAAGCAAAATAAAATTTTATGAACTAAAAAATCGCAAGGTTGCATGAAGTATCTCTTCCTTGCACAGTTCATCTGCACAGTGGTTCCAGCGGATCCCTCCTTTCGGTGATTAATTTGACCATGCAGCTTCTCATCATAGACTTGATATCACTTTATGCAACGTTGCACTGAAACACCCATGATGATAAATTATGGAGCATTACCTGCTTTGGACCATCAAGGTAACAGATAATTATAGCTGATGGCTTCAAAAAAAGTTCTGGTGCATCGTCTTTGGCTTTTGATCATTTGAGTGCATGGGTTTATGCAAAAATTAACAGCACCTTTGACATATGGTTTGTCTGCAATTAAAATATTTCTTCTCCAGGTCAGCGGGTGACCTTTTACCACTGGTTTGTCTGATGAAAATAAATATTCTAGTTATACATTTGCAAAACGATTCAATGGTGTACCGATTAATTGCCCTAACATTTTTCAGTCTTTTGTGTCAAAATTTAACATTTTGTGCCTCTTTGGATCATCAGGAAGAGGCCGTCAATGCGAACTCCACTTTGAATTTCGTGCCTGCATTTGTGTTCCCAGTCAGATTGGCGACTAGGTCCATAGTTCCATTGTTCCTGCACTATTTGCAGTTTCAGTGTAACGTTGCATACAGCGGTATTGCTTATCTCGGTGACAAGCAGTTGTACGATTACATTACTGATATAGGAGAGGGTTCTGCTGGAATCCTGCACTGATATGCTGTACAATGAAGAGAAACTTTCCACAACCTTGTGGTTGCCGAGCTGGAAAAACCTAGCAGGTTTTCAACAACTTTGGAAACAATGCACTCAAGCTCTGATATGTCGCATTTGGACATTATGATGTAGTTTGATTACAATCTGACTTCTAACAATATTGCAGTGCCATGAAGATTGCATTGTTATGATGAGTAATTGTTACAAACAGGCTGCATGAAAAAAGACTAAATAAGGGGACAGCAGAGCTCCATTGTTGTGTGTGTATGTCTGTATGTGTGTGTGTGTGTGTGTGTGTGTGTGTGTGTGTGTGTACGTGTGTGTGTGAGAGGAGGGAGGGAGAGAGTGGGGTGATGGCTTCCTTCTTACCGTGTATGTGTCCCCACACTACAATTCTGATGTACGGCAGTAATGTTGGCTTCTAAAAAGGACTGACACAGTGAAAACGAAAGCTGTAGGATGCTTCATCTCAGTGGACACCATTTATGGCCCCATATGGGAGGGGTAGCACAAGAAAAAAAAAAATCGGAAAAGCATTTGTTTGTCAGGAACCATAAAAGGAACAAAAGCTGCCTAGAAATGGCCCCTCCCCTCCCTGCAGCAATGCTATTTTAATTATGGTCAGAGAGGATAGCACTGAGGCCTTTTTGGCAAAGTTTAATGTGGGTTCCTCAAGGCCAGATTGGATTGGAACTTTGGAACTAATATCCTTTGTTAATTTCTTCTCAGGGTGAAGTTGGTGAGGTGGGGCGGAAGAAATGGAAGAGGGGCACAGCTACCCCCTATGAAGAACTGGATTCTATTGCATGACAGTGGGATGGGTTTTTGGGGGGGGAAGAGCAAGTGTGCAGTTGTTGGATTTTCTTTTTTATTTTCAAAGATTTCATATTCCATCACCTCTCTGCAGCAACATTGGGCAGAGCCAGCAGCCAAACTAGATTGTTATAACTGATAATGCCACATGAGGATATTGTAGAAAACATACAATACTTGATGGTGCAGCAGCCCCTTATTTTTAACAGGGAAGCTGCTTAAGCTCACCGTAATTTGTTCATCTCTACAGAGAACCGCCTCGGAGCACCTCACGTTGCCTAGAAACTGTTAATGCTGCAGCTGCAATGCACCTCCTCCGCATGACCTAGACACAACTCCGCATAACTGCCAACTGTGCAAACACTGTGATGTTGCTTTGTTGCACCTGCGCTTAGCTCCACCCACTTCACACAAAGTGGAGCATAGCATAGTCTTGTACAATATAGTGTAAAAAGGAGCAGGAAAGGGAGGTGAGGGAAAGGAAGAGTGGAGAGCATAGAGCATAACATAGCCTTGTACAGCATAGTGTAGCAAGGAGTGCGAAAGGGAAGTGAGGTGGAGGGAAGAGAAGAGCATAGCATAGTCTTCTACAGTATAGTGAAGCAAGAAATGAGGAAGGAGGCGAGGTTGAGTAGAAGGGAAAGGAGGAGGCAGAGCATAGACTAGTCTTGTGCAGTATAATGTAGGAAGGAGTAGAAAAGGGAAAAGTGTGGGTGTGGTGGAGGGAAAGGAGGAGGGGAACGCCACCAGCTACATTGTATCCTCAGTCTTCGCACCACTAGTGCATAGCTGCCCAATTTTTTAAAACTCGTATTGTTATAAGTGGGTTGGACTTATTGGTATTTCAGTACCAGACATTTATGGTGCATATAGTATGCTGTGCTTCATGACTGTTCTTACCGCTATTTGTATATGCCTCAAGTGCTCTGTACTGTGTTAAATTAAATCATATTCAAGCAAGTTCATCATTGTGGAGTGCAAATAAGGCCCTTCGTTTGTAATGTACAGTCAGGAACAAATGTTTGGATACCGTGGCACCAGCAAAAGCTTTAAATTCTGAGTAGCACAGCTCTACAACATGGAAGTTCACCAGTGCATTACATTTGTCAAACGGGTGCAGTTAGGCTGAACCACTTGATTTAAACCAACATACTCGGACTGCAAAGAAAAATAGCTATTTGTGGCGCCCATTGGTCGTTGGTATGTAAACTTTTTGCTTATGAGTGTACATGCCTTGCTCCTTTATCCTCTGTTGCAGGCTCTTCGTTTCTTCATCAGTGCCTTGTTTGCAGAATAAGCAAAAACAGTGCTGTTTTGTCACAGGAATTTTTGCCATGACACATGAAGTGATTGAAGTACTGTTTTCTTTCCACTATTCACAATGATTTCCTCAGGCAGCATCTTATTGTTCATTTCACTTCCCCACCCAGTGGTTTACCTTCTCCTCCTACTTTTTGGCTGATCTTGTGAGCACTTCATGGCAAGAGCTCCTGTGCTTCTGGTGCTTTTTATTTTTCTGGTATGTCGGATTTTGTCACACATGCAGTTGACAAGGCTGAAATTCGTTTGACTCATGCCACGTTTGTTTGTTGAATACATTAAAAAGTTATACGGGAAAGCTTTGAAACATTGCTCAATACGTGAACGTTCTCGTAAGGCTGGATATTGCCAACATAATTTTTGTGCTTCTATAGCTATGCAACGTTGGCGTTCTGGAAGAATTGCTAAAGTAAAGCTGTGTTCCATGGGATGCCTTTTAACATCCTTGTAAAAGCCATAATGGCACCTCGTGGTTTTGGGACGTAAAATCGCAAAAGTCAATCAAATGAACCATGATGGCTCCTCAAGGTCCTCAAATACCCTTGAACTTTTGTGTCTGAAACATGTACGAAATCTGTGTCTAACAAACCAGCAGTAACAAGCTACTGCAAAGCAAATCTTTTAAACTGGTTATTTCTGTGTGAACTGACACAGTCTTTAAAGATTGGAACAGCAAATCAGCAAGTGCATTTACATTGCTCAGTAGTAATTTTTTTTTTTGGTGAATGTTGACTGGTTTCAGGCTGCTGCGCCTAAAGAAGGATCAGCCGCCAACACTGCAAGTTAAGGAACCATCACAGGCCTTCCTTGAAGAAGACTACACAGAACAGATGGAGAAGCGCCTACCACCTGATGTCATTTATATGTTGCGAAGTATACGGTAGGCAAGAGTATACTGCATGGTGCTTAATCTACTGCATGCATAGCTGAGCTAGATGTGTAACCTGATCCTTTAATGATCTGAACCTGTATACAAATGCTACTAAATGGAAAAGCATGGTCACTGTTAACAAGTGTGCCATAATTTAGGTCATCACCTTGTTTTGATGCATTTTATTCAGAGTCCTTTTTCTTTTGTTGGAGGAGTTTGATGAGCTTTGACCTTGAATGTTCATCATATACTGGGCATAGAGCAGTGTCATATTACTGTGTGCAGTACCCAAGGTTTTGATCACAAAGTGCCTCTTTAGAATGTGTGCTCTAATTTCACATGCAAACATTGTGCGAAGAGCCACATGCACAGCTATGCAAACATTGTGTGGCAGATGCATGGTATTGTATCAGGTGTCATGCCGTGTGGATTGCATAGTGAGTGGATGCTTTAAAGCAGCTGAGCCATTGTTCAGCCATTAGTGATCATCATGATCAGTCAGGGTCAACAAAATACACAGTTGCATCGGTGCACATATTATCTCACAGGCGCATAGTAAAACTTCAGGTGTCATGCCATGTGAATTGTGTAGTGGGTGGGAGATTTTGTGTTCCCTATTTATTATAAAAGGCTGTGCCACAATTCATCATCAGTGGTAGCAGCGTCATTTGCAGTGGCCTCTTATTTCACGAGGAGGGACATGTACAGCTACATAGGCACACACGTTGTTTTTTTGTATCAGGTGTCACGTCAGGTAAACTGTGTACATGTGGGCTTTCATTAAAGCTGCTTTCTCATTATAAACAGTTGTGGCACAATTTCATCGGAAATAGCAGCATGAATAAGTGCACTTCTATTGCCCGAGGTCTCGAGTGTGATGATACATATACAGTCTACGCTCGTTATAGCGGACCCGCGTACAATAGACTTTCGGATATAATGGACCATATTTTGACCCAGGTTTGGTCCATGTATTTTATCAATGCAGCCAACTTCGCTTTGAACGGACCCCGCTACAACGGACTTATCGGCTGCAGTGGACGAAATTAATGGCAATTTTTTGCCAAAGTGCGTATACAACGGACTTTTACCGTGTCAACGCGGACTGACAACATACTTTACCACGCCGGCGTGTTAGGCAAAAATTTTAAACTGCGGCTGGCAACATTGCTGCCCATCTGGCCAAGCCAAGCCTCTAGCCAAGCCAGCCCGAGAGCATAACAAACGCCATTTTGTCGTTGTGTTCCATGGGGATTTGTTGTGCCACACCGAGAGCAAGTGCCGAGATAATGGCCTCCAGAAAACGGAAGCAAATTTCGCTCGGCAATAAAATGAAAATTGTGAGTGCAGTTGCATGCGGAGAAAAGCAGGCGGATGTTGCCAAAGCGATGGGACTATTGAAGCAGACCGTCAGTTCCATCGTGCACAACAAAAGTATCGCCGGCAAACACGCATCAGGGGAACTTTACCTTAAGCGCTTTTGAGGCTCCGTGAAGCAGCGTAAGGGGGCCGCCAGTCACTGGTAGCGAAGTTCTTTTCAAGTTACGTGTGAATAAAAAGATTTTGTTTGTTCGCTTTTTTCTACCTTGGATGTTCATCGTTCTTTCCGCAATTGCGTCGTTAGGCATCGCGACCAATGTTATGGAAGTGAGGCGTTCCAGAGCTCCCAGCCCAAATACCGGTGAGTTTCACCGAGAAGTTGTAATGTAAGTTCTTACGTGCGAGGTGCGTTGGTATGAATGTGCGTGCTAATTCAGCTTAGCAACGGCCTTGGATTAGCTGAGGCAGAAATTTGTCTGTGCAAGAAGTGAATTTGTTATGCCGATCGACAATAACGAGCCCCAGCTGGAACCAGTTCTTTTTGTAACATGACCGGCAGCTTGTAACATGACCGGCTTTGTGACAGCAAGCTGTTAGATTAGTAGCTTTTGCACTGAGCCTCGGTAATGTTTACATGGCTTCGGTAGCCACCCACTAGGCCTTCCTGCACTTAGTACAGTCGCACTTGCTGATGAAAGTGCTATAGTTATAAATTACCACTGTTGGTGGTAGCCGTGCCATGGAGTCTATATTCTGCGGCAGGTATTTAAAAAGGCCTTAATCACGCAGCTAAGTGATGTCCGTGATGATAAACACATGGGCCTTACAACCCCCCCCCCCCCCCCTTTTGTTCGGTCTCTGGATATTACAGACTTCGGATAAAACAGACATTTTTTTTCCCGGATTATGAAGGTCCATTGTAATGAGAGTCGACTAGTTGTAACCGTGGCCACTACATAAAATTGCATTGGGTGTCACACCATGTGGACTGCATAATTATGGGTGCCTCAAAGCTGCCTGCCTATTACAAAAGGCTGAACACAACTTATCAGCAGCAGCAGCAGCATCAACAGTGTTGCTTTGCATTAGCATTCTATAATGCCATGTGCTGTGCCATAGGAATTGCATGGTGGATGGGTGCTTCACGCTGAAAAACTGACGTGATGGGCTGTGCCACAAATCATCAATGGCTCTGTCATAACTTTCTCTATGGCCACTTGAAAGGTATACTCGCCCATTACAGGCTTTGCTACAATAGATCATCATTAGAAGCCTTGCCATAGCCTTTTTTATGGCTGATGAAAAACGTGCACTTTCATAGCTTGGTATTTGAGTAGATTACCATGGCCCTTGTCTCCCACAATCTTGCCATGGCCTTATATGGACTTTGGATTTATGAACAATGAAGTATCGATCGTTTCAACCTGACTTTCGTAACATGCTTTTCTGATCACAAAGCACACATGACATTATTTCAATAAATGTGTGCACATTAAACCGCTACTTTCTACTTCTCAGCACTTCAAGTGAGCACCTGCAAAAAGTTTAAGCTCTTAGAAGGGCTTATGCTATGACTGCTCTATGTGTTCCACACAGGCATAGAGTTGTTTTCATGAAAGCTTTTTTTTTTTTTGTTTTCCTATTTTTCAGTCATTCCTTGCGGCACCTATTATGTAACAAAAGAATAGATGACTGTACTTTGCATAAAAAACGGAATTTCATAATAACAGAGTTTTGAAATAACTAAGGGAATATGTCCATTTTGCTGACGGATATTGAAAATTAACTGTAGTTACAAAGTAACAATGTAGGCATCCCACCTTTACCAAGGTGCCTCCTTGAACTCGTTTTTCACACAGCTGCATCTGTGAGTAGATGGTGCATATAATGGATAATGCACATTCATAGGCTAAAGCTTCTAGTAAGATATTTTATCTGTACAAGGGTGTGAACCCTTCCAGCAGCATGAGTTTTATGCTCATGCATCTGCTAGACTAGGCAAAATAACTCTTGATTAAATTTGCAATCTCCATTAATTGCTCAATTATATGAAAAGCCATTTTGACTGACCAAAGGTTAGCAGTCCAACGATACCTTGAAACGAAAAACAGGAGCACTAAAACGACAAGGACAGAGATGAGAAATACATGTGACAGGCATTCAAATTGCTTTCCTGTGTGTCCCTAATTTCGGTTCCTGTCATTTTAGCATTCCTGTTTTCCGTTTCAAGTATGAACCAACTAGCCCAAAGACAAGTTCTTCCAACAAGAACTATAGCTCAAAGTTCTGACAGTACTTGGTGAACTGGTTACTTGGTGACAGTACTTGGTGAACTGGAGCCCGTGTTACTTGCAGCTGATAGTACTGCAAATAACACGAGCTGTCTAGAAACAGTGGCTTCAAAGATGCATTTGTGAGCTTCAACTCTGAGGAGCCATAAACCCATTAACTACAGCTTCAATACAAATCAGGAAAAAGGTCTAAACAGCTATATCAGCAGTGTCGAGGCTGCCAGTAATGCCACATTGTATTCATAGTGACCGCTCCTCTGCTGCAGATAAGGTACATTGTAGTGCAGCTGCTGCCAAAATTTGCTCAGATTGATGATAAATCATTGAACAGCAAATGTCGCAGCTGGAGCCGAGGGCACCAGCTGCCTTAACAGCAGGGAACCCTACCTTTCGCTCTTCTCTTACTGTACAACATGGATCCTCTTTCTGTCAGACCCAATACTTCTTCAACCCTTCTTTCTGGCTGGGTCTTTTCTTTTTCTTTCTTTTTTCTTCCCCACCATATCACATGTCTTCCCCCTTCTTTGCACAGAAGCTTGCTCTTCTCTTCTCTTCAACCTTTTGGTTGGGTGAGAGTAACAAAGGCATAGCCTTCCTAAGATGGGCCATTGGGTGTTGCAGCATGCCAAGATGGTACAAATCCAAACTAGAAGAGAAGCTCAGGGGAAGATGGAGGGTTGAATCGATGAACAGATTGCTAAAAACGGGGTAGAACAGGGAATGTCGCAGGAGCCAATGTTTCGACAAGTGGTCTTGTCGAAATGTTGGCTCCTGCGGCATTCCCTGTTCTACATCATTTTTAACGATCTGTTCATAGATGGTAGAAACTCGTACATGTTGTGGTTGCTGATGTCCCTGCTTTCGATGTTCGCTCTTTTGAGTGGGCCTTGATTTTTTGTGTGCCAACACGTTCATGCACCTCACATGCGCTCTCGCAGATGCCACTGCACGTTCAGTGCAGTGTCATGTATCGGTTGGATCGTGTTGTGTCTCTGCTGGATTGTGGACACAGAAAAGCATTTCTGCGCTGCCATTCTCAGCATCATGATACGGACACAGCAATGGACCATACCGTATTTACAGCACCTAATGTGTTGCCAAAAGATGATGCTGTGTGCGTGACTGCCTGTCGAAAGTGAATGGCCACATGTTCTGCTTTGGGAAACTAGAGACGAGAATGCATTTTGTATAATTATGTGGCTGATAAAGTGCTTCCTTGTTACGGCATTGTGACTGTTCGGAGCTGTCAGTGAAAGCAACAATGCATTTCCATGTCTGTTTTTACTCGAAATCTGATCAGTTGAAGGCCTGTACAATCTGTCATATGACTTCAAATTCATTATGAGCTTAATAATGACATTGACCCTGCTGTCAAGTTGCTGCCAGCATTTTAATGCTCGTAGCCCAGTTGCATGCAGGTTTCACATTTGCCAAAGCTTGCCTTAGAGGATAGCGACATCTGATTGTCACTTCGATGCCACTTTGTTTTTTGCAGCTGACGTCACCTTTTTAGCATTCTAATGCAGCCAGGACAATATATAGCCCACTGTGATCACACATGTTCTCTGCAGCACAGAGTTTTAATTTGAGTGATTAGAGAGACTGGATCGCACACTGTTGGCACTTGTTCTAATGTTTTGTTTTCAAAGCTTGCTTGGTCAGAATTAGTATAAAATACCCGCTTTGATCATTCATGCTTGTGGTTACTCTGGCATTCATTTCTGATGAAAACAGCTCTTGACCTCGCGGAAACTTAGCTGATGTTATTGCCACTTTGGCTCTCTCTATGGCTACTTGGTCAACCCAGTGAAAGCGGCATCTGTATAATGCCTGCAGCACATGTGCATACTAGGCTGGTATGAACATGATCAATGTAAATATGGAGCTACTCTTTGCACCGAGCAGCGAATGTAAACTTGTCTCCGCCAGTTCAATAAAACAGGGGTGGTATTCACAGAACTACATTTATAGACTAGCGTATTAAGCCAACATGTACTGCTTCTATCATATTCGAAAGTATTCTTAACATGTGGTTTGACTCGGACAGCCAGTGCACACCCTTAGAAAAAGGTGACAGTCTACTGCATGCAGTTTCGATTTGCAGATACAGCTTCATTTAGTATGTGTGTGGCCATCACATGTCTCCCTCTTATTGGTTGATAATACCTTACATGACAAAAATGACTAGAGCTGTGTGAATAGCAAAATTTTGAGTGCGAAACAAGTTCGAATATTTATGTTCAAGTGCAAATCGAATCGAATATTTTTCGAATAGCTTTTGAATAATACTGTGCAGAAATGTACCGTTAAAGATGGGCAAAGAAGTCATTGCGTGACTAGTACATTCCCACAGTGTCATTACAAAGTCCTGAAGAACAGTCCAACAGAACTGTGCAACAGAAAGCTGAGCTAACTTCACCGCAGTACGGGAGTGTTAGCATTGCTGCAGTACGCTAGTGGTAACTTCGCCGGAGCACACGGGTGTTATGCAGCGAAGCGAACTACTTGCGGGAATGGGCCACTTGTCACAAGCAGTCATGGGCACGTTACCAGTAAAAAGTAAGTGTTACAGTTACAGTTACCTAACTGTTAAAAAGTAACGTCGTTACTTTTCCGTTACTGTACACCGCAAACGAAATTATGTAGTTCTTTCAACGGAAACGTATGAAGGCGTACGGTTAATTGAAGTTGCTCGTAGCAAAGCACCAGATAAAAGGAATTGAATGGGCTCACTGAAAAGCCCAACACTAGCAGTCGTTGCATACGCCTCATTTTCTGCAACAACTTTTTTATTGATTGTCGAGAATTTATTTACAAAAATAAATGGCATATCCCACGTGCAGTGGGAATCAAGGAAATGCGAAACATGCATCAGGAACGTAAAGTGGATCTGAATTGTCTCGCTATACCGATTTTGGGTACATATGAAGTTAATGAAACGTCCGCAAGAGCACCAAGACTGTGACATGTAAACCATGCCGCTCATCACACTCATGTCATGATTCTAATGTTATGACCTGTCATTTACGTTCGTCATGTAGTCGTCTTGTGCCACAGCAATTTTGGTATACACCCACTAACGAAACGCGTGGCATGTAAATCATGCCGCTCATGACATGCATGTCACGATTTTCATGTTCTTAGAACGTGTCACCCATGCTCGTCATACATTGTTGTCTCGCCATATCAGTTTTGGTTTTTATCAAGTTAACGAAACGGCTGCAAGAGCACCAAGACCATGGCACATCAGTCATGCCGCTTATGACATGTGTGTCATGATTTTTATGTTATGACATGTCAATTATGTTTGTCGTGCAGTCATGTTGTGCCATACCAATTTTAGCATACATCCCATAACGAAAAGGCCAGGAGAGCACCAAGACCGTGGCGCGTAAATCATACCGCTCATGACATGCACGTCATGATTTTCATGTTATGACCTGTCATTTATGTTCGTCATGCAGTCATGTTGCTGCATACCAATTTTCGTATACATCCCATTAACGAAACGGCCAGGAGAGCACAAAGTCGTAGGATCGATAGATATGCTCAAAGTCGCCGAAGTTTGCTAAGAAATGCTTCGCATTTAGTACGTTGAGACAGCCTGATGCCACGAAGCACTTCTGCACGCTCGTAAATGAAATGGGAGCTCAACCTGAGACGCCACAAAGAGGATATTGTGGCGAGCCATTGCTGCCGGCATTTTGACAAGTGCTTTTTGGAAGTACCGCCGCTTTGAGAACTGAACGTGCGCAAGGCATTGAAAAACGTCTGTTTCTAGGTGGTTTCCACGCGGGTGGTCATGAAAAAAATGGCTGGCCACGCAAAACAATTAAGGATGCTGCACCGGCCTTTGAACAACAGTGACTTTCGTCACTTAGGCCGACTATACTGCGGTGTCGCGCATGTTTCTGTGCATGGGGGCGGGTGAAGAACCCTTCCCCGCCCTTTTCTGTCGCCGACCGGCGGTGCTTTGCTTGCCTTTGCAGAAAAAAGTCATTTCTGATCTGGAAACACGTCAGGCACATCTAAAAAAAAAAAAGAATGGCCAGGAGATGTACGTGTCCTGCACAGCATCGCGATACAAACGATACATCGTAAAAGCATTCCACTAGACAGATACAAATATATTTTGCAAATTTATCTAGATACTGAGGTACACATAGTCATAAATAATTAAGAGAAACATCGCGATAGTCTTGTGTCGCGATACTTCCGAGCCGTGCTTTTAAGAAGTGTTGCTGCTGTATACAGGGTGTTTTCTTTAGTTGCAACACATTTTGAAAATTAGAAAAACATAAATCGCGGGAATGTCTTGTGTACCATTCGAGTATACGGATTGGCGGCCTCTAGATACAGAACAATTTCCGCACTTGTATGCATAATTAGCAAAATTACGCTAATTAACTTTTTAATTATCATTAATTGGTGGCTACAGCAAATGAGTACTTTGGAGCCCGTCCTCGACACTACCTATCCCAACGATCAAATTTTGAATAGCGGAGTGCATGTCGGAGCTACGCGAACAATATGTTCCCAATGGCAGGCTCCTTGAAAGCGAAACTAGCTGGAAAAAGAGCGTCTGCGACGTCGATGTCGCCGTCCCCATGGCTTTCGTCACTCGCCACTCGCCCGTGGTCACCGCCGCTCCGGCCGCTTCGGCCGCGCAAGCAGCTTGTGTTATCTCCTTGTTATCTGCGGCGTCGGGCGCCGCGGGCGAGTGACGAAATCCGGGGAGGTGGCGACATCGACGTCACAGGCGCTCTTTTTCCGGCTAGTTTCGCTTTCAAGGAGCCTGCCATGGGGAACTAATTGTTCGCGTAGCTCCGACATGCACTCTGCTATTCAAAATTTGATTGTTGGGGTAGGTAGTGTCGAGGACGGGCTCCAAAGTACTCATTTGCTGTAGCCACCAATTACTAATAATTAAAAAGTTAATTAGTGTAACTTTGCTAATTATGCATACAAGTGCGGAAATTGTTCTGTATCTAGAGGCCGCCAATCAGTATACTCGAATGGTACACAAAACATTCCCGCGATTTATGTTTTTCTAATTTTCAAAATGTGTTGCAACTAAAAAAAACACCCTGTATTTTTTTAAAGGAAGTAACTGTAGCGGTACTTACAGTTACAGTTACCATGTAAAAGTAACAGTATTACAGTTACAAGTTCCTCTAAATTAAAAGTAACTAGTTACACTTATAAGTTACTGAAAAAAGTAGCTAGTTACCGGTAACGCATTACTAGTAACTAGTTACTGCCCAAGACCGGTCACAAGACGTAGTATTTTTTCCCTTAATTACCAACTTCGAATAGTTCGAATAGTAAACGTTCAGTGTGAGTCGAATTGAATAGCAAATGCTGTTCGAAAATTATTTGAAATTTCGAATATTCGCACACCCCTAAAAATTACATGACTGTGTGCAAACATCACTTAGTTCTGCGAACTGCTGCAATCCACACTTGTCGCCTGTGCTCCTTGCACTACTTCCCTGGGATAAGATAAATTTTTATGGGCACTTCTCAGCCATGTGTGTTTTGTCACTTAACAATGCAACACTGTTTGGTGCCTACTTCCCAGACTCATGGAAGTGTGGGAGCCATTGTGAAAGAAACTAGTGTGTTACGAAATAAAAAGGCTTCGAGGGAGCAGGCTCAAAGAGGCAAGTTAGAGACGCCTCCGAGGGCAGCAAGGAAGAGACGCAAGACACTGGCTGGCACAACACACGGACATATATTTGAGCTTGCAAAAAGAGCCAGGCCTGCGCGGAATCGCAGGACAGTGACAGCGTAAGCTGAAGGAGTGACCTTCCTAGAGGCCATTGTAAACGCTTGGGCAAACTAGTGCAAGTACAGGAGGTGGGTATCCCCTGCGCCATAACTCTGCGGTTTGGGCTTCTCTCTGCACAGCGGTCTGCTGTGCCCGACGTTGCCCTGCTGCAGCCGCGCGCGTAACTCTGCGATTCACTTCTTCAGCAGCGGTCCGCATCTTGCGAGAAGGCGCCATCAGGTATATCGAAGAGCCAAGTTAGGTTGCTGCCGGGGCTGGGCACATTGCCTGTCGCGTGACGCATGGAACGATACGACAAAACTGCTTCACGAGGCAGCGCTTCGTAAAAACACATTTCGAAGGCTATGCGGAGCAGCGCCAATAGATGGCAGCAGTTGTCCTGTTCTTCACGAGGAGCGATATTGGTTACGGACACGGGCGGCGGCGGCGGCGGCGGACAACTACGGCGCCATTGTTGTGATCTCATAACAGCTTACGCTGTAAAACATGCAGTTCAACAACAGCCCACAGAAGAGACAAGACAAGACAATAATATATACAAAATATGTATAGCGTCTCTATAGCAACTGTTTAAAAGAGTTCAAGAGGCTCGGAAGGCTCACGCGTTCCGGCGCGTCGATGGTGTCGGGCCAGCGTCTGTCGAGGGCTCTTTAGAACAGCGAGGCAGGCACCAGTAGTGTCGTGGATGAAGGGTTGACGAAGACTCCCAGTTGTCTGCTGGACGTCCGGAGCAGGGGACGTGTCGTTCTCGAGGTCCCTCGGGCGTTGGCGCCCGACTGGGTCCCTCCGACAAATGCTGGCCTCCTGGGCGTTGACGCCCGAGCAGGACAGCGCGACTTCTCCGCTCCGATGTCTCCCTTCGTCTGTCCTGGCAGACCTGGCTCATGCCTTTTTATTAGATTTTCTTCCTTCACGCGCCCCACGGGCACGTGCAGAGAGGCGTTCAAATAACCCAACGACCCTGCGCCAGAACGCGTGCTTGCGCGTTCCTTTCGCCGTTTTGCTGGCTTCAATGTCCGTGAGACGCCACTTCCTCACATAGTGATAAAAGCCTTGGGAACCATGTTTGCCATGTGCACAATTCAAAGTGCAAGCAAATGCGACCACTCAAGCAACTGTTGGTTCAATTTCTCTCTGCCGTGGTGGTGAACAGCACTGCACAAACTTGAGGTTAGGCTCCCTGTACATAGAAATGCTGCTGAGGAAGACAGTTGATGCCTTGATGAAAACAACTGCTACTGTTTTGTTGGCTCCAGCAGCCATCCTTCTCCCTGTTCAACGATTTCTCGTTACTCCCACTCCATTTTCCTTGGGACGTATGACCTGTTAAGATTAGCTTAGGAAAGAGTGATGAAAGGAATTTTGTAGTTCTGAAAACTGGCCACAGATCTGTTGATGTTCAACATGCCATGACTCCTGAGTGATTTAGGCATTTTAAGGTTTGCATAATATATGGAAGGTATGGGCCTGCATTGTCCCCTTTAACTTTAGCTGCTTGTAGAATACACTTACATATAATGTAAGTTTATTGTAATCTTATTTAATCACATTTTATAGATGCTAGCCTGTGAAAACACAAGTTGTTTTGGTTATTTGCTAAAAAAATTTGCCAACTTTGCACACACGTCTTTTGTGCACAACCTAAAGGTGCCACTAAAGGTGCACTAAAGGTGCACTAAAGGTGCCGGAAACAATCGATGCCCTCCTTGTGTTTCGGTGCAGTTCAAATCAGTTTATGTAGAATACATTTACATAAAATGTAACTTATTTATGACTTACATTTTATCTTCTTTTTAGGTGCGTACCTGTGAAAGCCCTGAAAGAGTCTGGTTATTTGATAGAAAAATATGCCAACTTTTCAAACACTTTTGCTTCTGTGCACTGCCTGCAGAGCACTAAATATGCCAGAAACAGCTGAGGCTGATGCCTTCCTTGTGTTTGGGTCCTGTTCAAGTCAGTATAGCTTTGGCTATTAGACACACTGGTTGATGGCTGCTTTTTGAAAAATTGTTTAATAATTTTGTCACATAAGTATTGTTGACTTATTGAGAAGTTAAAAGACCTTCAAAATAGACCGGGTACACTGCTTGAGTACCTGTAGTGTAGGTCTCATGCACTTTCGTAAGCAGAGTTTTGCATTTCTTTTTGCCCATGAGCAATTTTCAACTACTGTCTCATGTTGGATTTTGTCTTCCCCCTTTCCAGGGTGTTTGGTTTTTTTGAGAAACCTTTGTTTATGGAGTTATGGAAGCATATTGAAACATTGGTTGTTCCCCGGGGCACTATGCTATTCTCACTTGGTGACAGTGATGACAGCATTTATGTGGTGCAGTCGGGCCGCATCCACGTCCACATTGTTGAGCCTGTAAGTCCTTTTGTCATGTTGAAGCATTGAGTGCAATTTTTTATGAAGCTGTGGTTGTTTACTGGGCATAACATTTTCTTGTTGATTGGAATTATTATTAATTTGGCCTTGCATTAGCTAGTTACTGCAAGTTGAAAGTTCTCTGCTAGCACTATGAACTCTTGTGCATCATTAAAAAATAGTGGGGCCTTTGGCTGCATGTGTGGTATGGGCATATTAGTGTTTGTGGCACTTATGGTAAGTGAAATTTTTTTCTTGGCAACTATCAGTTTGTTTTCACTGGCACTTTAACTGCTGGAAGGCCACACTGCTCATGCCTGTATCTCTTGGTATCATTAGAGGTTCTCTTTGATAATACAAGCATTAGAAAATGCTTCAATTTGCAATCGATAGTGGTGGTAAAGATAGCACAAATAAAAAGCCACACTTGACAGCAAGCTAAGTGCATCTTCGAATCACATGTGGGGGCTTCCTTTCGGAAACATCGCATGGCATAAATACAGTTGAACTTCTGGTCATATGATAACCTGCATTTTACGATGATTTGTTTGGTTTCATCGAAACCCCCACAGACATAATATATAAAAAAACTTGATTATATGACCTTAATTTGAACCAGCCTGCCTCTCACAACTCCTCTCTGGTGCTGTCTGAGAAAAAAAGCCTATGTATACAGTGGGACCCACTTATAGCAATATTGAAGTGCCATGAAAATTACATTGTTATAACAGGGTTACATGAAAAAAAGCTAAATCAGAGGACCCCGGAGCTGTTTGCGTGTGCCTGAGTGAGGTGGGTGGAATGGCTAAGGGCCCTTTCCCAGACTCTGTATGCTTCACAGCATGACAGTGAACACAACAGTGGGCAATGATAACACCTTGAACCACTTCTAAGCTGCATTGAACTCCCTCCCCAACCCCCTCCATTTTACCCTTTAGCAGTGATACTTTCCCTACCCTTCATTTCACTGGCCAGAGGGGATAGAACTGGAGCTTTTTGGGAAAGTTAGTTGAAGTTCCTCAAGGCCAGCTTTGGAACCACTGTCCTTTATTTTCTTTTCAGGGTGGCTGAATGGAACAGGGACAGAGAGACCCTGGAGGAAAAGTTTTCTATTGTATGGCAGGGGGGCAGCCTTTTGTAGTGGGGAACAAGAGCTATGCAGTGGCCAGAGTTTGCTTTCTATGCAAAGATTTCGCATTCCATTACCTCTTGGAACCAACACAGGGCACACCCAGGCACCAGGCTTCATTGTTATAACCAAAAATGGGGCATGGAGCCGTTGTAAGAGGGTTAGTTACCACAGAAAACATACAAAAGTTGATGGTGCAGCAGCTTATGATTGTTAGCACCTATATATTGTTATAACTGATCTTGTTATTATAAGTGGGTTCAACTGTAGTACCTTGTACTGGATATAGTACCTTATCCATCCAATTGCCACGCCACGGTGGTCTAGTGGTTATAGCACTCAGCTGCAGATCCGAAGGTTGTAGGATCAAATCCCAGCCGTGGCGGCTCCATTTCGATGGAGGCGAAATGTTGAGGCTTGTGTGCTGGTGCGATGTCAGTGTACGATGTCAGTGTAGAGCATGGCGCCGACGCGCCCTCTGTCTTGCGGGGCGGCTCGCGGAGAGAGAGAGAGAGAGAGAAAATAAACATTTTTATTTTACATAATATACAGTGAGCCTGCGGGAGGGAACCCTAGTCCGGGATCCCTAAGACGCATAGGTCGGCAATGTGGGAGAACACTCACTCACACTCACTCACCCTAATTTTTCCAGGACACTCACTCACTCGCACTCGCACTCACCTCCACTCACACTCACTGGCACTCACTCGCACTCGCACTCATCTCCACTCACGCTCGCTGGCCCTCACTCACACTCGCACTCACTTCCACTCACACTCACTGGCACTCACTCGCACTCACCTCCACTCACACTCACTCACACTCGCACTCACGTCTATGAAATGAGTGCGAGTGAGTGCACTCATGAGTGAATGCGTCGACCTATGAAAGAAACAGAGTTGTCTGTGATAGTTGTCTGTGATAGTTATCTTGTGCCATCAAGTAGAGACAGCACTGGTTCCGACGACGAAGAGTATGAATCTCTGCTTACATTAAACCCGCCAGCAAGCCTGCCAGTCAAACCAAGTGACGAGAACGGTGGAGCATAAGCGTTTCAATTTTCAACAAGCAAATGTGTGCGAATGACAGTGACACGGTCGTTTCAGATGAGCAAGTTCTAGAAATCTAGGCTACGCGCATAGAAACGAGCACGTCATTGCCACGGAATCTTTTCTATGCGTTAGCATTTTCACATTTCACAGCGAGAGACATTTGTCGATGTTGGTTTTTTACATTTGTTTTGCCTAGATGGTAACTTACTTGAGGCCGCAATCACCAGTTGCACCTAAACAACGCGCCTTTGAAGACGTCTGTCAAACCAGCTGGTGCTACACAGAAAAATCTCCCTCACCTGTGTTCACCTTCAGATACGTCGTCTTTTCTCTCTCCCATATGCTTTATCCAGAGAACTGCTCAGAGCACAACAAAATCAAGAGATCTGACGCTTTAATGACAGCGTGACCGAGGAAGGCAGTACACCTGTGTGTGCAATTCACATCATTAATGCTGCCCTTCCACCTATAGCTGCGTCAAAACTTTACAAGGGAATGCAATCAACTTCGAGCACACGCTTGAAAATGCACAAGTGTTGAGTGTTCGGAAACTAGTTGATGGGACGAATAGCGGCCACCTACTTGGCCTGTGGGCTCTCGTCGTGAGGAAACTTCCAAAGAATTCAGGTGTGTCTCAACAGCGTTACAGAATCAACCAAATTATACAGCTAGAAAAGAAGGAAAAAGTAGTTCGAATTGTGTGACTCTACGTACAGCGCAGCACGGCACGAAAGCCACGACTTCCCGGCACGGGCGGCCCGGTTACCCTGTGATGTCATGCTCACTGTGGTCAGCACTTTGCTTCGCTGGTGTGGGATATTCAAAAATCGCTGCATTTGATATTTATTTTCTACACGATTGCCTTGGTAGTGCAAGCTGGCTAGGAGTGAAATAAAGCACACACTTTCTTTTAAGACCACTTGTTTTGGTTTGTAATATGACCAGACAATCCCTTTATAGTTTGCATCTTATTTTGCATTTTTCCTTACAGTGCTTTTCACAACAAACATGCTGCCTTTTATATGCCTGAGACAAACCTTTAGTCTCAACACCTTGGGATTTACCTGCCCCTTGGAAAAGCCAGTGTTCATGTCAGTGCTAGGGCAGATGTGGCCATTATAGTTGCAAAGATATTACAGCTCGTGTTTCAACTTTTGCTTGTGAAACTGATGGCTGTCAGCAGTTAAAGGGCCCATGACAGCTATTTTTTTGTTGGATACTTTTATGTTCTAATGAGTAGAACAGTGTCTTGTAATCACGGCATGGAGTGGCAAATTCTCCAGCGTGATGTCTAATTAGTCACAGCATCGTTAATTTTGTTCAGTTTTAATGAAGCTTCGAAACGCGCGCCAAAAACTGCAAGAAACTAGCGCCGCGGGGGTAGCGCGGTGGCTGTCGGAAGTGAGCGCATGCACTGATCACTTGAGCTCAAGATTCGGTGACGTTGCGGAGAGCGCGAGCGCCAGACCAGCTCGCCACACTCGCTTTGCATCATAGCGTGTGTACAATGTATGCTTGAGGGACCAACACGGAAAGGAAGCAGAAAAATACGGCTTTTGGCGTGGCCTCCGCGATCGGCTGCGAGAGCCGATCTTGGAGGCCACGCTCGGAGGCCATAGCGCGGCGCGCCCGTGTCGCTCTGTGACGTCACGATATCAACTTACAAAAGTGAAACGTCACAGATGGCCCACAAACTACGTCATACTAGTGACGATGTCGCGAGGTGCCGCAAACCCAGATGAGCATTTCTGGTCACTTTAAATACATATTAAAATATCTTAACGACAACGTTCGCCGTTAATACTTGGCCACAAGTGCCTTCAGATGTTCGACAACCAAACAACACAAACAAATCGGGTTTGAAATTTTGGTGTCATGGGCCCTTTAAGGGAATACAGTGCTAAGACACACACAGGGACGAAGTGAGGGGATGAGGACGTGTTCTGATGTTTTCTTTTTGTCCCCTCACTTTATTTGTGCCAACAAGCCCAACTCGCCATATTAACATTATCAGCAGGTAGCACAAATGTGACTGTTGGCATGGGTTCCTTTTTCATTATAACCACGTGTGAGCTCTGTATGAAGTGTTTTCATAGTGCATCTTCTCAGAAGTTTGGTAGTTCAACAAGCTGATTACTTGAAATTCATTTTCCAGCCTTGTGAAAGATGAATTAATGTTTTTACTCTATTACTTTACTTCACTGTTTCTAGGGCAGTTCAAATATTCAGGCACTTCAAATATTCATTCGATTCAAGATTAGGTATTCAAATTTTTGAATACTTGGAAAGATTCACCATGTGATCAAGTCACCTTCCCAAAAATTGCTGATCTGTCGTGTTTACACTGTGCTGAGACCACTGATGCAGGCATCGGTAATGGCATCCAACAATGAGCACACTGGTACATATTTATTTATTTAAGTACCCTCAGGGCGAGTTGGGCTTGTTGGTACAAAGTGAGGGGACAAAAAAAAAAAAAATTATGCCGCTAGTATGTGCTATCGTGATAAGCCAATCTTCAAGTATGTGCTTGTCTGTGCAGTTCCATTCATGAAACCATGCTAATGTAGTAGCACACACCTTCAAACGGCAGCCATTACGTGTTGCTGTGCCATTCACAAGCCCATCTTTGTGCAGGCCTGTCTCTTCAGCATGCATTACAGTGGCCAGACCATGATAGCTTTGAATATTTGTTATTAGTTTATTTATGCTATATTTTATCAATAAATTTGTGATCTGATAAGCTGGTCTAGACGGTTTCTGGTAGGGTTTTTTATCAGGCCTGTAGCCAGGGGGGGGCCTAGGGGCCTGGGCCCTTCCCAAAGTTTTGGTCGGGGGTAGTGTTAATAACGTACTGTGGTGCTAATAACATAAAAATTAAGCCTATTAATAATGTTGCATTTAAAAAGTCACTTAATGTACATACTGTGATTTTTACTGAAAATAATGAAAATATATGTTTTTCTCCAAATTGTCAAGGCCTTCAGCAAGTGCCCCCCCCCCCCCCCGAAAAAAATCCCTGGTTATGTGCTTGATATATATATTTGATACTCAGGTGTATATTTATATAATATATATCTTATATATTTTATATTATATATTGTGCATTGACAGTTTGTTAGTCTGTCTTCTTAACATAATTGCATTTGAAATTATATATATTTCTGTTTTGATATTCTATATTTGAAGCTGGATATGTCTATTCAACACCCCTAATTGTTTCCTATTCTGAAATGTAAAAAAAAGAGCTTGCTGACTTGCTTGCATGCTTTCTGATAAGTGGCATTTTAATCGTCTTGGTTTTTATCATTTCATTGAGCTTTCTTTTTAACATGATTTAATATTTGCTGTCTGTTTGTAGGATGGAACTGAGCTTACATTCAAAGAGGTGACAGCTGGGGAGAACATTGCAAGTCTGCTGAGCGCACTTGTTGTGCTAACCGTAAGTCACACATTTGGCAGGCAGGAGTAGTGGATATTAGGGCTGACTGTAATTTTCTATCTCTCGACATCACAGGGTGTTCCATCCACATTTAAAACTGTTGCAGCTCGTGCTCTTGAGGACTCTTCAGTCTTGAGGTAAGCATGTTGCTTCTTATCTAGTGCAACTGTTATATACAGCTTATGAGTTGCAAGAGACAACAGTAAAAGCTTTGGGATACAAATATTGTGAAATGTATATATTGCCTGAAATTTGTTTAATCAGAACATTAGCAGAATCGAGAAAAAAAGATTTCACATGCAGCCAGAAAACCGTATTTACTCGTGTAATGAACGCACCTTTTTTTCCTGAAAAACAGAAGAAAAGTTGGTGGGGTGCATTTATTATGCGGGGTAAATTTTACGAAAACATTTTAAGTGAGCAAAACATTTTATAGCGCAAGAAAGGTGGCATTGTGACCTACAGTAATACTTAGTCACACGTGCAATGAAATCTTATTTAAAGAACAGTAAGAAAAGCCATATGGTGTGGTACCACGCAACTTGGCACCCGCAGCGACAGCCTTTATAGTGGCTGCATTTTGTTCCATTGCGATGGCCTTTCGCTTCCGTGTAACCCACAGTGCCGCGAAACGGGAAAAATGGCGATGCTGCATATCGAACGGTCAACAGCGAAAAAATAAACTAGCGGCATGCCGTGGTCTTTGCCATGTATCGACTTTCTGTAGTTTCTTGTTGCTATGTCTCCTGTGCATATCGTAGACCAATGATCCTTGCCACGCCGGCTTGGGCTGCTTGTGGCCAACCAAAGTTGCTATGTACGTCGCCGATGCAGTCT
This sequence comes from Hyalomma asiaticum, assembly GCA_013339685.2. NCBI lineage: Eukaryota > Metazoa > Arthropoda > Arachnida > Ixodida > Ixodidae > Hyalomma > Hyalomma asiaticum. The sequence goes on along the minus strand of CM023481.1, from coordinate 181,550,062 downwards.
CTGAGACGCCTCTGCATTAGTGTTCGGTAGTGTTCACGGGTGGCCGTAAGACGAGAAGAAATCTTTCTCATCACTGCATGGAAAACATCTCGCCATCATATTTCTCCCTCATATCTGTGCCTAGCCTCTCAGTCGTGCGCGTTAAGCACGACGCCCGAGATTGCATCGTGGCAATCTCAAAGACCACGCCCCGACCGTGCTTAGGCTTAACTGTGCCAGCCTGTGCGGCATGCATGGCAGCATGCCACAGCGAGCCTGAGGGAACTGCGATAGGGCAGAGGAATGCAGCACTGCGAGTAAATTATGTTACCGCCACTTGCACGCGGCTGCGCCTAACATGCAGCAATTTTATCAGGATGCAGGAGTTACGAATCGGTGCGCCGAACGGCACCCCCAGGCACTGTGGATCGAGTGAAGTGGGAAAGCCACAGCGCGGCAGTTCGCGGGACTGCAGGGGCTCAAAGTTGAGGGTGCATTTAATACGCGGGAGAAAAACAAATCCGGAATTTCGCTACTAAACATGGCGTAAAAATTCCAGCAGGAAATGACGCGAGCACAAAGAAGAAGAACAACATGCCACTGCTGGCGTAAAAATTCCAGCAGGAAATGACGCGAGCACAAAGAAGAATAACATGCCACTGGGCAGTGGCATGTTATTCTTCTTCTTTGTGCTCGCGTCATTTCCTGTTGGAATTTTTACGCCATGTTTAGTAGCGAAATTCCGGATTTGTTTTTCTCCCGTGTATTAAATGCACCCTCAACTTTGAGCCCCTGCAGTCCCGCGAACTGCCGCGCTGTGGCTTTCCCACTTCACGTGGCACGTTATTCTCCGTGTGTTTTGTATCACTTTTTGCCTTTTGTATGATGTGTTATCTGTTGTCTTACAACATGCGGTGCTTGCACATGTGCGGTGGAGTTTCACTAGAACAAAAATTTTTCCAATAAACTTCAGTTGTAAGTCCAGCCTCAGTCCTGTGCGTTCATTCTTCTTTGTGCTCGCGTCATTTCCCTCCGGAATTTTTACACCATGAATCTGTACCAACACTCCCAGCAAGCTACTCTACTCAACGGCTTGGCTACTAAAGTTGGGGGATACATTATTCCACGAGTAAATATGGTAATTTTTAACTTTAAGCATTATACTGCTCCAGGTGCCATACAAAAAAAAAAAAATGATGACCCATATCTGACACATCTCTGAAACTTGCAATAATGCAACACTGAGAGATAAGGAGTAAGTGCATGTCAAGCAGCAACCAGCTGTATCAACAGCTTTGAACCACTGTAGATTAGCTTTTAGGTGGGTTGTAGGGCTTGGTTGCACATGCAGTCTGCCACCCGAAGGGTTTGTGCAGCATCCATAGTTGGGTGCTGGGATAAAGAACCGGTGCACCTGCCTCCCCTTCTGTTTTCCCTTAATTGTTACAAGAACAGAAGTGCAGGACAAGATGGTTTCTTCAAATAATGGAGCGATAGTTGAAAGTGATGAAAAATGGAAAATGTCGCTAGAGTCAATGTTTTTCACATTATGTGCCAGTTTAAATCACACTAAAATTTCGCACTGACTATCATCGCACCACTAGGGTTTTACACTTAAACCTTGTTATGACGAGTTAACTTAAAACATTATTGCCATTAAAACATCTGCTCAAAGATACCATATTTTCTGGTGTATAAGACATGGTTTTTTCCAAAATCTTTTGCCAATGTGTCTTATATACACAAAAAATCATGCACACTTACATGAGTAATACGTCCACATTTTTTCCTAGAGGGCCATAAACCGTGTGCAAAAACATTTGTGAAAGAACCTTATCTTGATTTTGTAACGAAGGTGTGTCTCTTGCCTCAGACATTGGCCCGCTTACAGCGGCTGTGGCAAAAACCGCTGCTGTCACCTCGCTGCACGTCCTATTCGGCCGTTCTGGCTTTTTCTTAAAACATTAAATCCACGGAAGTGATGAAATAAATAAGAAAAAGGCACTGCTAAGTCTCAGTGTTGCGCTGAAATGGCCAACAACTGCCAGTTACAAAAACAAAAGCCCCACTTCATTATCATCAGCTTCTGTATGAGAAGTCCAGCACCAATCGCAGCTTCTGGCTTCGAGTCTCCATTTATCTGTGCTCGTGTATGCACGTGTCATTGTGCAATGTGATCGTCGTTCGTGTGTTTGCCGGAAAGCACTCCCAGTGACATGCTTCAAGGTGCTTGCAACATTGCACGCAAGTTATTAAGAGGCCGTCAACACAACCCAGCAATGCAACTGGCTGAAGTGCAACAAGTTCAAACTGTGCCGAAGGAAGTGGCCTTCGATCGGTTTTCTCTGTTCTCGGACTATGTTAGTTCCCAGTCTTGTACTACTAGAAGTTTCAGCTCCTAGTAATTATGTTCACGAAAGTTAAGTGTCTTCACTACGGCATTTTGCGATGAGTATGCAACCCTGTTAAGTGTCTTCACTACGGCATTTTGCGATGAGTATGCAACCCTGTGTCATTGCATTTCATCATGCCAACCAAGTTAAAAGTTGGTGCGTCTTATAAACAGGTGCGTCTTATGTGCCTCTTTTTCCAGCAAAGGTCTTAAAATATAGGGGGTGTATCTTATGCAAAAGTGCGACTTATACACCGGAAAATCGGTACATTTATAACGAGCCACCAGGTATAACAAAGGTGTTTCTGTCTCATATTGAATTTATTATAATGAGGTTTGACTGTACTGCAGAGCTTTGCAGCAAATTTCTCACTGCGGGACCAAGGAGGTTGTCACATGACCTTCACTGCTGCTGTTGTTTTTTAACTTGCTTTCTATTCATGGTGCAGCTGTGTGGACAAGGGGAATCTTATTTTACTTTATTTCCACCCCTTTCTAAATTCTATGGTTGCTGTATGCGAGTTGTATGCTGTGTGTACTAAGTATTCTTTGTTGTATTATCAAAAAGTATATGGTTGTATACATGATAGGAACCTTTGTATACCTTTCTCTGCACACACCTGAAAGTCTGCAGGAGCCTCTGCAACGTTTCGGCTCTGGCGTATTCATCATCTAGATTTAAGGTAAATGCAAAAAGTGTGTTGAAGTAGAGGATAGAAAAATATTAAGGCAAAGAGCGAAATACTAAGGTAAATAGAAATATTCTGTGGGGTTACTGGTACAGGCAGAAAGCGTAAGATTAGCATAAAGTTTGTTTATCAGAGGGATAGCTGTCGTTCACTCATTTGTAGCACAATGCCTCAAGGAAATTCACTTTTTAAATGTGAAGCATTTCTTAGCGAACTTCGGCGACTTTGAGTCTGTCTATCTGTCTGTATGTCTGTCTGTCTGTCTGTCTGTCCGTCCGTCTGTCTGTCTGTCTAGCTATCTATCTATCTAGCCGCCTACAATTTTGTTCTCCCCTCGCCGTTTCGCTAATGGGATGTTTACGAAAATTGGTATGCCACAACATGACTGCATGACGAACATAAGTGACTGATCATAACATGAAAAGCATGACGTGCATGTCATGAGTGGCATGATTTACATGCAACGGTCTTGGTGCTCTCCTGGCCGTTTTGTTAATGGGATGTATACAAAAATTGGTATACCACAATATGACTGCATGATGAACATAAATGACAGGTCATAACATGAAAATCGTGACATGCATGTCATGAGCGGCATGATTTACATGCTACGTTCCTGGCGCTATACTGCCGTTTCGTTCATGGGATGCATACGAAAATTGGTATGGCACAACAAGGACAGCATGACGATCATAAATGACAGGTCATAACGTGAAAATCGTGACATGCATATCATGGGTGGCATGACTTACATGCCACGTGTTTCGTTAATGGGATGTATACCAAAATTGCTATGGCACAACACGACTGCATGACTAACGTAAATGACAGGCCATAACATCAGAATCATGACATGCGTGTATGATCGGCATGGTTTACATGCCACAGTCTTGATGCTCTTGCGGCCGTTTCGTTAACTTCATATGCACCAAACTCAGTATAGTGAGACAATGCAAAATCCATTTTACGTGCCTGATGCGTGCTTCGCATTTCCTTGATTCCCACTGCGCGTGGGATCTGCCAAATGTTTTTCATAACATGTCATAATACCATAATTTATCCTTTCGTAACCTCCCGTCCATTTTTCTGCATTTCACAGAACTGATAATCTGTGTGCTTGCAGTTCTCAATTGATTTGCCCTTGTAGTGGCAATTCCTAGCGTTCTGGTTAGCTCAGTTGGTAGAGCAACAACCCTGGAAAGGTGTCCGTTGCTCACATTTTCCTAGTTGCTCACACATTCTCCCACGGTAATATGTGTGGTATAAAGGCTGAGAAGAAGCCAGTCGGATGAGTCACACAAGTGACGTTCCAAAACAATGACGCATCACAAAAAGGAGTGGCTGAAAACTGGGCATGGTGGCATGACTTGATCTGTAGTGGTGCACATGTTTAAAGGGACACTAAAGGCCGATGTGTTGATGAGCACTGTTGAAATATCATTCAAGAAATGCCATCGTGCTTGTTTTGTGCCAAGACAGCACCTAGTTTGAACGAAATTCGTACTTTAGTGGTCAGTATGCCGTTAGAACTATTGAGAGTGTCTGCCTAACCAGTCCTATTGACATAGATTTGCTATTTTCTCTCTTTACTAGCCATGAGCCTAGCTAGCTGTGTGAAAGGGCGGAGCAGGCAGCAGAGCAGGATGGTTTAGCTATTGTCGTGAGCAGATGCCACTATTGGCAACCATGTAGAAACCTATTCCTACAACGTCATAGCTGACTAGGTGCACACCACTGCCCTGCCTACCGCTGCTTTTTGTTATCATCAAAGCTTTTTTTTTCCGAGGCTTGACTACATCACTGCGCCAAGTTGACGCCAAGTGATGCAAACCTTGTTGTGCATTTACTACCTAAATTTGTTATTGAACAATGTGCTTGCACAGATAAGACCGACATTTTAGAAGTTCTCAAGCATTGGCCCATCGTCTGAACAAAAAAATGTTGTTTGCCTTTAGTATCTCTTTAAAGAATTGTAATGGATTAGACACTTTATGCAGAGCACTATAATTGATCTGTCATTGATCCAAAGGACCTACTCTACCAGCTCTATGGATTTGAAAAATAAAATACTCAATACAGTTTCTGGGACCCTTTAAGTTCTCTGCATCTTCATTTAATAATCCTTTAAGATTTTTCTTACTGACCCTTTTGTGATGCCAGAAAATTGCCAAATTCTTTAGTTGTGCTTGCAGGATTGAAAGTTGAGGAAAAACGGGTAATTTTAATAAGGTGGACTTGTACAGTGATGGAGCCTGACCATGTTTATGGTTCTTTGTGCAGGCTTCGATATGACAGCTTCCGCATCCTGCTTACGAAGTATCCTGACTCAATGATCCGCCTCTGTCAAATAGTCATGATTCGTCTGCATCGTGTCACCGTCACAGCTCTTCACAACTACCTTGGCCTCACGACGCAACTTATGCGTTCGGTATGTCAGAGGGTAAAAGCCACAGAGTAAAGCTGTCTGTCTTTAACTGTTTCTTTTTCTGTAGGGAACTATAAACTAAGTGTCATAATTTCATAGAAATGTCTTTTTTTTTAATTAAAGTTCATTGTCTGTCTGTCTGTCTTTTTTTATTTACATTTACACAAATCTTATAAATTTGCTGCACAAATTGAATAGCTCATGTTATTATATTCATATGTGATTAAAAAGTTTGCTTTCCAGTGTTGTCAAATCACATATTTATTTAAAATATATATAGTTCCAAGAGAGAAAGAACAATTGATATTGTATTTAATCATTCTTTTACAGGATAGCTGCAGTTGTTTCCATGTATAACTTGCACTCAGTAATTTCCATCCATTCAAATATGTCGTACTTTTAGGTGTGTAGCCTATACAGTAGAACGAACTGGGATATAACGAACTAATGAATATAATGAAGCAGTTGTAATTCCCCTTGAAATTCTCATAGACAATATGCATACTGACTATAATGAATGAATGGTTATAATAAAGTAATTAAGACTTCCCCTTCAACTTCGTTATAATGAGGTTTTACTGTATACACACTTGCCAATTCTCCCGATTTGTCCGGGAGACTTCTCATTTGGGACCAGTCCTCCCAATTGTGTGGGCACGGCCATGAATCTCTCGATAAACTGCCCTGACACCACAGCAAAAAGAAAAAAACAAAGAACAGCAGTTGTAAAGATAATCTGAGCTCGAGGAGCCCCGACAACTTCCCACAGGACCCTCCTCTCTATGCATTGATGGTAAGGTAGGAGAGGCCACTGTGTTTGTGTATGTCTTTTGTTATCTACAGTTCGGCATCTTTATCTCAACAAGGGACTCTTGATAACACATCACATTGGAGCACATGTAAAGTTAACTCCGCTGTTGTAAGAAAATGTTATGCGGTGAAGCAAGCTGAGTACGGGGAAGGGGTGACTAGCTTTCGTGGTTTATAGCACCTTTGGTTTTGTGCATGTGCGTAATTACATATGCGCTATAATTACTAGTACTCATATGATTGTGCTGCAAGTAATATTGTGCTGCGCACACCAGGAAATTGGCAATTTGGTTTCAAATACAGCTAAAAATTGGCTGCTGTTCTTTTGACAAATGACGTTGCAAAGAGCACAGGCTACATCGCTTAACTTTTTCTTGATGTTCTTAAAAAAAGATACACACACTCTTCTTATTTGCTGAACTCAACATGAATAAATAAAGCATTACTGAGCATGTTTCCACAACAACAGAATCAGCCAGTAGTTAAATCAACCTATGATAGTGGTATAGTCTGTGCTCCTTGTCATGTCATTTGTTGAAAGAAAGAGCAGGTGGTTTCCAGCTATATTTTGAACTAAATTGTGAATTTGCTGGTGCAGTAATATTTGGCTCGCATGTTCACTTGAGCCTCCATGACCAACAGCCCATTTTCTAATCATGTTTAAACAGTGTTGCAGGGCCCTTTCAATCTAAAATGCAATGCAAACTTCTTTCTGTAAATCAATAGATTGTGTGTTAATGGGAGTGAAGCAAGACTGGACCACATTTGTTCTCACTGCTTGCAGAACCTTGGGGTTTGGAAGAACCCAGTTCAAGAACCCCTTTATCTATGGAATACTGAATTACTAAAACGAGGATGGCATTAGCAGTGCTAAAAGGCTGGTTATTCCATCTTGGGTCTCGTAGTATAAGCAGAGAAGACAGAAAAACATCTTTATTTAAAGGTCCGGCGATGATAAATAGGGGCGGGCTTGAACCTCAGAGACGGAAATTTTGTAGTAGTGACCAACCGTAGTCACTTAAGGTTCTCATTTAATGTGGTGGCAGTGACATAAGTTAATGTTGAGGCTTTTAAAGATTTTCGTTGGAAGTTGTGCTTACATAACAAAAATATTTTTAAGGCATGATGGCTGAAAAAAAACCTGTACGACATGTTGCTACCAGTGTCGCTGTTGCCATCCAACTTGTCATGCTGTGAAGAGTATCACCTGTGGTTAAATTGAACCTTCCTATAGAATTTTGTACCCATTATGTCCTACATAGATTGCCTTTTTTGTTCTTGCATCGATACTACTATATAGATTTTGTACTTATGCTCACAGTCAAGTGGAGGCAGGCGGGCACCTGCGTTGTCACCCAAGTCAAGTCCATGTCGAACCCCTAGCCGTAAGCTGAGCCATGCCAAGGATGCCTCCATTCCTTTTGCGCCACTTACCACAGGTGTACTGGGGGAGCTAGTGGTGCCTGAGGAGTATGGCCAAGGTAAGTTGCTTGTAGCAGACAATGGGACCATGCTCCACTGCCTGTTGTTTTATGACAAAAACTACCTGATTAGCTCAGGGGCTGTGCCTCAAATTTTCTGCTTGGGGGGGCACTGACGACAAGTGGGCTCCTTTGGAGAGGGATGGATGCGGGCCAGAGGGGCGGAAGACTTACACATTGTGTCGGCATTTTTGCACATTTGGGGGCTCCCATTCAACCCCTGTGGCCCCTTTAGCACTGCCCGTGAACTAGCTCAGCAAGTTTATGGAGACTGATTTCTTATACGGTGGGTAATGCCAAATTATATTGGGCAGATAGAAATGTTGTGTTCTATTCATCACTTCAAACTAACCTACACTAGGATGCTTGAAGCTGATTCCACGTACAAGCACTTTCATTCTTTCCTTTCTTTGTTCTTTAATGAAGGTTACATGAAGGTTATGTGTTACACAGTTTATACATGTTGACCATACTCATTGCTTACTTTCCCTACGTCTAAAAAGAACCTTTACTAATGTATGTGAATCGAAATATGTCAGAAATGGCAAGGCTGTCTAAATAAGTTCTACAGTTTGTAGGTACTACAGTTAAACCTGGATATAAGGAAATTGACAAATTCCCGAAAAACTTCGTTATAAATAGGATTTCGTTATATGCAGCTTCAGCACGAAAATTCGAAAAAGAAACGCTTAAGTAAGCAAAAAGTTAACAGACAGCAGAGCTCACCCAAAACGTTTACTTTGGGTGAGAAAACACAGCTGAGACCACTTAGAACGTAACCGCTTATAGTGAAGGGCCGGCTATAATGCAGGTTTTTCTGACCCCCGTTTACCCTCCCATAGAACTTAATGTATACGCATACCGCTTAATGTGCAGCCCCCCCCTGGTTGTAGTCACATTCATGACATGACATGATGTGCTCAGGTCATGCTATGACATGAGCATGACACTGCAATACTAGAAGGAGATCGATATGGGTGTCAAACAAAAGGTGCATGTCCAATAATGTAATATTGGTCATAGTCACGTTCATGACATGACATGATGTGCTCATGTCACGTGCATGACTCTGCAAAAACAAATGTAAAGGAAGGAGGTCAAGATGGGTGTCAAATGAAAGAGATAGGTCGAGAGACACGATATGAATTACTCATGTTCATGACATGAAATACATGATATGACATGAGCATGACAGGGCAAAAATTAATGGAAGGGGGTGAAGATGGTAAAGCTCGAGGGCTGTGATATAAGTTATAACCATGTTCATGATGTCACTTACATGATATGACATGAGCATCATTATGCGAAAAGCTGTGAAAGGAGGTCGATATAGGTTGTAAAACGAAAGGCACAGGTGGAGATGTGATATGAGTTAGTCATTTTCATGACATGATTATGACTCAACATGAAAGCTTTAAGGAGGTTAAGATGGGTGTCAAACGAAAGGTACAGCACAAGGGATGTGATATGTTACAATCATGTTCATGACATGACACGATCGTGGCTCGAGATGATCATTACAAAACATGAAGACAAACTCAAGAAGTAGTGCAACGGCATTCGGACACTGATACTAAGACAAGTAAACTTTAACGAGTTGTGATAAAATCAGTTGGTAGATGCTGCACGTATATCTGTGTGCATAACATCGTAAAAATGTTGCGTCATGATGTATAAGCCATGGCAAGTACCGGCACAAAATAGGGACTGCTGAGAGAGAAGCATAGAGCCTCGCTCCAACAAATGACAAAGGTTCCGGGAATGTGCGCACAGTGGCTCACATAGGAAGGAGAAGACAGACCGTTTCTTGGCTGCTGCTACAGGCTGAAAGTCAATGAGAAAGTGAAAAGCTCGTCGCACAGGCTGGAGGCATACAGCAGCAAGGACAAGAGCAACGAAAAAAAGAAAAAGGAATGTCCGTACTAAAACCCCTTGCTTTGGTAGTACCTTGAAACGTGTTTAGCTGTCATGGTTTAAGCTAATTGAGTAGGGAGAGAAAACGAAAGAAGAAATCTTCGACATTTGTACCATATGCTAAGAACGACACTGACTAGGGTTGAGGCAGTGTTGGCAACAGCAGCGTTAGACCGTGTGGGAACATGAGTGGTGCGGCATTTTGGCATGAGTACGCCAGTGAGTGCGCAGCCGCACTCCTCCTGCACAACGTTGTCCTTGCTGCACAGCTGTTTACCTGCAGCATTTCTTTTCTTCTGGTTGTAGGTGCAACCGTAAACAATGCAGTGATGTCCTGTCGATAGGCTGTCCTGAAAGGACATTTTAAAGTGCTATAGTGTGCAAAATACAGCGCGTGCACCGTGCAAGCACAGCAGAACGTATGGGCGGCTTGGCACAGCAAACAACCCAAAGAAGGGGGGTGTGGCCCGGAGAGCTCTCTCCTGCGTGCTAGCAGATGACAAAACAGGTTCCGGCTCGCCGGTGCGAGAGTGCCGATGGAAAGGCCTATATGCGGCTGTGGTGAAATCCGGTGGACAATTGGGGTAGGGAGCAGGCTTCACAAAAGAAGTGGGCCGCCCGAAAAGGGCGCAGCGAATTGCCTTGGAGGAGGAAAGAGCATGGAATGAATGAACAATGAGCCGAGGGGAGAAAAAAAAAAGGCCACGACAGCATGCATGTCGCGCTCGCCCTCTGAGGATAGGATTTCCAAAGCGATGGAGAATGCTGCTACGGCCGTCTATCAGCTGCGAACACTTTGCACGGAACGCGCTTCAGTGCTCACTTTACCGCTGTTTACCTCCGGTTATTTTTTTTTTTTTCATCATTTCATGCGCGCTGCCCTTGAATCACCCGGTGAGCGCGATTTCCTGTGCTCCCGATCCCTGTGTAAGCTTCCCGTGAGGCGCACTGCCTGCCACCTCGTGAGCTAGGCCTAACAAGTGCTGTCACCTAGTGTCAGGTTAGCGAAGGGAAGTGCAGAGACTGGTGCAGTAACCAAAGAGTGGCGCTGCCAGCACGTTGAAAAAAACAAACAAAAACTTTTTTTTTTCTCTCTTTCTCTAAGGGGGCGCAGCGCGGCTTGGCAGGCTAGGCCAGCTGCAGCAAGCGGCGGGATTAGGTTTGAAGTGAGGGGGAAAGGACACGCCTGCAGCGGCAAGAACGGGTCGAAGGATGCAGGCCCATCTCGTGCACGCTCACACGCACGCACATGTGCGCTCGCTCTCGCCTCGCCAAGCGTGACGCGGCCTCTTCGCATTCTGTCGTGGCGGAGAAGGTGCTTCCGGTTGCTGCTCACGCAAAAGTGACAAAATTTGGGGCATCATCTCTAGATTGTTGGCGGTGAAAATTCGTTATTTCGAGGGGGCCTCCCGCTGCCACTTCGTTATGTAGAGGTCTCAAACACATGGGCTTCTATGGAGTAATGGCGGGGAATAGAAAAACTTCGTTATATCCAGGAATTCGTTATATGGAGGTTCGTTATAAGCAGGTTTAACTGTATTAGGGTTCTGTTTTGCCATTGCCCGAAATCCTACTCAAGATAATGCGACCATGTCACTAATATATAAGGTGGAATTACTTCCCATCCTGTCTTAAAATGTGTCACTGTATTTGAGGCTTGCACTTCTGTAGAAAATGCATCGCACATAAATGAGGGAGAGCGAACTGTGGCAGCAGCACCACCTTTAGACACACTGTTGTCGCCCAATGTGCAACCATCTCCAGTATACTGAATGCATACTAGGGATGGTTTTTCGAATGGGAATTGAATACAAATACAGTCGAACCTTGTTAATTCAAACTCCGAGGGGACAGGAAATCCATTCAAATTAACCATGGTTCGAACTAGCGAGGGTCCCTTTGATTGGCGGTACTAGCGCAGAATACCAACATTAGAAACGTACCCTATTGACTGCTACTCCCACGCTGCAGCCACCGGTCTCGTCTTGCAGCGTGCTCAGTGGCACAGCCGCAGCGGCTTCGCTCGCCCGGTGGCCCATATCCACTGAGCTACTGTATTTATTCGCGTAATTTGCGCACTTCGTGATTTTAGAGCTCTGAAGACGGGGTGCGCAAATTACGTGGAGATTTCACGAACACATTCGAAATAACGTGTAATATAATGTAAGCGCATGGTATATGGTAACACTTTTGGATACAATCTCATGTAACACTACAAAACGCTGGTGTAAGAGAATACGGCTGCTCTAGGGACACTTTTCGCAGTCTCTTTGTGTTGAGAGCGCAGCACGTAGAAGGGTTTACGAGACGCCCGCTGAGAGCTGCCGAGATAGCGCGTGCGCCAGCGCTATCTCGGCAGCCATGTGATCGCTCGGCAGACGAGTGACACTCCCCTCCCTCACATTTTTTCATGATCATTAAAGACGGGCGGGACGTTTCCTCTCCGCTTCAATGGCAGGCATCCCGATCGGGGTGATGTTACCGCCTCCGAGCGACAGAGATGGGCCGGGCTCATTTGATGTCTGCTTCAACTGTTTTTGTTGCCCCCACTCGTGTGCTTTTCTTCTAGCGACCATATTTTAGGCTCCGGGGGCTTCCGGAGAAAAGAATCTGAAAAAGGGACATCACACTTGCAGCCCCTTTTGCGTATGACTGCGCTCGCCTGCGCAGCAAGGGGCATGGCCGCGCGGCTGTCCAAAGTCTGTCCGTGCACACGAGCCAGCGAGCTGGCTTGGGTGGGACGGTGCGCAAGATATGCGAGGAAATTTTTTTTTGTAAAGCTGCCTAAATATCAAGGGTGTGCAAATTATGCGAGGGTGCAAATCATGTGGGTAAATACGACATACCCTCTTTCATCACACGCGTTGCAGAAGAAGGACGGCTCTGGGTGCCCTTGCAAATGTGCGAGGCATGATTTCTGCCAGCTGATGGTGCCTTCCAATGCCCGCGGAGCAAACAGATGGGTATGGGTTTGTGACGCTATGGCAGCTGACGCGTCAATCTGAGATTTCATGAAGTGTAGTCTTAGCGGACGGGCAATCTTTTTCGAATTAACCATGGCACGTGTTTCAGGTTCACATTAAAGAGAGGTTTTTCCTATTCAAATACATGTAACTTTGCCGGGACCAATGGGCCAGTTCGAATTATGCAACTTCGAATTAACGATGTTTGACTGTACCAAGCTTTGAATATCGAAGGGAATATTGAATATCAAGCCTTTAGCAAAAACATTTTATTATGTTTGGCCACTGCTATGTACACTAGCTTCTTAGTTCATAGCTGTATTGAGGGAATATTACAGCATAAAGATGCAATAACGAATACAAAGCTGATCATGCAGAACGCCAGTTGTTTCATGGTCATGCTGCTGCAAACACATGCCGAAGAAGACCTGCACAAGGAGGTGGCACACATCATGCTTGTACGAGTGCTGAAAGCACTTTCCAGCACATAGGTGCAGATACCTATCGTGATAGCGCATGTTGGGGGTGCCAAGTCGTATGTACCCAAGGGATCGCCATTGTCCGCCATCACGCCTGCACTGCTGAAGCTTACCTGCACCTGGTCAGCCTTAGACCCAAACTCTCAACACGAGACTTCGTGTTACAACTCAAGATCCAAATCATGGACGCTAAAACACACACCCTGTATACAAAAGCCACCCTTGGTCTTGACCTGCGAAGCTTGCCTGTAGACATAACCCCTCTTTGTACCCAAGGTATACGCAAAAGTTCGGTCATTTTTGGCAAGATGCGTGGATTACATGTTAAATCTTTTAAAATGTTTGAATCAACTCAAATATTTGAAAATTTTAATACCTTATTTTCAGATCAAATCCAAAAATTAAAAATAGTTTTCAATTAATATTTGAAATGGTAGACTATTTGCACACCCATAATTTCTATTTGTTGGCTCTCTTCAGCCTGTGTTCGATGTGAATTGCATAAGTCACAGTCGATATAAGTTGTGGAGATATTTCCTGTTTTTTACTGCCGAACTTGATGAAAATAGACTTTTTATTTTAGCAGTAAAGCTGCCTAAGCTAGCCAACGTTTGTCCTATCATGAAATACGACTTTGAAATTACCTTGCCTAGCAACCAAGCGACTCTACGTCTACCAGCATAACCTTGTATGGCCTCGACATCACGCTATGTATCACGTAATGTGATGTCACAACGACATGTGACCGGAAGAATATGATTACGAAGATAACTGTGAACAAAAAGTTGAAGACGATCACAACGATGAAGTGGAAGATGATGATGAAGAAGGTAATGATAAGGATGGTAATCAGGGTGGTGAAGATGATGGTTATGTAGGTGATGAATATGATGATGCAGATGATGATGATGATGACAAAGATGAAGTTGAAGATGAGGATGATTATGAAAAATGATAATGATCGGCCAGCTTCGCTGTGACCTGGCCTTGTGCGACTTCACGGAAGCGGCATATTTTTTTTTTCATGTTGACTTCAAATATCATATGCAATAATTTTTTTTTAGGTCATCTAGTTCAAGGGATAGGCAACACCATGACTCTATTTGAGGGAGCAGTAACGAAAAACTGCCAAGCAGAAAGTGAACATTATTAGATAAGTAGATACCACATAATGCACGATAAGTGCAGCTCTGCAAGCAGTTTTTTTATATCAAATAACAATTACCATATTTTCTGGTGTATAAGTCGCACCTTTGCATAAGACGCACTCTCTATATTTTACGACTTTTGCACGAAAAAAAATTGTATACCAGGTGCACCCACTTTTAACTTGGTCAGCATGCTGAAACGCAATGAAACAGGCTTGTATACTCATAGCAAAATGCCATAGTCAAGACACTTAACTTTCGTGAGCATAATAACTTGGAGATGAAACTTCTAATAGTACAAGACTGGGAACTAACACAGTCCGAGAACAGAGAAAACCGATATTTATTGCACTTTACTGAAGCGATCGAAGGCCACTTCCTTCGGCCCAGTTTGAAATTGTTTCACTTCAGCCAGTTGCATTGCTGAGTTGTGTTGACGGCCTATTAATAACTTGCATGCAATGTTGCAAGCACCTTGAAGCATGTCACTTTGAATGCTTTCCGGCAAACACACAAACGACGATCACATTGCACAATGACACATGCATACATGAGCACAGATAAATGGCGACTGGAAGCCAGAAGCTGCGATTGGGGCTGGACTTCTAATACAGAAGCTGATGATGATAATGAAGTGGGGCTTTTGTTGTCGTAACTGGCAGTTGTTGGCCATTTCAGTGCAACACTGAGACTTAGCAGTCCCTTTTTCTTATTTATTTCGTCACTTCCCTGGATTTAATGTTTTGAAGGGCCCCTAAAGCACCCAGAGGTCAAAATTTAGTTGTGGTGTTGCTTTTATGCCGGTGTCCACAACTAACATGTAACCGCAAGAATTTTTTGAAATGGTGCCGAAATAGCGGAGTTACATGCGTTAGATTATTAAAAAGTGGTGCTTGCTTGTATCGCTCTCTCCTGCGCTGCACTGGCCGCTTGCCGGTGCCACCTCCTCGCCGAGTGCTCCTCCAAATGTCACGTGACATACATCGCCGATGATGCGCAGTTCTAAAGGCTGTCCACTTCTGGTTGACGCGGCTCCGCCAGGCTCCCGTGTTCGCGCAAGTGTTTTGTTGGTGCTATGCCAACACTCTGTGCTAGCGCTATCCATCATGTTCTGATAGTTGCTGCAGTTTCTGGTCGGCTGTACCTGACTAATGCTTGTGCAAAGTGTGCCGCTCTGGACCCTGCATTGCGTTCTCGTCTCGAAAGACTCGCCAGTGGCATGAACGTATATGTTGACACGCCGGACCGAAGCGCCTGCACAGTCATCGTTTAGTCATTGCAAACACTGTCGACTTGTGCGCAGCTGAACGGACAGCTGTGTACGGCTGTGTTGGAATGCAAGCAATTTGCATAGCGCAGTTTCGAATTCACAAGCGTGCACGCACGAACACCACACAAACGACATGCGACTAGGAAAACAAACAGGCAGGGAGTGCATGCATTTGCTAGCTGACTAACCGGAAGTCGAAGTTCTCCTTCGACCAATCAGCAGCTCTCGGACTCTTCTGACATCACCAAAAACCACAATGTCGTCGCGGCTAATTTTGGTATGCCGGAAATGGCCGGTGAGGCACACAGGATTGTTTTTCGAGTTTGTGGCCCGGCCGCGGTGCATAGCGATGTCGCATTTGACATCGTCCATCGTGGCACCATTCTTAACTTGATGTGCATGTTAACTTTGAAATGTTCAAGAAAATGTCTGGAGTGGTTTAGGGGCCCTCTAAGAAAAAGCCAGAACGGCCAAATCGGACGTGCAGCGAGGCGAAAGCAGTGGTTTTTACCGCAGCCGCTGTGAGTGGGCCAATGTCTGAGGCAAGAGATGCACCTTCGTTACATAATCAAGATAAGATTCTTCCACAAATGTTTTTGCACACGGTTTATGGCACTATAGGAAAAAATATGGACGTATTACTCACACAAGTATGCATGATTTTTTGGGTATATAAGGCGCACCAGTGAAAATTTTAGAAAAACACTTCTTATACACCAGAAAATATGGTGGTAGGGTTATGCAAATAGCAAAATTTTGGGTAGGTACTGAATCTGAACAGTTAAACCTTAATATAATGAAGTCTATAAGATCGGCAGTTTACTTCGTCATATCGAAACTTCATCAAGTTGAAATTCAGACTTTTTGCTAAGTATAGTTGCTGAACAATCTACTCTTATTCGGAAATGCCTTAACAGTATTCAAATAATAGTCGTATGAAAAAACCTTGCTTCACTGATGTTGACAAAATGTTTTATGTTGAACCAGAGGGCCGGTGATGACGATGTGATAATGCACCCACATCACAGCAGCCCTACATAAAGCCAAAAAAATTGAAGAAATGCAGGTGCAAAGCGCTGGGATAAGTGATATACAAGGTTATTGCAGCCATTGTACCACAGGTTTGTTGCCAAAACCTCAGATGTTTCTAAATCGAGAGGGCTATGCCGATCATGGGCTATACCTACACAAGGCAACAACCTGAATTACAGCTCATCAATTCAAGGAAGCTGTATGTTCTGTTTTGTGACATTGCGCATGTATGTATGAAGAATTTAGCTAGATCTGGTACAGCGTTGTGAATTTCAGTCATCACCCTGAATTTCAGTCATCACCCTCAACAGGTAATGTGAGTCGCCTTTCAGGCTCTGATCCTGCAAATTGCATGAAACTGCATTGTGTATGAAATACAGATCTTAAGAATATTTACATGTGAAATAATAGCTGCAGATTCCAATACACTAAAAGCTTGTTAATTCTCTCATTAATTCAGAAAATAGGCATAATTCAGACTTGTTCTCTGGTCTCATCAAAAATATGCATCACTATATGGGACTGGATGCTTGTTATTTCGGACAGAATTGACCGTAAATCGAATAATTTGGTAACTTTCGGGCCACTGGCAAGGCTCGAAAATGAAAAAGAAAGAACAATTCAGAAAGAAAGAAGTAAAAAAAAATTACACCTTCTCTCATCATGGATCATCATGGATGAATGCTGTCCTGGTTGCGTTGTCAGTGAGGAATGTTCGTCCACAGTAGCTGGGGCAAATAGTTTCATTTTTATTCAGTGCATGTGCACTGCGCAAACACCATCTGCGTTCGTGTTGATAGCACGGCTATAGTTTGTTCCACAGCAGCTGCGGCATCAGCACCTTTCTGCGTGCTCTCAGAACTGCATACTGCCGATCTCAGACATCGTGTGGGAGGTGGTGGCCAAGTACTTCACCAGGGAGGCCAATTCCTGTTCTGGTGTAGGAGTGAGTTGTAAACGGCACTTGAACGACTGAAAGCCTTTCAGGTGTCCAACCATCGCCAGGACCCCCCTACCGACGTAATCTCGAGCTTATGACAACCATCCTTGGAAAAAAAAAAGAGGGGGGGGGGTCGAACCTGTGACCCTTGGCGGTCTCAGTAGCCGCGGTTCCGCATCGTTAAACGTACACGCTTACAAAGCATTTCATGCGCGATAACTTCTATGCGCGTTACTATTTTGTACAGTATTTGGTCTCAAAATGTCCGCGATTATCTAGTTTTGCTGATCGCGACATCCAGGACGTCATGGTTATTAAAATTGCTCTGACAGGTAGCTGGGCGCGCGTGGAAAGTCATGTTTTAGCAAGCGGTTTTTAACTGCGCCGTTGTAGCTAATCAGGTATGTTTTCGCGCACCGCATTCCGTGCGTAGCGCGAACGTTGTAGAAGTTGGGGTAAAAGAAATTATTGCGACCTTCCACGTGGGTAAAACATAAGTTTTTTTTAAATTTTTTGCGACGTACATAAACGGAAAAACAAAACAAATCACTGGTTGTGAGTCGCGGTTGCCTGATGTGTAATGAGTAATGAAATCTATAATTTCCTATGCCGGAATGGACGTGCGAAGACAAAATGGAAATATATAGGCATCAGGGAGGTAGCAGTCACACAGATACATACACACATATCTATATACAGCGGCACATCCACGCAAACATACACCCCAGGAAAGACACGCAAACTATCTATTGTGGCGGTGAAGGCATATTATCGCGCACATTCCTTATAGGAAGTGGATTCAGAGTGTTAACTTCGTCCGAATTTCTTCGGCCAGCTAAAAGATTTGTGTAAAGGTTAGTAGTGTACGGCTTGTCTGAAGGCAAGGAGTAATCAAGGAGTAATTTATATTCCTTATTGCGCTTGCAATGTTAATTTCGCCATGGATCTATCTATCGAGCTATCTGTCTATCTATTTTCTCCGTCCGTTTCTTATGAGTTGCTATTATCGGAGACCGTCGGTTGGTTATGTCCAGCGTCGCATGCATGGGTTTCCTGTCTGTGCGGAATACTATGAGAATATGAGAATATGTAGTCGTGCTAGTAGCTAACACATTTTACTATCTGTTATAAGAAAAACGGTTTGTTTAGCTGCTCACCGAATTATCGTCGGCGCGTTGGGCTGGAGCGCATTCGGAAGGCATTACGAAATCATGACCGCAAACTTACCGCTCTCATTAAAGCGAAAAGTATTCAATCACTGCATTCTCCCAGTACTAACGTACGGTGCAGAAACATGGAGAATAACAAAAAAACTAGAGATGAAACTAAGGAGCACGCAACGTGCAATGGAAAGAAAAATGATAGGGGTAACGCTAAGAGATAAAAAACGAGCGGAATGGATCAGAGAACAGACAGGAGTAGCCGATATTATCTTATCAATTAAAAGAAAGAAGTGGACCTGGGCAGGACATGTCATGAGGAGGAAGGATAATAGGTGGACAGTAAGAGCGACGGAATGGATACCACGAGAGGGAAAACGCAACAGAGGTAGGCAAAAGGTTAGATGGAGCGATGAAATTAAAGAGTTTGCGGGCATAAAGTGGAACCAACTCGCTCAGGATAGGGTGGATTGGAAATCGTTGGGAGAGGCCTTCGTCCTGCAGTGGACCTAAACAGGCTGATGATGATGATGATGATGACTGCCGATCTCAGTGTGCTGCAGCGTGCTACATTTCTTCTGTATTAACGAGCATTTTGTTCCTTTGTTCCTGTTGGTGTGCTGCATCGCTGAATGCCATTTTATCTTGGAACAGTTCAGTGCAGCTGCTTTAGCTTGATTGTTGCTGGTGCTTTCCTGCTGAGCGCTCGTGTGACCGCACTCTCTGCCGATGGCAACGCCGGCGAAGAGGCACACTGTGAAGGAAGCTGTGGAAGTCCTCATCATCCTCGAAGAATTTTGTTTTGGCACTGTAGACAGCATGGAAGCTGCTGAGCATCTTGCAGGGCCTAGAAAATTTGTGTCCGTGTGAATTTCTGCTCGAGAAAAGACAAGCATCTGTGATTACTTTGTGCAGTAAAGATACGTTGAAAATACTCGTGCATTTATTGTGTTTATTTTGACCTTTCGATAATTAGGACATTTTTTTCAGTCCCTAGAAAGTCGAAGTAACGAGGTATTACTGTAATCTAATAACTTCTTTACTTAGCAATTTCTTGGTGTCTGCAACCCATGTCCCCGATGGACATGGGTTGTAGAAATTAAAGCTGCACTTTTCCATGTGTGTATTACACAGTATTTCAGGAGTTTTAAAACTGACAAAAGTGTAAACCCTTTGTCCATTAACAATAAGTGTAAATGGCAGCAATACTTGTAAACAGTCTAAATGTCAAGCAGTGAAACTACATAGGCTCTCTGCTGCATGCACTGAAACATTTGGCTTATATCTGCACAAGTGTTCAAAAGCCTTTCAGGATTCGTTATAATGTACAGCACTCACCTGCTATAACTTTCTAACAAGAACAGAACCTCAAGGGAAGATGGAGGTTCAAACCAATGAAGAGATCGTTGAAAACAATGAAGAACAGGGAACATTACTAGAGCCACTGTTTTGACAAGTGGACTTGTCTTTGTAGTTGTTGCCCTTACACAGACAAGTCCACTTGTCTAGATGTTGGCTCCAGCGACATCACCTGTTATTCGTCATTTTGAACGATTTCTTCGTCAATTTACTTATACTGCAGTTCTTTTGATAGGTAGTTGTTCCATTTTGTTTTTCAGGGAGTGCTCCTGAAACAGGGTCATTCCATCCTTCAGATGACGCTACTGAGTCTGAAAAGTTGGCCGGTGAAGATCCCTCTGGTGCACCTACATTCAAAACGGTACGTTCCTGCATATATTTTGTAACAATACCTTACTGCAACGGCAGTTAGAAGCTAGAAGCGGGCTTTGCTGTGCCTGCCCAGCCGTCTTTTCTTTCCATACACCGTCAGTGTCATCAGTTTATATTCTCTTCCTACGCATTTTCCTCAGTGCTAAAATGAGGGTGATAAAAATAGAACCTTGCTCATTAGTTAAACTGCAGCAAGAACCGTGGCATCTGGGAGTCCTAGAATACAAACTTACTGAAAAAAAATTGTTTCTCCTGAGAAATGAAGCATTGATAGAGATATAAAAGTACTTTAGTGTGAATTAAGCTTTAGGCTAGTGGTTTCATTAACAATGTGAACTGCAGTAAATGTCTGCTTTCTTTCAAAAACATGTTGTAACAAACACTCACTTAATGACCCCGAGTGTGAGCCGTCATGATGCTGGCAGCCCCAGGAGCAGAAAGCATATGTGCTGTCTCCTGTTTTAAGATTTAAACTATGCTTCATCTCCAAGCAGATGACAGAACATATTACCCTGGGCGTATATTAAAACAGTCGTTTTCATGGCTTGCACAAGCCAAGAAAATTACTGTGGTTTTAGTGCAAAATGTGCAGGGTGTGTTGGGCTCTGTTAGATGTATTCATTCATGTGGCCTTGAATATTTACTGCACAGAAAGATAGATTCACTTAATATTTGGCCTAGTAGGATGTTTCAAGAGGAGGAAGAGGAACTCTGTTTCATCAAGAAAAGCATGTGTGGATGGCTCTGTGTTAGAAGGCTATCAGCCCATGGCTTACAGCGACCTAGTTAAACCAGTGGTTCAAAAGATTGATATTTTTTTCGTAATTTTTGGACTTCCAGGGACTTCCAGGGCCCATGTGCCCCCTTTTGCACCTTAAAGGGGCCCTGCGACACTTTTTCAACTGCCGTCTGCAGTACTTCAGTGTGTGTAGGATCGAATGCTGAGATGAACGCAAAAAGAATTATGCAAATCAGTGGTCTAGAACTGGAGTTATTAGCCCTCGAAGTTCAAAACACGAGCAGACAGCATGAAACCAATATTCCCTTTCGTATTTCGCTCTCCCGCTGACGTCAGTGGAGGCGTCCAACAGCAACGCGCGTCTTATAGAGCGACACCGGAAGACGCCGGGAGCAGAGCGCGCGCGCGCAGATAGCGTCCGGCCGTCAACACACCTGGTGTTGTTTTGCAAGTAATGTCAGATACTTTCTCTCTATCTTACGAAGCATAAAAACTATTTTAGTACATTTTGGTACTGAATAGCGTGATCAAGCAGACACCACACGTGTGTAACAAGCACCTTGGAGAGTCAAACCAATCAGAACGCCCGGCCTGGCCCCTCCTATGTCGTCACTCTATGTCACTTCCTGTAACAAAAATCTCCGCTATGTGTCGCCTCAGTTCAAACAGAAGGGTATTTTGGGCGGTTTGTTCGCTGAAATAAAATTATAACCACTCTGCTTTCGGCGTTTCTACTCTCGCTGCGACATCCCCGCGTGCAACAGTTCTAGAATCAGTGATAAAAACGGCCTACTCAATTTGTGTCGCAGGGCCCCTTTAAGCCCAAACTAGTTCTACTGCCGTAAAATCCCGGACAAGTACCTTTTTTGAGAGACTTGAAATTGGTGCTAATGGCCGAACAAGCACCCCTTCCCCTTTTTCTAACCCTGTTTACCGCCATGCGCATCAGTTTTTCAAGAAGCTGCACAAAAAATTATAAGAAACGATGCAGTTAAGTGAGGAAAAAATTTGTTGTTTAACTGTACTTTTGCTGAGGCTTGATAATGGCTGCATCGCCGCCATGTACTTCTCTACTACATAACCAGGCATCACCAAAGCCGAGGGGCCGTAGGCTTTGTGATTTGCCATTTTCATTGAGCTATAGTGATCTAGAATAGTTCTAGGTTGCTCTGATTGGACAGGCAGATATGAGGCACATCAGTTGCTCGGGTGAACTTGATGGTTCATGCTGCTTGGTCCCGCTGTTCCACTGTCAGTTTTAATTTTGGTTCAAGGTTTTTGGTCTCTGGCTGTTCCACCGTCTTTTTAATTTTGGTTCATGACTGAGCAAGGCCCCCCTATAAGTTTGTTGAACTATCTCTCCCCTAACAGAGGTGCTTGCTCGCTATTTTACGGTAGTTTAGCTTTGTTGCCAAAAATCATTCCACCATTTTGTTTATTGTTTCTTTCTTACCGTGTTAAAGGAAATGAAGTGCCATTTTTTTCGAACGATTATTATGCAATGCATTGATTGATTTCTGTGGTTTCACGTCCTAAAATCACGCTATGATTATGAGAGACGTCATAGTGGTGGTTTCCGGAAATTTCGACCACCTGAGGTTCTTTAACGTGCACTGACATTGCACGGTAGACGGGCCTCAACATTTCACCTCAATCAAAATGCAGCCGCCGCGGCCAGGATATGATCCCACAACCTTCGAATCAGCGGTGAAGTACCATAGCCACTAGGCCACCGTGGCAGGGCTATTACGTAATGCAGGTGATAAAATTAATTGCAATATAACCAAAAGAAGTGATTTGACTGTAAAAATAATCAATTCCTTAATTATATAAATATTAACGATGCTGCGAGTGGGAAAGATGATCCATCAAGGTAGTGTTGTGATGAATGCACTGAACCGCCACATACCAAACAATCTCTTTCTTCCAAATAGATTTTGTTTTCATTTCTACACTGCACAAAAGTGTCTGAAAAAAAAAATTGGCCGCGTATCTCCGTGCTTCGCTGCAAATGCCGTCGAAAGACGATAGCCTTCTACCGGCCGTACTACATGTGTCCCGTTTCGCGTGTTTCTATTCCCCCCGAGGAGTTGCGCAAGCGAGAGGGAAAACGAAGAGACGCGAGGAGAGAAAGGGACCGGCCGGAGTGGCGGGCGGCCGTTCCCTGCCTTCCGTTCGGCACGAGCGCGAGATAAGGGCGCCATCTGGCCATGGTTACGGGAAACGCAAGAAGCTTGCCTAGTACAGGAAACGTCCGCTTTTGCGCATCCTAACAAGCACTAGGGTCTTTAGAATTACGCATCTATGTATTTTCTACTAAAGGAACACACCGTCCATTACATACGTATTGATGTTGCGCCTCAGATATGCGTAATATTTGCTTTTTGGCCGACTGTGTTCAGAAGTATGAAGGTAGCCACCAGTTCAAGCTGGGTGGTCGTTGAGGAAGGGGTTCACCTTTCGCAGCAGGAAAGAAACACAAACCCACACACACACACACCGACAGACAGACAGACCAAAATTTCTGCGTTGAAGTATCCCAAGAAAGACTATCGTCTTTAAAAGCGAGTTCCAGTCGTTGATCAACACTTCACAAGAGCACTGTTGAAAGTCTGGCTCGCCTCATCCTTTTTGGTGGTTGTACCGGACAGTAAGCATTTGGATGGTCTGGCCACTTCAAGGAAACAGTCCAAGTACCACTGATTGTAGAAATACCCACAAGTGTGCATTAGCAGCACAACCAGCAAAGGACCAGTGTCATGGTGCAAAGTTGTCATCGGTGATGCTGAAGGAGAGCCAGCAATGAAAGCAGTTGAGCGCAGACGCTCAACTGCTTGTATATCAGATGCATATGTACGTCAACGAATATTTGAAGCATTGTAGAGTTCTCTGTGCCAAAGCCATGATCTGATAAGGGCTAATGTATGATGGGGGTAGAGACACTGGATTTACTTTGACCACTTGTGCTGTTCTCTTATGTGAACCTAAAGCTAGATAAATGGGTGTTTTTTGCATACACCCAGTCTAAATGTGCCACTGCCACAGGTGTTGAATGTACAGCTCTATGTAGTACAGTCAAATTCTATAGATAGCTATGGTCTTCATTACGCAGTACAGTGGAATCTCGGTAATACGATCTTCAAGGGAACAGGAAAATAAAATGTCATTGGAAAACCATATCAGCTGTACAAAAATACATTGTGCCTGTGTGGTGTTGGCCAGAGAAAAAAGCGTAGTTCGAAAAACGTATAAGTGGTATCGTACCAGCGTGATTTCACTGTAATTATTGCATGATATGAGGATGCAATTCACTTATTTTGCAGGCAGCTTTAAGTTAGAGCCATACATTTATACCATTGCGAGACCTTAATGCCAAACATATTCACTCCAATTCCTGGCATTATTGTAGCCTGATACCTTCAAATATGTGCTACTAGGACTATACGGAAGTCTAGTAAGCTTACTGCAGCACTGATTGTAGGCAGTCCACTTAGTACATACTTGAGCGTGAAGCAGCACAAAAAAAAGGGGGGGGGGGGTGACAACAAGGTAGAACAGAACCGTGTCTGTGTTCTGCCTTGTTTTCCTGATTTTATGTGTTGCTTCATGCTGAGTCATCATAATTTTCATTGAAAATTGAGTTTTTTTAATCAGTAGTAATCGGTAGTGGATGTTCGTGGTGGACATTAGGTCCATCTTTTGAACGCGACATCAGAGGCTGTCATTGATCTTAACAGGGGTGTGTTTAGGAGGTGGAATGAGAAACATATGATGGCACAGCACACATGATTTTATCACACAAAGGAATTCACCCAAATAAATCACAATTGAAAAAAAAAGCATGCAAAACCTTGCAAAGCAATCTCAAACTCTCCAAGTAAGCCAACAATAAGTTATAATGTTCTTATCTATAAATGCCTATTCGCATTACTCGTAGTCCTTAAACCTAATGGCAGTCTGGCTACCCTAGCTTCACACTTTCTGTCCAGATTGAACATTCTTGCTCTCTTCTGCTCGCTCGGTTTTAATGTCTCGGTCTTCCCAGTTTTGTTGCGTCCATAGCCGGTGTTTCAAACAATCCTGAAGTCATCCATGTAGCAGCTGAACAAGCCACTTGCCTGCATTGTTCATTTCATGGTAGTCATCGCTCAGGCTCGCTAGTTTTTGTTTTCATGTGTGTGCGTAGAGCTGATACATACTTGGGCTTCCTAAAATTTTATACAGCCAACCTTACTTGTATTCAAATACACCAATATTAAGCTTATTGGGTCTAACACACTCAAACACACAAAAATATTACTAAAGAGGAACCAACGTTGCTAGACTAGCTTCAGTTGCACTGCTCGGCAGTGTTGTGCGGAAGCACCACCCACCCGCGCAATTGTGGCACTGCAGTTGCACCCAGCCTCACCTCCTCACTAGCCAACTACGCCAACAGGATGGGGCAGCACTGTTGTATTGTGCGGTACGTGGACAGGATGGGGCAGCACTGTTGTATTGTGTGGTTGCTTGTTGATGGCGGGCTTTAGCAACCGTGTCATCCGTGAAATTTTAGCCGTCGCCGGAGATATTGGCAGATAATACTTATATGTTGTGTTCCAGGCTGCACAGCGGCTGCCGGAACAACACTATCAACAGTTTGGCATGCCACATCTTGTGGGCAACCAGCAATGCAGCTTCGCTTGGCATGGGACAGAGCAATTTCTCATGCTGAGCGGGAACTATCTGTGCATGCATCATTAAAGGAGTACTGACACGATTTTGCGGTGGCGTGAAAGGGACATTTTTTGTTTTCTAGTCATGCACCATTAACGCTCTCCACACACCGAAGCCAGGAAACACTTGTAAAGTATTTTAGTTTTATTTTAAAGTTTTTGTTGCCCAGCATTTGCAGGGCAGCTCTAGCACAATGGACAATAAGATGACGTATAAACACAGTCTCTTGAAAATTGCCGATATCATTGTCAGAGTCGCTGGATGATCGTGAATTCGTTGTTTGCATGCCCCACGTTGACCACAGTTGCAGCAACACCATCACAAATTGCTGTCCCTACATGAGTTAGACGTATGTCCAACTGTGTGGACACGTCACTCGGAAACCGCTCCCTCAAAATCGAAACTGAAAGTGGGCTTTCAAGGGAGCCGTATTAAAAATATATTCATTGCATTGTGAGGCACCACAATAGTCTTTTTATGGTTCTCCACGCCATTCTACTTATTTACAGCAACAATACGAGAATGCCAAAAATTCATGTCAGTACTCCTTTAAACCCTGTTTCATGACACGCATGCATTTTTATGTAAGGGTGCTGGAGAAACAGTAGTGATCCACTCTAGAAGTAAAGGCAGCGAGGAAATGCACCAAACTACTTTAGGTTTAATTGGTTTCTCCGTTGGCTTCACTCATTTACATAGATAATGCCCCATATAGTATGCGACATTTTTGGTAGTATAGTCATATGCAGTTTTACATAGCACATCGTAATTAATCAGCTACTTGTAGTCAGTTACATTTCACTGTAATTTTATAATTCTTTTATTAATTCCATTAAGGAGTAATGATCATTGTAATACAATTACTTATTTCCTGTAAATAATTAAAAGGTTGCTTTGTGTGTCATATGGTGAGCTGCGCTTTGAAATGTGACAAGGTGTCATGCACCACTAAAATAACCACTGACAAAAAATTGTTGCATGTTTGTGCAGATTAATTTTTCAGATTTGTTTACCAGCGGTCTCACTATTATTCCAGGTTATACATATGCTGCTGTGTAAAGAGAGCTGTATCGAAGGTAACGAGAGAAGAAATCGATTACTCTAGAGTAATTTTCCAGTTATGTTTTCAAAGGTGTGACTGAAATTGTAACTGGCTACCTTTATTCAGTAGCATGTGCAAGTCTGGCTATGTATTCCCATCACAGTGGTCTAGTGGCTGTAGCACTTCACTGCAGATCTGAAGGTTACTGGATCGAATCTTGGCCGCGGCGGCTGCATTTCAGTGGAGGCAAAATGTTGAGGCCTGTGTACGGTGCAATGCCAGTGCATGTTAAGAACCCCAGCTGGTTGAAATTTCAAGAGCCCTTCACTACAGCACCTCTCATAGTCATGTCATTGCTCTGGCATGTAAAACCACATAAATCAGTCAAGCCTGGGTACGTGTGTAGTGCATACACTTGCTTTTATTTCATTTCCTATAATAAAATGTTTATTCGTTTGTAAGAAAGGTGTGATGTTACTGTGAATAATAAATTTTGTCTCGCTACTTACCTTCTAACTGCCTCAGGTCAAAGTGTTAGTGAAGCAAATAAATGGATGGAGGAAACACGCCAAGCTCCCATAGGATGAAAAGCCAAGTGCACAAAAGGTTAATACAAGCGAAAGAAGCATATGACTGTTGCGAATGCCACTTCTATGCTTCTAAGTGTTGTATGAACTGCTTCATTTTTTGTTGTTTGCCCTTCTTTCCACATATACGAACGAACCCAACGAATCTTATAGGTACAGCTGGGTATCGCGGTCACTTGGTATCACTGATTCCACAGAAGAGAATGTCAGTGAATGTAAAACATGTGCAAGCTACCCTTCCACACAAGCACAAGGCTGCGGTGAGGCACCTGCTGTGAAGCTTTATGGAACAGTGCCACCACCTGGTGGCTGACAAAGAAATGGCGACACTGGCATTAAAGGTGTGGGCGAAGAGTTCGACAACAGTAGCTCGTCTGGTAGCATTGGGAGGAATTACATGGACCTAAAAAATATCCATTATTCAGCTCAGATGGTGTCATGGTTCTCGGAAATTTTGAAGAGAAAGAAGTAAGTAAAAGAAGCGAACCTAGAAATGATGCTGAAGAAGAGGAAGAGAAAAACAAACAAGGGGGGTACAAAGAGAGAGATGTTTATAAAGAGAAGGAAGACGTCACGTCAAAACCAGAACAGAGAGAGGGACACGAAGTATACGAAGGATGAAGGGGACGATACAAACATGATACATGTCAGTGCTGTATTGGCTCAGAGGCTCATGGCACATGACCCGAGCAGTGATGGAAGTAGCATGAACGGTGAGCTGGCATTGCGTAGCTGGACTCCGCGCAAGAAGGTTGTTTCTCCAGCACCGCACTGGAGACTGCGATGGTTGACGTTTGGGCAAGGAGGTGGCCATCCGTAGCGAGCCTGGATGTGGCAACGCTTCTTCTGCTGCATTGAGCTGCCAGCTAGTACCTACCAGGCCATTCCCGGAGTGACACATCAGCAACAGGCACAGTGCCGGGCACTGAGGCTAACGGCTAACACATTAGGCCTAACCTGAAACCACAACAGCTGCATCACCCAGTGCAGGATGGCCATGACCACCGCAATGTACCTTAGGTACTGAGAGTTGACGATCACCGGCTAAAGCCTTAAGTCCAACGCAACATGCTGACAGTCAAGTAGGATCTACCCGACAATGTCTGATTCAGAAGCCTATGTCCTGTGTGACTGGGCTTGGTAGCATTAAGATTAGGGGCAGAATTGAGCAAGACAGCATAATGCAACCAATGAGTTTGTAATCAGACTTGCTAGTGCTCATGACTTGTAAATTCAAACATTTTATATTCTGTGAGCGACATGCCTTGGTGTGCTTTCCATAAGATGTTTTGTATGCTCTAATGCTTGATTATGCTTCATTCCATCTCCAAAACACCACCCTACCCTGAAAAAATTTGTGACAGCAGGGCTCACTTTGGCTCAGCTTGAAGATATTGTACTAAACTGGGCTCACTTGAACTCAAACTTGCGAGAAGTTTGCCCAGCCGAAGTCACTCAGGCTTACACTAAACCCGAAAAAATTTTGCTCAGTCAAACAAGCTTACACTCGTAAGTCAGTACAAATTTGAGTTGGTAAACCGATCAATGAGTAAACTCATCAGTGAGTTTGCCAACTTCTGCACATATGACTTGCTGATAGGCTTGCAGGTTTGTTGTTGCCATTGCATGACAGCTTCATGCACCGGTTCTCTGACAAGCCAGTTGATTGTGATCAAAACACTTAGAGGCACACAGTTATAGAAAAAACAGCAGTACAAAGACCCTTCAACATAGCACTGCATCATTAGCTTCATGAAACCACCAATGGATGGCAGTAATTTAGCATAAGGCTTATAGGTCTCTGACCGATCCCTGACTGCTCAAGGAATGAACCTCTGGCACCCCTGTTCTTGAGCACAGCATCCTGATACACTGACCTTTAGGCCACCACGGCATGCATTCTTCATGCATACCAATGCCACCTGTGTTCCTCACTCTACGCTCTTTGTAGAGGTGGTGCCATCAGGTAGAATTGTGCATTGAAGTACTGCATTATGATACAGTTAAACCTGGATATAACAAAATTGAGAAATTCCCGGAAAACTTCGTTATAAAGAGGATTTCGTTATATGCACGTTCGGCACGAAAATTCGAAAAATAAGCGCTTAAGTAAGCAAAACGGTTACAGACGGCAGAGCTGACCCAAAACAATTATTTTGGGCGAGAAAACATTTACAGCTGAGAACACTTATGTGACCGCTTATATTACAGGACCGGCAATAATGCGGTTTTTTTCTAAACCCCCCCCCCCCCCCGGTTTTTCTGACCCCCCGCATACCGCTTAATGTGCAGCCCCCCTCACACCCCCCCCCTTCCCGATATGAAGGACCGGTTATAATGCGGCTGCCCGGAAATCGCGGACAATCGAGGTAGGGAGCAGGCTTCACAAAAGAAGTGCCCCGCCCGAAAAAAGCGCAGCGAATCACCGTGGAGGAGGAAGGAGCGTGGAACGAATTAACAATGAGCGGAGGGAAGAAAAAAAAAAAGGCCGCAGCAGCAACTGAGGATAGGATTTCCAAGGCGACTGACAATGCTACTAGGGCCGTTTGTCGGCCGTGAACACTACGCACGGAACGCGTGCCCTTGTCCTCCAGTTTACTTCTGTTTGTCTCCAGTTCTTTTTTATTTTACCATTTCATGCGCACTGCCCTTGAATCACCCCGCGATTTCCTGTGCACCCGATCCCTGTGTTGTCAAGGGCAAACTTCCCTTGAGGCGCGCCGCCCGTGACCCCGCGAGCTAGGCCTAACAAGCGCTCACACCTACTGTCAGGTTAGCGAAGTGCAGACTCGCGCAGCAACAAAGAGTCGCGCTGCTAGCACGTTGAAAAAAAAAAAAAAAGCTTGTTTTTTTTTTTCTCTCTTAAACCGGTGCAACTCGGTAACATAACTGGAAAAGGAGGGTGGTGGCTTGGCAGGCTAGGCCAGCTGCAGAAAGCGGCGGGAGCAGGTTTGAAGTGAGGGGGAGAGGACACGCCCGCGGCGGGATGATCGCCGGGTCAAGGGATGCAGGCCCTCCTCACGCACGCACGTCGCAGCACGCACATGTACACTCGCTCACTCTCGCCTCGCAGTCGCCGTGTCTTTGAGCGCGCCAAGCGCGACACCGCCGCTTCGCATTCCGTTGCGGCGGAGGAGGTGCTTCCAGTTGTTGCTCGAGCAAAAGTGACAAAATTTGGAGCAAAACCTCAGGCTGTCGGCGGAGAAAATTCGTTATTTCGAGGGGTTGTCCCGCTGCCACTTCGTTATGTAGAGATTTCAAATACATGTACTTCTATGGAGTAACGGCGGGGAATAGAAAAACTTCGTTATATCCAGGAATTCGTTATTTGGAGGTTCGTTATAAGCAGGTTTAACTGTACTAACGAAGGGGAAGCCTTCCTGTGCATGTGCATGGGGGATGTTGGTCAAGAGGGTGAGGGCTTATGGCAGCCACACTGAGGTAGGAGAGAGATCTCATTGGACATGCTGTTCTGCTGTCTTCCTTTGTTTCGCCAGGCACATGGACAATCCCATATGCGACTTCAAGGGGTGGTCTGGCACCTCTAACAAGTGGTGCAAAAAGCCACCTTGATTCATTGATCCCTATATGGTTGTTTCCATAGAAAGGATGGATTATAGTTTTTGCCTAAATAGGGCCTGTATGAAACATGACAAAATAACCGAAAGTAGTAGATTGAAGGAAGCATTGTGCCTAGCAAGAAGGATTCCAATATTCTGTGAAGCGAGGCTTTGCTTTATTGGATTTCAAAAGGGCAGGTTGTATGTGCTGCCTTTTTACAATTAGTCACTCCTCTTGCAAATGCAACGCTGAGCAACTTGGCATTCTTAAGCTAACATTCTGATTTGGAACATTGTAATAAATAAACTAGAACCTGTATGCAAGCTTTAATTATTAAGTGTTGTATGTGTTGCTGAAATTTTATCATTTTATCGGATCCTGTGTATCATCTTCTTTTATTGTTGAGCCTTATATACTAAGTGCATTATATTTATTACCATTCCCCAGCAAAGACCACCCTAGCACTGCACCTGGCACTCTGGCCTGAGTGGCCCTTATGCTAAAACCTTATCATTCATCACCATAATTGTTATTTTATGTCTCAGTTTTATTTTAGTATGCAATAGGAAGGACAATAGGAATCTTTTTATTTGTGCTTAGTCAAGAGTTTTCTTCTTCTATGAAATGTATTTCCTTGCTGTTTTGGTGTTAAATCTCATTTATTTGACATTGTGTACTGTACTTCAGTGAAATTTGGCTACAGAATATTGAGTTCGAGAGATGTTATGTCTGTGCAGTCCTCATCAAGCCGAAAGGTGCCTGCAGCATCTGATCCAGCTGGATCACGCAAGTCAACTCGAAAAACGTCCTTTGTTGTTGGCGAGGGTTCCCGGACTTCCTCATCAGCTCAAGAATACAACGATTATATTGAAGCAGCTGTCCAGGGTTTCACAAGCAGACTGGACATTGAGGTACTGTGGCCAGCTTTGTAGCGCTAGGTGTGCTGTGTAAGCCACTGGAGCTACATAAAAGTTTGTTGCTAATGTTCCAGTTTAATGTCTGTTGCTCTCATAACATAATAAACACTACACTACACTGTCATTGGTCAGACGTGCTGCCTTAAATATACTCGCCAAATCTTAATTCCACTACACTGCCACAGCACTTGTGCAACTGCAGTTTCTGCAATATTCGTAGCCAGTATTGCATGCAATTTGTAGATGTCTTGGTGTTTGTGAGGGCACACATTTGCTTGGCACACATTTACATAAAGAACTCTGGTGATGCAAATCTGATGGCATAGCCTGAAATATTTTTGTCACCCAAAATATGTATTGGTCAAAACATAGGCAGAATTGCAGAAAGGTTAAATTACTTGCAGCAGAAAGTATTTTTGCACACTCTATATGCTGCTCTAGGCACCAGGCAACATAAACCAGCCTAAAAGCCTCTAGAGTAAGAGCTTTTTTTTCACAGGGATA
The DNA here is from genome assembly GCA_013339685.2 of Hyalomma asiaticum. Taxonomy (NCBI): domain Eukaryota; kingdom Metazoa; phylum Arthropoda; class Arachnida; order Ixodida; family Ixodidae; genus Hyalomma; species Hyalomma asiaticum. The sequence continues at coordinate 181,517,583 of CM023481.1, read as the reverse complement.
CCTGCTGAGTTCTAATTAAACAAAATTTGGAATAATGAAGTGAAAAATAGGGCATAATGATGAAAGAAGTGCGAGCACGTCTGTAAACGAACAAAAGAAACGTGTGGTTTGTTCCTTTTCCTTGAGAGCCGAGCACTGTAGTGAAGCTTGGGCTATGTAGTAGCGCACCTGCTAAGTAAATTTTTTTTCTGATAGATGATCACTGTGAATTGTACAGGTGCAATTCAAACACAATGTTGTCGTCCAACTGCGTTGTCAAAAAACGTTTGCAATAGGGTATTTAACTTCTTTTCATTCATTTCATTCTGCTTATCTTGACAATGAGATACTCGTAAGAAATGCTAAGTCTTTGTAGTTTAATTTTGATTCAATGGCAGCTACGGCAGTCATTCACAAGTAGAGTGAAAAGATCCTTTGACTTCTACTTGTGTGTTGCCATCAGATTCTCTGCTGCAGTGCCTGACTGCATTTGAGAGCATGCCCCATTGTTTGGAGAGCACTTATTATTCTGTCACCACTTTCATAGCCACTTCAGTGTTGTGCGAATAGTCCATTCAGCTTGACTGTAAACGATTGAGATTAATAAAATTACAATTTTATTTATGTGGGCAGACATAGTAGTCACAGCATTTGAAGCTCAGTGGTGTCAGTAGGGGAAACTTTTGGCCAAGTTTTTACGTCACATTTCTGTCTGCTGTGAGCCGTTAGCACACGAGGACACCTTGCTTCGCAAGGTGAATGGCGGTGCAGCTTGTGTTAGAGCGTACAAGTCTTCATAGAAGAGCCATTCGTGTGATTGTTACAGGAATCTGTAATTAAACTTACAATAACAAGCATCACCCACAAACCAGTGACTACTGCAATTTTTAGTACTCGTCATGGTGTGTTGACAGATTTTGAGTACTTGCAGTCCTCTTTTTACAAAAGATGGCTAAAAATGGTGTCTTGGTGCAGGCTCAGCACAACTTATGCAGTTTCACAGGTTTCAGCAATCGTACACTGCTTCTCTTGCTCACTCACCCATTGCTACTGAATACGTAAAGCGATGGTGTAGACTTGCCAAATATGAAGGACTCAAAAGCGTTCGTAAACATGCGTACTGCTGTGGACTGTCACTGCTGATGCAGCCTACCAGTTTAAAAAGTGTATTTACATGTACAGCAAAACCTTGTTAACCCGGATCTCACGGGACCGGCGAAAATGTCCTGGTTAACCGAATTCTGGATTATCGAATGGACCATCAAAACAACAGGAAAATGTACTTGGCACAGACAAACCTTTATTTCATGAAAAATTGTGTTATTTTTGTCTGCCTCATCGTCGGAATTTGTGATAGAACGATCTTCAACCCCATCAGGTGGTAGTGCACGCGCTCGCTGTCGTGAGAACTGACACAGAACTCCCCGAGGACAGCGAGGGCTTTGGTGGCCTCCTGCATGGTGTGATGTCGCGTCGGCTTATCTGGACTGTCATCATCGGAACAGTGACTCTGATCCTTTTCAAGCACTTCCGATGATATGTCATCGTCAGTCAGCTGACCAGCAATGGCAACATCATTGTCTATAGAGACGTAGCCTACAAGCTGGACGCCACTAGGAAGGAGGGACTGAAAATGCGTGTCATTCACCTCTTCGTCATCCATATTTCCATTGGGCTCACGGGTGTCCTCTGGAGTGGCCTACGGAGGAACATCTGAGTCATGGGGGCAGACAAAGCCGCTGTGCTGGAAAGAATTTGCAATGACCGTGGGCGGCGTGTCGCTCCAAACATGCGCTAAAATGTGAATTACGGCCAGGAGACTCAGGTCATATTCTCACCCTGCTTCCTTGCACAGCAGGATTTGTACCAGTACATCTGTACCTGCTTTTTGCGTGCTGAATTATCCATTGATCCAGCGGTTGCAGAGCAGCCATCTTGTTTGGAGGTAGAAATACAAGTTCGATGCACTCCGGCCCCGTCACACTGGTATGAGCGCTGCAGTTATCGACTACAAGTAAAACGTTGCGCTTGTTAGCAGAGAAGCGGCGGTCGAGCTGCCACAGCCAAGCTTGGAAAATATCCGAGGTAATTCAGACCTTTGTATTGGCGTGATAATCCACAAAAAGGTGGCGAATGTTCTTAAAACACCTTGAGTGTTTTGCCTTCCTGATGACTAGCAGTGGCAGGCACTCGGTTCCCAACATATCTGAAACGAGAAGCACAGGGACCCTTTCTTTGCTCCTCTTCCCTCCAACGCACGGGTCACCCTTGAGTGTGATCGTTTTGTCCGGCAAGGCTTTTAAAGAAGAGAGCCATTTCATCAGCATTGAAGACGTTGGCAGGTTCATAACGAGCCAGGTACTGGGGAAGCTCAGTTGTCTTCCATTCAGCAACGTGCCGTTCATCCACTGCTGCTTTTTTCCCCCGCAGACGTTCCGAAAGACCAATCGGCCTTTCTTTAAAGTGGGCAAACCATCCTTCATACGCACTGAAAGAGTTTGGTTATTTTCAGTGCGTACCTTTCTGCTTGCTGACAGATCAGTGGTCCACTCAAGGGAAGCTGGCCGTTCCACATGTCTGTTACCCACCACAGCAGTGCGTCTTCCAATTTCGGGTGCACTGCCATCCTGAGTCTTTTTCTTTTTCCGGTGAATTTGCCGCTGTCAGACGCTTCAGATTTTTGCTTGGTTCTTCACGTAGCCATTTAAGGCGCTTCACTTAATGTTGTGCTTTTTCATTATCTCCTGTCGAGAAACATCACCTTTCTTTCTAGATCATTTGCTGGCTGCTGCGGCCGCTTCACTCCGGTGACGGTCGCCATCACTATGAAGCGTGATAGCGACAGCAACGCGCACAGGCACAGCTGGAGAACGCAACATGCACGAGCTCGCATGTTACGCGCAAAGTCACAACACAAAGAAACCAGCAGCGTAGGCGTAGCGAGCAGCTGTGGTGGCGGTGGCAGCGCAAACATGTCCCGTCGTCCGTGCGTTCCGCTTTTAGTAGACACTGGATGCGCCGGCGGCCCAAGCACTTTCGCCGGGTGGTGGCTAGTGCCACCTAGCCACTTCCCCCTCATTCACTATCATCATGATCATATTCTGCTGCAGTTCGTTCGGTTTCGGTTTCTCCAAAACTCCGGTTCCGCCGTCGGTAACGGCAAGCAGTGCTTGAGCCTCCAAGCCGCCGAGATCGCGCGACTCAAAGCTTGGAGTCACGATAGCCCTCTCCAGATTTGTCCGAGTTAACCGGTGCGCGGCTGAATCCCTCCGAATTCCCAAGAATTTTACACCCTTGAAATGTACACAGTTTTGCCTCGACCACACCGCGAGTTCAAGTTAACCGAATTTCCGAGTTAACAAGGTCTGGATAAACGAGTTTTTACTGTACAATGCATCCATGATGTGCTTTACAACCCATAGTGTTATCTGTGAGGTTTAAGAGAGGTGTCACAAGGGGATGGTGGTTATGATAACTAGCGGTTCATGGCATCTGTCACTTAGCATAGCAGGGTTTGCCTCCTTTATCACAGACCATGTGCTCCTTCAAGGATGTTTAACCGGGTCGCCTCATCTGCTCACTATCTATTTGGCATTTGCTTGTGAAGTCCTGACCTTTCATATTGAAACGAAGTAGTGAATCAATGATGCGGTGAATAAAGTGGTTGTTAGAGCATTCAGCATCATCAGAGGAGGAGGAACTAAACTTTACTGAAGAGAAAAGAAAAAGGGAACAGGGGTGCTGTTTCAAGTAGGGTGGTCTAGTTATGCATCCAGCTCTCCGCAACTTTTGCCTCACAGTCCACCAGCTCGGCTTGTGTTTGGTGGGTTAGCATATTTAAATGCAGAGTCCTGTGCTTCCTGTGAGGGAGCCTGTAGCAGATTTGCTGGGGGAGGATTATTCCTGCAACCTGATAGAAAATGATCCTGTTTGGCTGGACCTGTGTTGCAATGCATAAGTTTTGAATTGTGCAGTATAGGTGCCTTTGGATATGCAGGAGATAATTTTCGGGAACATTACAGTTCTTCATCCCCTCTAGAAACAAATGGCTTGGGTTCTGCTGAGCGAGAAGGCCAGTTGTGAATATATCCGCCAGTTGTCTTTTTAGGTGTAGACAGTGTCATTGTAGCTAACCTGGGTGTCATTCTACCACCAGCTACTGTTCCTCCACTAGCCTGCAAGTAGTTCATATGGTCAAATCTTGTTCATTCAAACAAGCTTACATACAAGTAATTCAGGCATTTGCTAGGGTTAATTCAAGCATATCTTGCCATGACATTGCTCTTACCATTTGTCACGTTTTGGCGCTTACAACCTTCATTGCTTTAACCCTGCCATCGGGGAAAACCTTGGAAAAGAACCCCCACCCCGGTCGAAGCTAGTTTGTTAGCTTGCAGCAATGTTTATTGAGTCACTGCAAGACAAACATGTTCAGGCACACATCACTGATCACCAAATACTATACACGAATCTAACACTCCTAACCATCTCACACACGTCCAATTTTCACAGAGAAAAAAAGGAAAGAGCCGACCACAATTTACCTTCATAAATGTGAAATTTATTCCCCTGGCAGCTCCTTTTCTCCTGTGACTCAGTTTTTGTGGCTTTAAAGTCGCCTTTGAATATACCTCAGTCACATGCCAAATCAACAGCCGTAACCTTGAAAATTCAGTGTCCACTAAGTTGCTTCAGAAAGTGTGCAGTGTTGTCTTCGAGGCCCCTATTCTCCCGTTTTCGGCTCAGAAAAATTTTTCCTGGCCAACAAGTCACTGATCACCTCCCTTTGTGTACTCACAGTCGCAGGCTTCAAACATATGGAAGATGCAATGCAGCTACCTTCAGCATGCAAAATAATTTCTGTTTGACATGCACTTTCATAATGAAAGTGTATCACCACCATTAGGAACAGATACAGTCTCTCTTGGAATCAAGCACGAAATGAGCCTACATGAACCTGCAACAAAGTGTACTCAGTCACCATTTTGTGATAGTGACAGGCAGCATGGTGGGCAGTGCGGCGGGCCATTCCATGCCCTGCGTTTTTTATGGTTGAAGTATACTCCAATAAACACACGTGCAGATGTGTTGGGCTCTGCAATGTTAAGTTGGTGAACACTCACTGTCTACACTCTGATCACTCAGTGCATCTGGCATGCGAATGAGTCCGCATAGATCAGCCTGGTGGGCAAGTAGCAAGCATGAGTTCTGATTTATGCAGGTAGCCGTGTGAATATTAGCCTCATGTGCGACTGTGGCAGCACTGTGAAAGGTACTCCGATGACACCACACTGTGGACTCAGCTTTGTCGTCCGCTATTCTCCCATTAAAATAGCTTCATTTTTACATGTTTGCTAGTGCTCTACCTGCGTGCTCACTCATCACAATGCTGTGCTAATACTGTCTATATTCTATACTAGGATTAGATTTATACATGCCAGCATTTAGGACGTAAATGAACCTTATATATTTAATGCATTGTTTATGTACCGTATTTTCCGGTGTATAAGACGTGTTCTTTTTCCAAAATATTCGGAGGTGCGTCTTATACGTACTTTTTTTGTAGTTCCTTTGGGATAAACTCGTGTTGATGCTGATGAGTCTTTTTTTTTAACGACTAGAGCAGTCCGACGCGAATGATGCGCCATAATTATAATAACGAAGACTCAACGTGCCGGTACTACAGTTCCACAACAAAACCAAAGTACATAAAACGGAAAAATAAAAAAAGAAGTATGTCGTGTAATAACGTGTAATATAATGCAACTAGCGCGGTAACTCTTTTGGATACGATCTAACGTAACACTGCAAAACGTACGGCTGCTCCAGGGAAGGCGTAGCACGTAGAAGTGTTTACGAGCCGCTGATGGCTGCCAAGATAGCTCTATCTCGGCAGCCGACAGCCGAGCGACACAACCCCCCCCCCCCCGCGTCTTTTCATGCTCGTTAAAGACGGGCAGGGCCTTTCCTCCCCGCATCGACGGCAGGTGTCCCGATCGGGGTGATGTTATCACATCGGCCCTCGGAGCGACGGAGATAGGCCGGGCTCGTTTGATCTCTGCTTCAGCCGTTTTCTTTGCCCCCACTCGCATGCTTTTATTCTAGCGACCGTACTTTGGGCTTCGGGGGCTTCCGGAGAAAAGAATCGGAAAAAGGGGCATCGCACTCGCAGCCCCTTTTGCGTATGACTGAGCTCGCCTGCGCAGCGAGGGGCGCGGCCGCGCGGCTGTTGGTCCGTGCGTGCGCGCCGGCGAGCTGGGAACGGGGAGCGCAAAATATGCGGTTTTTTTTTTTTTTGCAAAGCTGGCTAAATATTAGGGGTGCGCAAATTATGCGAGGGCGCAAATCATGCGGGTAAATACGGTATTCCAAAGCACGTCGGAGGACGAGGACTTTGAGGGCTTCGACGAATAAAATGTTTTTTCTGCAGTCATGCGGATCGTTTCAGTGGGTGTGCATTATTTTTTTTCGCAAGTTTGGTGTAGTAGAAGTTTTCTTACGGACTAGCGCTCAGAAATGTAAGTACGGCATTTTACAAGGCCCGCTCAACCCCACGTTATGAAGTTTCTTTGCGGGAAGTGAGTGAATATAGGTGCGTCTTATACACCGGTGCGTCTTATATATTAATTTTTGCATTCAAGCTTGCGAAAACTGGGGGGTGCGTCTTGTACAAAGGTGCGTCTTATATATTAATTTTTGCATTCGAGCTTGCGAAAACTGGGGGGTGCGTCTTGTACAAAGGTGCGTCTTATACAGTCAAACCTCGTTAATGCGTAGTTGGCCGGGAATGACGTTTGGGTACGCACTAAGCGATGTACGAATTAACCGTCAGTGCCGGTTTAGTGGCTACTAACCAGCCAAAAATGAACGTCACGAACCCCATAAACACACTCACGCACACACAGGCACGCAAGCTTTATTCAAAGGCAGGCAGCAAAAAAATCTGTTATTTTCACTTGCCACCGTGGTGGCCTCGCCGCGACGACGGCATCTCAACTCAACTGAATTGCACAGGTTTTGCGACGGCATCAAAACCTGTGCAATTCAGTTGAGCTGCGAAAGTTAGCGCTTTCTCAGTAAGAAGCGGTCCAGTGACAGGCAGGTTCATGCTCCGCGCCTTCTTTAACCAAAGAAGCAGGGCCTTTTCCATTTCGGGAAACGCAGAGTCTCTGATGCGGCACCTCTTCAGATTGCTGCCTGTGCCGCCCCTCAACTTTTCGCGAGCGTTCCATATCCCGCACACAGTCGTCAGAGGCAAGTCCTTTTCATGGGCTACCGCAGATTTCTTCGCTCCATTTTCAATGGTGCGAATGATTTCCAGTTTTTCCTTAACACTCAAAACGCGATACTTCGGCATAGCAGTCCTCACGTGCGAATTAAATCGCACAACACGCGCACCAAACAATAAAAAAAAAAATACGCTGTGCAAAAGACCGTTGTTAAAGAACACACCACTGCGTAAAACACCACCGGCAGACACGGGAGAATGAAAGAAAAGAAAAAAAAAAAGGAAACGTGGTGGATTCCAAAGTGACAGCGAATTCCCCTACCGTCAGCCGCTGCGGACTAACAAAAACCAATCTCGTAGGCCATACAAGCAAAAAATACGTCAACGTGGCAATCTCGAAGGCCATGCTTTTGCGCGCTTTGATAAGCAACAACCATACGAACAGAAAATACGTCAACGTGGCCATGTTTTGACGTCACTATCGCTGCAGTTTACCAATCTCGAAGGCCATACTTTTGCGCGCTTCGATCGGCAACAGCTGTACGAACAGAAAATACATCAACGTGGCCATGTTTTGACGTCACTATCGCTGACAATTTTAGTCCGGGCGTCGCCGCTCGTGTATCGAACGTCTGCGCAAGTGAAATTTTGCCGATTTTCTGCCTGTGAACATATAAAAACAAGAAAATGGTACGTACTAACCGCATGTAATGCAACAAGCGACTACGGCTTAAGCGGTCAGCTAATACATGGGGTTCAATGGGGACTGGGTGGGGGAATCTTCGCGACTACGTTTAAACCGGAGTTACACATTAAGCGGGTACGTATTAACGAGGTTTGACTGTACTCCGGAAAATACGGTAACTACCCAGTGCATTAGCTCAGTGGCTATTGCGTTGCACTGCCTAGTTCAAGGTCCCCGATTTGATGCCAGCCGCATTTCAATGGAAGCAATATGTGAGAACACTCGTGTGTTGTTAGGTTTAGATACACATTCAGGAAATCCATGTGGTAAGAATTAGTATATAGATACACATTCAGGAAAGCCATGTGGTAAGAATTAGTATATAATCCTCGACTGTGGAGTGCCTCATAGTTATATGGTAGTTTTGCCATATTACATCTCAGAATTCATATTTTATGGAAAGAAATTTGTGTCCATATAATTGCAGCCATTGAAGCCAATGACAGTCACAAAACTTGTGGCTCACTGATCGAACTAAGCAAATAAGCAAGAGTCTGCTTGCCCTTGGAAGTGAAACGTGATTACAGGGCTATTTTCTTGCAAATAAATTTCATTGCATCAGTCTATCTAAAAAAATTGCATTTTTTTAGGTTACCAAAAATCTACCTATTTCTGTTCAACACACTTTTGAACTACCACAAATGAATCCAAAAGCATCACTTTGTGAACGTGATAAAAATATTATACATTGGAATCTCATTCTAAGAAAGTCGAAGGGAGACATGGAATTACTTTGTTATATCCATTATTTTGTCTATAACCATTACTTCCCTTAACTGATATATTTGGCATTTGGGTGCAAAAAGTATAACGTGCAAATAAGACAGCGCTGTGGCCAATGGTAATGCTATACAGAGCCACGCATGCAATGAAGGTTTATAAAAGCAGTAAAACAAAAATTTACTCATCAGTACAGTGCGAGTCAGCTTCCAGTGTGAAAGGACGCGTTCTGTCACAACACGATTGTCTCATCCACTATACTGCGAAACAGGAGAAACAGCGATGCCATCAAATAGTGAAGAGTTAAAAAATACGATTTGTGGTTTTGGAGATGATTTTAGTTCGTTATGTCTATAGAATGGTCAATTTTACTTCATTAAAATGAGCTTTCATATTCATATATGTCTATACGAGGTTCGAGCATATTATAGAAAGCAAGAAAACATTGGAATGCTTGCAAACATTTTGTTGTGCCATTGTGTGTAATTTGTGTTTAGCGCTTCAGCTACTTGTTCAGTAAAATTCCACCAAAACTGAGCTTCCCAATTTTCTTGCTTTTGTTCTAAATATGGCTTGTTTGCACAACAGAATACTTTGAAAACTGTCTAATCAAAGGTTCTTGCTCACTTTTCGTTAAGCGATAGCACTAATCCACATTAGTGGATGAACATCACCCATGCAACAAGCCCCCTACCAGTGGCAGAAGCAAAGAAAGGGTTATGTTGCACTGATTAACATTCAGGGCCAACCCGTATCATGGTGCATGTAACAAAGCTTAAATCAGTTTATCTTCTGAAAGTACTGCAGCCTACAACTATGTCATTTTGTTTTCCCACTAATGATGCAGACACACGTATTAAAGCAAATTTGAACTTCGTCCTTATAGAGTGTAAATAAAACCTTTGCTTTATATATGCCGTACATGCACCTTGCTGATTTTTCCTCCATGGCATGAAATTACCCTCATATTTCAATGCCTTGTTTAACAGCGTCTGCAAGAAACAGTGCTTTTTCTGCATGAAACTTTCCCATAATACAAAAAGCGATTATGGTACTGTTTGGGGGAATTCTAGGAGTAAGCAAGCAGTGATCGTTGAGACTATCGAATATAAACTGAACAGTGCCAAAAATGAATTTAATCAAATATTGAGTAATTCTTTAATAATTCTCGTTATCATTTTTATCGTTATCGTTTAATAATTCTGTTATCAGAAAAGTGCCAAGCCTTGGCTCACGTCTTGGCCAAGCATGCCACCATCTTTGATTTTGCACAGAGCGACGAACAATGTGGAGTACCGGAGTCACGTACCCGTCACGTGATCGACACAGGATCCGCGCATCCTTTCCGGCAGAAACCATACCGCATCCCATCTGCAGAGCGCAAAATTATTGCTGAACAGATAGAAGACATGCTTAAGAAGAGCGTAATTCAGGAGTCATGCAGCCCTTGGGCTGCACCTGTGATCCTTGTAAAAAAGAAAGACGGTTCCTGGCAATTCTGCGTGGATTATCGACTGTTTGCATTGTGCCTCATATTTTTCCTCCATGGATCTAAGGTCTGGTTACTGGCAAATTCCCATGCATTCGGATGACAAGGAGAAAACAGCATTTGTAACCCTGGATGGCTTGTTTGAATTCAATGTAATGCCGTTTGGCCTATGCAATGCCCCAGCAATGTTTGAGCACTTTATGGACAATATTCTGCGAGGGGACTGAAGTGGGAAATTTGTCTATGTTACCTTGATGACATCGTAATTTTTGGCCGCACATTTGAAGAACGCAATCGCCGTCTTGATGTAGTACTTACGGTGCTTGAGAAAGCTTCGCTCACCTTGAATTCTAAGAAGTGCCACTTTGGAAACCGTGAGACTCTGGTTCTCGGTCATCTTGTTAACAAAGACGACATTCGTCCTGACCCCCAGAAGGTTGCTGCGGTTAGCAGCTTCAAACAAGCGCAGACACTATGAGAGCTACGAAGTTTTCTGGGTTTGTGCTCCTATTTCCGCCGCTTCGTGCCTAAATTTACCGACCTAGCTTACCCCCTGACGTGTCTACTCAACAAAAACATGCCTTTCCAGTAGTCATCACATTGTGAGTCATCGTTTTCACAGCTCAAGTTTCTCCTTACCACTGGGCCCATACTTCGTCACTATAATCCCACTGCTCCCACTGAAATACATACCGACGCCAGTGTATAGGCCTCGGGGCTGTTTTGGTCCAACGCCATGACGCCCTAGAACACGTGGTTGCCTATGCCAGTTGTTGTCTGAGTAAGCCTGAACGCAACTACACTGTAACGGAGCAAGAATGTCTCGCAGTCGTGTTCGCCGTCCACAAGTTTTGTCCGTATCTCTATGGACACTGATTCTCAATTGTCACCAACCATCATTCGTTATGCTGGCTCACCAGATTACGTGACCCATCTGGCCGTCTTGCTCGTTGGGCCCTACGATTGCAAGAATATGACTTTGAGATTTGTTACAAGAGCGGTCGCCGTCATGCCGACGCTGACTGTCTCTCAAGGCTTCCTCTTCCGATGACCGAATGTGACGCAGACAACTTCGACGAATACTTGGCAGTTGTTGACCCTCCATTTCCCGACCTTGCCGCTTTTGGCAGGGAGCAACAAAGCGACAGTGGCTTTGCTCATTACTTTCTCTCGGAAGCGAATGGTCATCGCCGTTTCGTTGTAAAGGATGGCATTCTATACAAGCGGAATTACTCTAGCAACGGTGCCTACTTGCTTCTAGTCGTGCCAAGAAGCTTGCGATGTGACATGCTTGAAGCAATGCACGACGACCCTACGTCTGGGCATATGGGTTTTGCCAAGATATTTCAGCGCACACAAGAACGCTTCTTCTGGCCAAAGATGCGCCACAGTGTAACCGCGTACATTGCAAGCTGCGAGCTATGCCAGTGCTACAAGCGTCCAAGTAGCGGCCCTTCAGGGCTTCTTCATCCCATCTCACCCCCTGCTTCACCGTTTGAAGTCGTTGGTGTAGATCTGCTCGGCCCTTTTTCGCGATCAGTGTCGGGCAACCGGTGGATTATAGTACGCATCGATCACCTGACATGCTATGCCGAAAGTGTGGCTATTCCTGTTGCAACAGCCGCTGATGTCTCCTGCTTCATGTTGTCATCCATCATATTACGACACAGATCTCCTCGCGTCATTATCAGTGATCGTGGCCGGCAATTTGTTGCTGATGTGGTTGAAGAACTCCGTCTTTCAATGTCTCGTTTTCGTCATGCCACCCCGTACCACCCGCAGACTAACGGTCTAACTGAACAAACTAACAGAACTCTCAATAACATGCTTTCATTGTATGTCGATTCAGCTAGCAAAACTTGGGACACACTCTTGCCTTTTATAACATTCACCTACAATACTGCATGACATGAAACAACCGGATACAGCCCCTTCTAGCTCTTATACGCACGAAAGCCCCACGCAGCTCTTGATTCGATGCTACCATATTCCGAAACCGACGAGCCTTTGGTGGCTGAAACACTTTGCCGCGCAGAAGAGGCCCAACGTATCACACGCCTTCAAACCTTTGCTTCTCAAGACCGCTCCAAGATCCGCTATGACAAGCATCATCAGCCCATATTGTATGAGAAAGGCGACTTGGTGTGGCTATGGACACCACTTTGCAAGCGTGGCCTGTACCAAAAGTTCCTGGCCCGCTACACAGGCCCCTTCATCGTCATCGCACACCTCAGTGATGTCACTTACGTGATATCTCGACTCTTGTCTGCTGGCCGTCGCTCAAGCAAGACCGACATCATCCATGTCGCCTGTCTTAAGCGTTTTCATTATCGGGACACGACGTGACTCGCCCAGTGGGCGTCTTCTGCAAGGGGGGAAATGCTACAGTACGCTGTGGATGCTTAGAAGCAGAGGAAGACGACACAAGCAAGAACTGTGGTCCCTTCGGTCCCTAGGCCTCTCGCATTGATCATCTCCGAATTAGCTCATCTCACCGTAACAATATGTTGTTTCAGTCAATGATAACCTCCTTATATTGATAACTTTAGCATTAAAAGTGCGAATGCAGCATCTGGGGGGTATAAGGAGACCCTTTGTATTCACAGAACTGTTCAGAAATTGCAAATAATCATTGTAAACCTGCTAAAGCTGCATTCTGAGTGAAGTAGCTTGCTAAATTATGTAAGGTCTCATGTTTTTATGCTTATACAGTCAAACCCTGCTACAAGGAACGCCGCTTCAACGAAATATCCGGCACAACGAAAAATTCTCAGCTTCCTGTCAGCAGTCCATAGGAGCCAATGCATAAGTATTCTCACCAAAATGAACAATCTTTTTTTTTGTGCCATTTTGTGTCAATGAAATTTGACAATGCAATTCCTCGCTTGAAAATTCGATTTTCTGTGCAGTAAACACAATCCCGAACATTTTGGCGCATTTCAGAAGATAAAAATAGGTCTATGAAGTCGAAATCGCGTTTTGACACCACTGCAGAAACGGCTGTTGTTGACTACCGATGTCTACAGATAGTGCGTGCATCTGCCTCCCTCCCACCACCGCCCCGCCCCTTATGGTCGCTTTCCCGATGAACGACGGCCAGGGCATTTCCTCTCTGAGAAGCAAGCGACGACAGCCTTCGCACACCACGCGGTGCGATGTAATCAGTGTGTTCGGCGGAGACGGCCGGGGCGTTTCATCTCTGCTTCAGCCGCGTTCGTCCCCAGCGCTAGCATGCTTTTACTCGCGCATAAAACATACGATGTGGAGGCGGTGTTATCAAGTTGGACTTTGTACAGAACGGTGACTGCAAAAATGCCAAAAAGCATTCGCGGAGGGCCATAATGAGAGAATAGATGTTTCTCATCACTGCGCACAAAATGGCTCATCGCATTTTCCCCTGATATCTGTGCTGAGCCTGAGCCTATCAGTCGTGCGTGCTGCATGACGTCCGATATTGCTCGCGGCAATCTTGGAGACCACGCCCCGATCATGCTTAGGCTTAGCTGCGCCAGCCTGCGCAGCATGCATGGCAGCACACGGCAGCACGCATGAGGGAACTGCGATAGCACAGAAGAATGCAGCACTGCGAGTAAATGATTATTTGTTACCACTGCTTGCAAGCGGCTGCGCCCGCAACGTGCGGCAATTTTATCGGGACGCAGGAGTTACGAATCGGCGCGCCGAACGTCTTCGAGACACCACGGATCAAGTGAAGCAGGAAAGCCACAGCACGGCCATTCGAGGGACTGCAGGGGTTCAAAGTAGGCGGTGCATTTATTATGCGAGTACGACATTTGGTTTTATGAATGTGAGAAGGTTGATTACTAAGGACTTCTTTCCGTATCACGAAAAATGGGTGCGCGTTACAATCCGTATCACTTTTTTTTGTTGTTGTCACGGGTGATGGGTACGCGTTACAATCGAGGGCGCGGTAGAATAGAGTAAATCGCCTGGATTCCGTTTCTGCAAATTTGGCAGGTATAGTTTCAGTACTCGCGGCGTCCGAACCGTCCAACTACCTCCGTGATGCCGCGCACAAGATTGAGGCATAAAAGTTTTTGTTCTAACCAGCTCAGGTCGGTTATAGTTTTTCGATTTCACGACAACCAAATTCTCGCTTCAACGAAATTTCTTCCGCACACCGTCGACTGCATTGTAGTGAGAGTCGACTGTATTATGCTAGCAGGGGTGAAATATAAGAGTACTGTTGCAACAATTTTATATCTATTTTAGGGCCATTAACATTTTGAAATATTTGTAAAGTATTAGAAAAGTATTCAGGTTTATGAATCACAATTATTCAATTCAAAGGTCATACGGAATAGAATGCAATTTGGTGTGATATTTGAAATTTTCACATATTTACACACTCTTATGAGCTTCTTTGCAGAGGCGCAGCACTGCATATTGAAAGTGGGGGCGAACATCTTTGACAGGGGTTCACCTCCACTTTCAGTAGCGCTGCGTGCTGTGTAGAGGCTCTATTTCAAAGAACAATTCCCATGCCACTGTCTGGTACTTCACCAGTCCCCCTCACCTGCGAAGTGGCATCACCTTTTACATAGGGGAACCTGACACTGCTCTGAGTATGTCAATTAGTCTAAACCAGCACTACACAATTGTACCATGGCCCTCTAGTGATGTGGTGCAACGGTGAGGAGCAACAGTTCGCTGACGGCATGTCACATTGCAAAATTGGCCTAGCCATGACAGTGAGCTATGCTTTCTCAGTGAGCTATCTTTTTCCGCTACGAAGAAGAGTAGGGAGGCAGAGCAAGAAACTGAAGTCCAATAGGATGGATTTGCAGGCTAGTTGGTCAAGCATCTTGGAAAAAACAGCGCGAACACAAGGACGATGAAAAAGGGCACACACACACCACACCACGGAGCGAAGGGCACACACACCACACCACGGAGCAATAATCGCTTATTAGGCCGGTGAGTACATTTGACACAAATACATTAAGTAAAAAACAGAAAAGCTACTTTATTTAAAACACATAGTATACTGGTAATTATTCATCAGGTCACTCGTTCTTGCCACAACCCACAGTCATCTGTGACGCAGCAGCCTACACAGAAAGAGTCAATAAGGCAGCATTAACAACAGTCTAGTACGAACCAAACATAATCAAGCTTTGAAAATGGGCAAGCTTACCTTTGGCTTGCACAATTCTGGAACAGCGGGGGCATATGTGCCGGTCGAGTTCGTCCACCTCACCAAACACACCGCCGAAAAGTCATTAGGGTTAACGTTCTTGATTGTTATCCACAACTTCCAAATGGTTATCAACTCCACATCGAACACAACAGTGAATAATCACAGCCACAAAGCACCCGGCACATTAACTTCAGAATGGATAGTTGCAGCACACATGAATATAATGAGAACGATGCACCGACACTCAGCACCGCAGCACGGACGTGACTGCTGCTGGCGCTGCTACAACCACATGTTGCTAATGCTGATGAAGGTGTGTTGTGCACATCAGGGTGGAGTAGGACGTAGAGATAGAACCGAATTTCGCGAGAAAAATTTCTTTGCAGGCGTAATATAGAAAACGGACAGGCACAACTGCTCAATAAAGATGTATTGCTGTATGTCAGAGGTTGATTCGTTCCCACTTGGAACCCAATTGAGGGCCCAATCAGAAGTGAGCCCTCAAACTCCATTTGGCCTGTCTCGTTTCCATTTGAACCTGTTGGTAATGCCAAATGGCCCAATTGGAAAGTGACATTTCCATTTGGACCCATTGATATTTCCAAGTGGTTCCAATTGTTTTTTTTTTCGACTGGGTATGTTGTTTGTTATATCAGAGAATTCGTCTTAACCGAGTTCGCTTTAAAACGGGAGTTCATTGTATTTAGCAGGAATGTATCACCTACAAGCTACCATTATAGCCAAGAACAGTACTTGGCAATCATCAGACGTGTGGTATGCCTACTATGAATTGAACAGGCATTCGATATATTTGTGCTTTAACTAGAACCAAGCTAGTATATAAGTAGTAGGATAAGTAATAATAGAATACAAATCTTCCAGAGATTATTTCGGTTTAATAATATATGAAATATATAATCCATAAAAAAAACAAGGGTGAAGGGAGAGGACATTGCCACTTGATGGGCTACTTTAAGTATTGAAACTTGCACCAACCTTTCCAAACTGCCTAACTTGTTAAGAGTGCATCTTTTATTTAATGAGGTTTATGTACATTCATAAATCCAAGTTCATGTTTTGTTGAGTGCAGTGATGAGTCCCTTCTTTGTGTGTCTTTGGGGATGCGCAAGCTGATGCTGATCCCAGTGATTGCCTCCACTTTCATGTTGCAGGATGAAGAGATGATTCGAAACATGGTGACTGTAAAAGAGTTTCAGCCAGGAGAGTACTTGAGCAAGGAGGATTCGGGTGAACCAGCTGCTCTATTCTACATTCTCTCGGGATATGTGGCTGTCTCCCAGAAGACATCTTCCAAGGACACTGACGTACGTGCTTAACAACTCAATAAGCCTTCTTGTGCTCTTATGTTATAAGCACAATTACTGTATTTACTTGCATAACAAATGCACTATTTTCCTTTAAAAATTTGTGGAAGTCTAGTATTAGAGGGTGTGTGGTTTGTTCAATACATCAGGAAGAACAAAAATTGAAAATTACAAGGGTGGTAATTCTTAAAATGTGTTACTAGATAACTGAACTTTGCAGCGAATGGACACAATCACTGTTGCTGAACTTCATTAATGTTTATAAAAAAAAGGGAGAAAGAAAAACACACTGTCTAGGAAAGTGTACAGTCTCTACTTACCAAAAATAGTCAACTGATTTTTTGGAATGTCCTAATAATTGGGGTGCCTTGTGGCTTTTAGAGGCTAATGTATGAGAATGTGAATTTTTTGATGACATAGCCCTTCAGCATCTGATTTTTAAAACTCTGCTCTCATTGCAAATCTAAAATGGTATAATTTGAATCCATCACTGGCCACCATGTTAATTATCTTGCAGCCTCGAACAAGCTCTCTTTTATGCCAATCTGTTTACAGCTGTAACAGTTCAGTGAAGTCAACCTCTGTGTAATACAAAGATATAGTGCACTTATTGTGGCTCCTGTACCATTGCTAATGTGGTGATTTGTTCTACGAATAGGGTAGGGACCCCTGTCAGTAGGCAGTGTGTGGGTTCTTATACACCTGTGCACTCGCAGTCTTCTGTCACACCCGCAGCCTTCTGTCGTAATTACTGTGTGCCCAGTTTAAGACACTAATGGCTAAAACATAGTTTTAACAGATTGTTGACCCAGTCTCATTAGAGTGACCTTTTCACTGACTGTGGGATGGTTAAGACAAAACAATTTTTTTTGTATTAGTAGATTGCCCTTTCACAATATGAAAAGCTCTGCCCTTACTGTGAGAAGATGCTTCACAAGCAAGCAAACTCGTAGAAGAATTGGCATAGAAAAAAAAAAGAGCAGAAACCTTAAGGTTCCTGCATGAACTTTCCATGACATCATAAATTTTAAGTGTCTTCTGCGGCCTGTGTAACTCTTTATCAGAAAAAATTGATTAAATTGTGTTGTGATACATATACTTAACATACAAAGTTTCAGGAAATTTTATTACCTCTGCAGCGTGCAGCAATGGCCTACCTGCTCTAGGAGGATAGGCTGACTAGACAAGGGAGGCACACTTCACCTGAAAGTACCCCTACTCACGCTGTCCCATTTTGTTCACTAGTGCTCAGTGATAATGCTTTCACTTGATGCCACAATGTGTGGTACATGTTGAGCACAACAGTATCTAATTACACTTAAACCCTGTGCAGGCTACTGCACCAATAATGATGCAACAATGACGGGAAATTTTTGCATGAAGTGGTCCAATAATTGCTGTTGCTATAAAACAACCTACATGGCTGCTTCTGGTCCGTTTAATGTGGGACCCTGTTGCCCAGCAATTCTGTTTTGGTTTCAAGGCAGTGCACCTAAAATGGGTGCCGTTGAAAATTAAGCAGTGTTGGGGACAGGTCCAGTTCAGGAATTGTTGCTAAGCTATGCCACGCAAGCCCAGTAAAGAATATCTGACTTCCCAAGTGTGTGCAAAAGATAAATCTAAAAGGTCTCTTCTTGTGAATGCGAAGCCAAAGAGTGGCTGAGATACAGTCAAATGTTGATATATAAAAACTTATTGGAAACAAATCAATCAAGCAACCATTTGTGGCACAGCGAATACAGTGGAACCCCGCTGTTACGTTCCTCACTGCTGCGTTTTCCCGGCTGTTATGTTGGTTGTCATCGGTCCCGGCATGGCTCCTATAGGATCCCATGTATTGCGATCCCCGCTGTTACGTCGCAACTGTGGGCCTGTTCCCGCATGATGCGTCGCAACCTGGCACGCCGTACCCGCCCGGACACCGCTATTTTGATTTGACTTTTTACAGTCTTGGTCACGCTTGCAGGAATCGCCGCCCGCTGATGGCCGCCGAGATAGCGCGAGCGCCAGCACTATCTCGGCAGCCACACGATCGCTCGGCAGTCAAGCGACACTCCTCCCCTCCCCCCCCCCCCCCTCCCGCCGTTGCGTCTTTTCATGCTCGTTAAAGACGGGCGGGGCGTTTCCTTCCCGCTTCAACGACAGTCGTCCCGATAGGGGTGATGTTATCGCCTCCGAGCGACGGGGATGGGCCGGGCCCGTTTTATCTCTGCTTCAGCCGTTTTCGTCGCCCCCACTCGCGTGCTTTTATTTTTTATTTTAGCGACGATACTTTGGGCTCCAGGGGCTTCTGTAGAAAAGAATCGGAAAAGGGGACATCACACTCGCAGCCCCTTTTGTGTATGACTGCGCTCGCCTGAGCAGCGAGGGGCGCGGTAGCGCGGCTGTTCAAAGTCTGTCCGTGCGCGCGTCGCCGAGCCGGTTCGGGCCGGACGGCGAGCGCAAAATATGCGAGGACTTTTATTTTGTAGAGCCGACTAAATATCAGGGGGTGCGCAAATTATGTGGGTAAATACGGTAAACAAACACTGAAGACGGAACGTAAAAGCGCTATCGAGTGATCACGGACCCGACGCGACCAGCCGACCAGCCGTACTCGCAATCATAAACCACGCGCGGAGTGCCGGAACAGGATGCGGTGATCGCATTTTGACGGAGCGACTTGCCTTCAAGATTGGTGCGTCACGCTTTAACAAAGCCTCGATGACCACAGTTTTGATTGCAATCTCTGAGGCCATACTTTCTCTCATAGGGGCGCCGGAAACTATAATGGCGGCCTATTCACTGCACTCGACAGCCGCGAACGGAGTCCGAATTATCGAATTTAGAGCTAGAAACCGTCCGAAATGTCGGTCGTCTTAACACATTCAATCTATGGGGGCACTGGCGGTACAGCGCGGCTGTCCGAATTATCGGTCAGCGACCTAGGTGGCTCACCATCTGAAGTCAAAGCGGCCCTGTTCTCATTCATTTTCGGAGCTTTCCTCACTCTTGCGTTTTCCCGGCTCTTACGTTGTTTTGCCCCGGTCCGCTGAAAAACGTATGAACGAGGTTCAACTGTACTCACATGGAACTCCAGATGAATTACTGCTTTGGGTGGAAGAACTGCTCAAGTGTAGCCTGCTTCTTATTGTCAACTGCATGCTTAGCTACGGCTTCGACAACTTGCGCGCGAACATTTGATGGAGCAAAATAGCTAACTATGCATCTGTGACCACAACCACTTAACTGTACCACTAAGCAGAAACTTCACTTGAACAAACTTCAAGGGACCTCAGGAAAAATTTGTTGAAGTGAAGGTTCACTAAACTGAAATAAGTATGTTGCAGCTTGTTATCATGAGCTAAAAGGAAACATCCTGTGTAAAAATGATATTTCAGCCATTTATTTGCCACTCCACTTATTTGCAAGTGGATTTTGACTACGTACTTAGAACGTAGCACTCACTACTTAGAATGTGGTAATCTTTTGCTGTACTTTTGCACTCAGGACTGCAGTGGTCATGAATTGAGTCACTGTATCCAAGCTCTTGTGAACTTTCTTTGGCACAACATTCTGCTGGGCAACAAATGACTTCAGTTTCTCCAAGCACATCAGTGCTTCTCTGGCTGAAATCTTTTGTTTCCTCTTCAAGGGTTACTTCTTCTTCATCTTCCTGAGGTAGTACGTTCGCTGCAATCTCTTCTGTAGTCAGCGTGGCGCATGTCTCAACCTGAGAGTCACAGGTGGCATAGTCCTCAAAAGGCAAAGGGCTGTCTGTGCTCAGTCTTTCTGACAGTTCCTTCCAGCCACTGGGTTCAAGTGCTCTCATCGGTGTCACGTTCCTCTTCTTTGATAATGGTATCTACAGCGGTCCTGTTGGCAGTGTTTAAACCTGCCTTCTGCCAGCAGTTCGCTATCGTTGCTGGCCTCACAGTCCACCAAGCGCCAGTGAGCGTTGTAGCTGCCTGTCGCACATTAATTGGGTCAGGCATCTGCATTCTCAGGTTTATCAGAATGCACTGCACAAGCCTGTAGTGCACCTTTACATTTTTGATGATGCCGAGATCGAGAGGCTGTAAGATTGACATGCAGTTGGGCGGGAGAAATTCGACTTTGATGGTTGCTGAGGTGTGTGTCGACCAAGTGGGCTTAGCAATTGTCCAAAATTAGCAAAATCTTGCTATTCTTTCTTAACATCTCATTGTTCACTCCTACGACCCACTTCGTAAACAATTCACGTGACATCCATGTCTTTCAGTTATGAAGGTAATCAAATGGGAGCGATGCAACTCCTTTAAAGCACCCTGGGTGGGTATACTGACTGATGATTAAAGGCTCCATCTTATGCGTGCCCAATGTGTTGCAGCAAAACAATGCTGCGATCCTAACCTTGGAGTGCTTTCTGCCTTTGCATGTGGCGTCTTTGTAGCATATGGTTTTGTTCAGGAGCACTTGGTAAAAGAGATTGGTCTCGTGTGCATTGTATACATCGTCCGGGCTGTAATTGCTGATGATGTCGCGCAATTTGTGCCGGTGTCCATGCTGCTCACTTCATCGCTGACCTGTTGCCATGTGATTCAGTAGCGGGCTCGAAAGCGATGTAGCCATCCACTGCTTACGTCAAAACCAGTGAGATCGAAAAGCACTGCAAATTCCACGGCCTTTTCTTGAATCATGGATCCTGAAACAGGAATGTTCCTGGATCGTAAATCCTTTAGCCACATGGCACTTTCCGATACAGCCGCGATTGCTTGGCACTGGCTCTTAATCATAGACAGTGATGATGCCGAGATCCCACATGCCTTCGCAACGTCGACTTGACGCTGCCCGGAGCCCAGCCTATGCAAAGCATCCCGTTTTTCATCTAGAGACAGGTGCTTTCGTTTGGCGCTCATGATTAACACCACCACGCGACTGCCGTCTCTTTGTGGTTGCAGGGCTAGAGCAGTAGCTGTGGCGGTGGCTATGGCTAGCTATGGCTTTAGCTGGCTATGAGCTTATCTGGGTAGCCAGTCCAGTTAAAAGCTAAAAATATGGACCATTATTCGTCGCACGATTATGAAATGCGGTCTCAACGTAAAGATATGCTACAAAAAGTGTACCTGAATATGACCTGGGAGACAGGATGGTGCTGCGGAATATGTTCATAGAACTGAAATGCACACTACACTTAATTTCGTTAAACTGAAAGGCGCTTGCATTGGATTCAATGGCGCTTCGGTAGGGGATTTTAAAACGTTCGTACAACTGAAAAGTTCGTTTAAATGACATTCGTTCAAATGGTATTTTACTGATAGTGTACCATCACACAAACGTGAATGATTATGTATAGGTACTGCTACAGAAAAATAGACTTGAAAGACACCTTGACGTGCATGTACAAGCACCTACAACATACAAAACATGAGGCAATTAGCAGTCATGAGTTCACGATAATATTAACGGAGTAAAAATTCAGAACTGAAAAAAAAAAAGGTAGCAGAAAGATAAGCTTCAAATCTTCATCTCCTCTTATTATTGCACTCTTGGCAAAATGAGCCTTAAAAGATAATGTCGCAGTGACAGTCAAAGCTTATGTCCATTTAAGCATCTGCATTGTAATCCGATAAGTCCTGACAAGCATTGGTGACACTGACGAGGAGTCAGCACGACAGGTTCACTGTGTTGCCATATAGCCGAGTTGTCAAAGTAGCTATGTTCAAATGGTGCCTTTGGCATGATCATTGCAGGAGTGCAGCATAGTGCACAGCAGACAGCCACTAACTTCCACTGCGCCTCCGCAGTCTTCAATGGTGTTGCTGGACAGCCTGCAGCTTGTCACTGGTGTGCATGTGTTCTGGGGTGGCAAAGTTCAGTATATCCATTTTAAATCTGACTGTGTTCAGAAAGTTAAAAAATGCACGCAATTTTTTAGATGTTATAGGAAGAGCTGGTATAGTCACTTTAATCTATCAGTATATGGTATAATAAAATTTAACTGTGGTTTTTGTAGATGCCCGCAGTAGAGTGCATCACCAATTATATGCTGTTGACTGCCCAGAAGAGTGCACTTGTTGCCAGGAAAAGACATTCTCCATGTGTGTCTTACTTGTCATCGTTGTTTCTATGTACAGTCATTGCTCTTCTCATGCAACAGATGACAGGATCAAAGAAATAACTGTTATTTTCCAATTTTGTCTCACAGTATTGTTAAACTTTGTCTTGCACTGCAATTTGAAGTTTTTTGTGCACCCAAAGCAGGCTTAAATAAAACGTTCTAGTTGAGGGTGTGATGGAAGACAGTCTGTAAAACAATTATATAAATGTTGTCACTGAACAATAAAGGATAAGGTTGATACTTCAGTGCCCCTACAGGGACTCTGTTCACCACACACTGACTGAAAAAGGCCATCACTAAAGCTTATGCACTTTTCACTCTGTGACAAAGTGGCACAGCATACATGGGGCAAAGATTTCCATCCATTCTGTTAAGGTTATCAGTAGTTTGAATAATCAGTGATTCTAGATGGAACTGTGATGACAAGATTTGATTTGTTGCCAGTACACATCATTGATCCAAGAAATGGAGTGTCCAGACAGTTTAATGGGATTAAATAAAATTCTTAAATGAGAATGAGCCAGTTACTGCATTATAGAAATATATGTACCAAATGCAACATTTTCTTCTGTGTAATAAAGGTTAGTCACATTTTATTTAGTTGCAATTTAAGTTCTGAATGCTTAGAAGTAACACACGTTTTAGATGCTTAGAGGTCATGGGCACACTGACAAAAAATTGTTGGAGTAAGCTTAACTGTATCATCAGTAGCAAGTAATTGTCCTTCTAATTTCATAATGGATTTGGCTCTCCTGGGAAAAAAAAAAGCTCCTTGTATAAAGATAGCACAGGTGCTTCAGCCTAAGTACTAATATATGTATGAGCACTTCTGAAATGACCCCGCTCCACTGTTCTGTAAATGTATGCTGAAGAGTATTATATGCTTCAAAAACTGGCTACAATGCAATCCGCCTTTTGCATGGTCCGAGTGCACATGCGCCGCATCTGGTGCAAACGACCCATACGGCGTCGTAGCAGATGACACAAGCGGCACGCAGTGCAGAACGGTGTGTGCCCGTTACCGAAAGCAATGATACTCGGTGCCAGCTTGGCTGGTACGCCATCCAGACACACATTTTTGGTAACAAGAAGTTCTCTCACATCATCATACGGAACAGGCAGGCAAATGCTGTGTATCTGACAACGGCCTTAGCTGCGAAGAACGAGGCCTGTGATGATATTTTAAAGCAGGTTCTTTTATAGGTTCGTTTTCGGACGACTCTCTTGGGCGAAGCCCCCGAGAGTCTAATCGAAGACAAAGCCGTTCTTCACACAAGACACACACACACACGCAAGCTTTTTAATGTAAACTAATAAGAAAAGAGAAACTAAACGACAAGCACTCGAAAGAGAAACAAAAGCATAACAGAATTGAGTGGAGTTCTAATAAGTCTCTATAAGTCCTACGCGAGTCCTGGCTATTTAAATTCTAAGGGTCCGATAGTGATACGCGAAGGTGACGCGGGCGAAGTGGACGGCTCACCAAATCGTTGATGAGCTTCACGAAGAACGAGTGAGCGAAGTGCAGTCGGCTCGGAAAGATGAGGTGATCGAAGCGCCGCAGGCTTGCGAAGATCACCATGCCAGATGTTTGGTGGCGACGGAGGACGTGGGCAGCTAGGTGGTCATTCAGGTGGTAGCAGCATCCCGGCCAGGCGTCTCGGCGTGGAACTCGGACCCGCAGTCCGACTGTTCCAGCTATGCCTACGGGCACAGGATTAAGCAAGTCCTCGCCTGGAACTTGCGAGCCGCTGGGGTTCCTTTGGCTGTAGACAGGTCAGCAGGAGGTCCCGGTCGGGTGAAGCCCTGGTGGCTCGGGTCCGGAACCCGACTGCCGTCTTCAACGCCCGGCCCCGTGGACGATCCGCTGCCTTCCTCGAACTCTCCTGCCCGGAACTCTTCCGGAACTCTCTTTCGTGGAACCCCCGCGAAGAATCCGATGCCGCTCGCTTTTCTTTCGCTTCTGCCTATTCGTTACTCTTTGAATGGCCACCGCTGTGCTCCCGTGTTCACCAGCTATTGGCCATTGGGAACGCCAACGTCGTGGGTGTTGCTGATTGGTTGCTTCATTTTATTATTCTATTTCATTTTGCAACGCCCCACCTTTCGTTGTTCTTCGTCTTTGTCGTCCTTCATTCATGGTTGTTTTCTGGTCCGCTAGCGTCTTAGGTCGTTTTCGTTCTTTTTCCCCTTCATTCACATTTTTCACGCGCACTTTTTAAAACCGCGCACATCACACATCACAAGGCCGAACACATCAGAGCTTGTATTTCAGTGAAACCATTCCTCCGTACTCCCATAGTCAAAGTTTTTTTTTTTTTTTTTTGTAATAATGACACGGATAGGCAAAAGCAGACATCCGGCAATGCCCATGGTCACTCGGATCATCACAACGAAATCTTACCCTGCAAGATAGAGGTCTTATTCCAGCACGTTGCCTGTTGTATCCGATGATGGAGGACGAATACTTCACGTAAGTCCGTGAGTTGACGTGGGGTTTAACTCATTAAACATTGGATCGCGCACACAGACCTCATGCCCGAATATTCCTCGTTCGTTGCTGCCATGAATTTCTTCAGTTGCGCTTCGCTTAGCGTTTTCATTGATCCTGGCCTCTTGTACATCCGTTCGTGACTCCGGCCAGGTATGGTGCTCCGTGGCTTGAACAAACACTCTTGGCAGCAAACCTTACGCAGATTGAGCCCTAGCTATCTCTCTATAGGCTTCATCGGAGAGAAACTTCGGAGAGTTGAAAAAGGCACGACACGTCCGTTCGCTTTCAGCACACTAGGACAACTGCTTTATTTTCGAAGGGAGAAACGGAAAGGGGACATAGAGAAAAACAACAAATAACAAAACACAAAAAGTCAGCAAAGGTGATCCTTGCGTCTCTTATGCAGACAGCTTGAGCTTGGGCACAGCCGTGCAAACTTGCTTTTGAGGGGCCTGACCTGTCTGTGGTACTGCATGCAGGCCCTGCGGGTGTCGATCCCGGTTGCTTTCGTGCTGCGTTCTCACACTCGGTGTAGGCTGTGTTGTTGAACTAAAAGCATGCTGCTCCTTTTTCTTTTTTTTTTCAGAAAGCTTGCCCTTGGCATAGTGGCATACAATGCCGCTCTTCAACAGAACGCCTTCAGCGGATCGTGCTTTTTGCGTCATCCTCGTTGGGTAGCCGTGACCCACGGCACTCGTAGCGGGAGCAGCGACGGCCAATAAAGCCCCTCTACTTCGAAGGTATAGGGGCTTTAACGGCCACTGCTGCAGACACTGATAAAAAAAATTTTGATAAACTGGTTCTATTCGCGCTATGCCATCTACATGTGCCACTTACAGGTGTACCTCTCGAGGAGTTCCGGGCAGCAAAAATAATTTTTTCCTATTCCCATTGGCAAAGTGTGATCGTCAGCCCCGGGCAGCATGGATCTGGGCTGTGAGGCGCCCTGATCGCTGTCTGACACGAATAGTGCAACCCACACGCTGCTATGAAGGCATTAATTTGTGATTCGCTTGGTGTCTTCGTTGATCCCTGCGCAGTCGTCCAGCAGTTCGCGACGGTGAAAAAGCCTCCGGGTACATAGGCACTCCCAGGCGGCTCCATGCTTAAAGAAACGCTGCTAACCGACTCGTGTAGATTTAGCTCTCAATGCCAAACTTTCGCTCATTGAAGAGAACATACGTCTGTGAACCAGCACCAAGAATATACTCCTTTGTTTTTGCGAGTATAGAGACGGAAAAAAGTAACAAAAACAGCACAAATATAAAGAGCCAAGAGAGCCTTTCTGTGTTTTACTGCACGTGCAAGCGCCAGCTTGGCCAGAACGTTCAGAGGGGAGGCCGTATTGTTTCTGGCATTGTGGGAGGCAGGCACACGGGCTGTGTCGGATGCCTGTGCAGGTGCCATATGCTTTCACGAGACATCACCCCCCCACCCCTCCTTAACGCACGCGGTCTCAAACAAACCGGGTTCCACCCCTCAAATGACCATGTGGGAAGCAAGCGGTGTTTGTTCGTTTCCGTGCCTTTCCCATTTGGACGGCATTTTGCCACGTCTTTAGACACCTAAGGCTTTCTTACGGGCGGCTCTTTTCTCTGTAAGTGTTCACCATGCCGGCGAGGCCACCCGGAAATGCATACAGCATTTTAAATTGAAAATAACCGTGACGCTCACTGTTTGTGTCGCTGCCCGACCATGTTGTGCCATGGAGAAATGCTGCGGTAGCGCACGACAGGTTCGGCGCGACGCCGTACAGCTTGTTTCGTGCCTTGTCCGCGAGAGGACGCCACACAGACATGCAAAAGGCGGATTGCATGTTGCACTTCCATGTATGTACTTATATTCAGCAATTGTGCTGATCATGTGTTTTCTTTTTCTGTTATAGTGGTGTAAGAAAAAGTATGAGAAGGTGGACTGGTACTTTGCAGGACATGCTGTACATTGCTCATGTGGGTGACATCACTGGTGCCCTGGAGGTGCTGACAGGCGAGTCACCTATCTTCAGCCGCAAAGCTAAGGTGGCATCACGTGTGGCGTTCTTGACGTCCACCCAGTGCTATGAGTAAGTGCAGCTTCACATTTTACATGGCATGTTGTAAAGTAGATGTTCGTGTTCTGAAGACTTATACAGTTTGCTAGAATTCCAGTGTACTTGTAAAGACTTTGAAAATTTCATTTTACCAACCTTTGCTTAATGAAAGTAGAATAGGTGGCACTGCTCTAGCAACTACATTTCCAAAGCAAAGTTCTTGAGCTAGATTAAATGTAAGGAATAAATATGCACGACGATACTTCCTTAAGTTTTCACACCAGTGTGCCATGGGATCTCAGATTTTGACATGTGTTTGCACCTGTAATCAGGCACAGCTTACCATATTTACTCGCATAACAAACGTACTTGCATAACAAACACACGACCAACTTTTATAGTCAAATTCTGGATTCTTTTTTTCTGCTGCATAATAAACACACCCCTGAACTTTGAACCTTTGCAGTCCTGCAAACGTCTACGCTGTGGCTGTCCCACTTCATTCGGTCCGGCTTCACTCTATCCATGGTGTTCAGGAGCCGTTTGGCATGATGATTAAAAACTCCCATGTCCCGATAAAACTGCCCCATGTTTCCGCACGTAGCCTTGTGCTAGCAGTGGTAACATCATTTACTCGCACTGCTGCATTCCTCCATGCTATCGCAGTTTCCTTACACTGCTCGCTGCTGCGTGCTGGCGCTTAGGCAGGCACTGCTAAACCTGGTGCCACGATGCAATCTCGGATGTCATGCTTGATGTGCATGAGGCTCAGCACAGATAAGAGGCAGAAATGCGATGGTTAGCAGTTTTGAATGCATTGGTGGGAAATATGTATTCTCTTGTTATACCTAAAGCCCCTAAATTATCTAGCCACCCGCGAACGCTACCGAACGCTGATGTGGCTGTGCGTCTCCAAGACCTCGTTTTTGGTTGGCTGCGAGCCCGCCAACATCACCATGTGTATGTTTGAAAGACTCGCAATATATTTGCTTCTTTTTTGCTCGTTAAGTGCAGTAACCCATGAGGATATAGGAGCTTTTTCTCCTGCACTGTTGAGTTTTTGCTTTCATTCCAGTCTGTTTAGGCTGTGCATCAGCTATCACTCCCACATCTGTACAGGCACACAGTTGCTAAGCTTGATATTGTCTTGCAGGTGGTCGCTATTTGTTGCACTAGCAAAAAAATATCTGTGTTGTTTCTAATCTCTTAATAGGGTTACTGCTTGATACTAGCTTGTTTATTGCTCGCAAGGATACGATTTCAGCTGTTCGTAGGTGGGAACTGGCACCAGTTGAACTCCCGCAATAACGAAATCTCGCAAAAATGCAATTCTGGCAACAATGAAATATCTCAACATCCCCGGTGAAAGCCCTTTTTCAGTGTATTTCATATCTGTCTATAATGAAACATCGCTAAACTGCAATCCCGCTATAACCAAATTTGCCTGACCTCTAGACCATATGGTGACGCCAACTAAGTTCAAGAAGTGTGCTCAGATGCACCTTTCGCTCGCTTAAATTAGCAAAATAACTACACAGAATGCTTGCATGGGGGCCACCACGTTGAAAACATCATCCACCATCTAGCTTGTTGACTGATCACATTGTCTCCATTGCTGATCATTGCATCGCTATTGTAAGTGTGTGGTAAACAAAATTTATTTGCGGGTTTGCATTATTTGCACATAATTCGAACCACCGAGGTGCGTAGTTTAGTAGCGTGCGTTGAAGCGTGGCCAGCCGTGCCCTGTGGCTGTGTGTTACGAAGTGCACACTCTTGCCACTTTTACGTCGTTCGCGCCGCTGCGCAGGGAATGGCAGCGCAGTGCTTTTGGGTTATCGCCGGTGCGCATCACAATGGTGCCACACATCACACGCACTGCCACTGAACAGATTGTCATGATAAAGTTACCGCCAATAAGTTATGCCGGCGCATTCATCAGTTGTCATCACGTACGCCGCTGTGCAGCTGATGGCTCGATATTCAGTATCGCTGCATTCTTGCCACAGACGGAATCACTGGTTGATCCGTCTTTTTGTTGTATTATACATGTGGCGCCAGCCATGTCACGTGTTGCAGAGTGCAGCTGGTGTACTTACTAGAATCTATAGTCCGTACCTTTGTTCCGAAAAAATTTGCCCATAAGCCGCCTGTGCGTTCAAATCGAGTATGAAAATGAAACCACGTTTGCAGCATTGGTAGGAACTTCCCGATAGGTTACGTGCAGTGTCATTGCCATTGCAAAAGTGTGACCAAGGCCTCACCGAAGATGTTAGCTGTGAGCTTACAGTGGTTTCGTGCGTGACTGTGGCCTAGCATCGTATCTGTTCTCAGTTAAGTTCACATGGTGATACGCGGCTTTTATCATGAAGCTCTCATCATAGAACTCATTTTGCACTCTAGAGATGGCTGCACTGAGTCTTCCTTGCGTTCTCAAATCCTGCGAACTTAACGCGAACAGCGATTGGGAAGGTCTCTGCGGGCCACGAACGGGAAAATAACTGGACCTCTTTAATATGCCTGCAGCCTCATAAACATTTATTAAAGTGCATTTTTATTGTGAGCTCTTGAATATTGAATACTTGTTAGGTTCAGGAAAATTCGGTAACCCCTGTGGAATAAACGCGATCGCCGCACCAGGCATACTATGCAGCAAGTGATAGGTGCTGCTCTCTACATGAAGAGAAAATTGTGGACTCATCCCAACTACAAATTACTAAATTTGCTGTCGTCAGTGAAGCTCTGAATAGTCCAGAAAAAGACTCACCAAAGCAGGCTAACAAAATATTTACAATAATGCTTCGCTTTTCGGTAATTTTCTTGTACTTTCTCATTTCACTACAACGAAATTCTCGCAACAGCGAATTTTTTCATTTATCCCGCAGATTTCGTTATTGTGGGGTTCAGCTGTATATACACATGATGCCGCCATATGCAAATGACGCTACCATGCCTATGTGTCCTCTCTCTTGGTGTGTGCGTTTTCCTAAGGCTATGAAATATGTATTCCTATCAGCTTTGTTTTTTTAGTAATACAGTTGAGCCTCTTCATAATAAACACTGATATGAAAGAGAATTTGGTATAAAGGACTTCATTTGCTCATATACTTGGCTGCCCTATCTCTCACATTTATTGGACCTATTTTGTAACAGACATTTTCCTGAAGACAATTGCTTATAAGGGACAGTACAGTGAAGTGTTGGGCTAGTTGGTAGGTCATACTTGCGGAAGAGAGCGCTGAAAATTTCGGAAGGGTAAGTGTGGACAGGAAAGACGCTCACTTGCAACTAAGTTTATTCTTACAAAAAACAGCCACCCACCAGAAACTTTGAACTGCACATGTGCAGATGTCTCAAAACGCCGTCAAACCACACCCAAAAGCCGAAAAAAGGAAAGCGAAAGACGCAAAAAAGTGTGAAGCTGGCCTAGAGCCAAGCATGCGTCGCTACTTAGTAGCATAAGGAGCGAGATTTTTGTTCATCACTAGCACGTGCGGAAACTACACAAGTGAATAACGAGTACGGTGATCGCTGTATTAGCGCTCCGTCTGCACATCTGAAGGACAAAGAGTTGACGTTCTTTGACATAAGTTTGAACTGACTAGTACCCCTTTGCACCTTTCATCATCTTTTGTTATAGCATTCATTTTTGGTTGACAGTCTTGCTTTTAACAATCTTTAAATGCAGTGTTGTCGGGTGCCCAGTGCAGTTAATTTGTTGTAAATTGTTGCCGAAATGAGGGGAAATGATAGCCAAGCAATGTGAGAAAGTTGTGGGGGAGAAAACATGATCTGGTACAGAACCCCATGTGCCAATGCTCTTGAGCAAACTGTATGTCCGCGACTATGAAACAGCCTTATGGGAAAGGCCAACATCAAGTCCTCACACATGCTGACAGCAAAAATGGCTTTATCGATGGCTGCTTGGATGTATCCCAAGACCAAAAGACAGGCGATGAAGAACAGGCGATAGCTGTCCACGAAGAAATGGACAGCAATCACTTTGAGGCACAGTATAAGGGGGGAGGCTGTTCTTAGACATAGTGTTTTACTATTTAAGCTAGGATGATAAAATGTTTAGTGATTATGTATGTTCATGTACTGATGCTAAATATGAACTCGGACTTTATGTGAACTGAGTCATGAATTTTTTTAATTACTAATAGAGCTGTGCGAATAGCAAATTTTTTTTATGCAAAGCGAATTCGAATATTTATGTTCAAGTGCGAATCAAATAGAATATCCTTCGCATAATTTTTGAATATTTTTTAATAATACTATGCATAAATGGGCTGTTAAACATGGGCAAAGAATTTATTGTGTGACTAGTATGTTCCCACAGTGTTATTGCAAAGTTCTGAAGAACAATCCTACGGAACTGTGCAACAGAAAGCTGAGCTAACTTCGCCGCAGCACATAGTTGTTAGATTCGCCGCAGTACACGGGTGTTACCTCTGCCACAGTACAAGAGTGTTATGTGGCGAAACGCACTTGCGGGAATGGGCCACTTGTCACGAGACATAGTGTATTTTTTCCCTTAAAGGGTCCCTGCAACACTTCTTCTACTGCCTTTCTGGAGCACTGGAAGAATGTGTGTAGTATTGAATACTGAGATGAACACAAAAGAATTATTTGAATCGGCACACAAGAACTGAAGTTATTAGTCCTCAATGTTCAAAACACGAGCACACGGCCTAACAAGAACGTTCCCTTTCACATTTCGCGCTCCCAATGACGTAAGCAGCGGGATTCAATCAGCACGCACCTCTTATACAGAAGATACCGGAAGTTTCTTCTCAAGGTGGCCTGTACAAATTACATTGCCACCGCTCTTTTTGACAGAGTTGTCATCGTGGTTACAACACAGACGACGAACTACATGTGTCAGTCAGCAGCACGACTATCGTGTGAGCTCCTCTATCAGGATAGGCAGTGGGCTTTTGAAACATTATACTGAAAACAAATTTCTTTTTTTTGCATCGGAATTGCTTCTATTGTCACTGACAAACCTCCAGCGCTTTCAAGTGCACCGGCGAGTCGCTACATAGCACAGCACCACTGCTCCTATCGACCGGTTTCTGGCACCCCTTCGCCGCCGGGCACACACTCAAAAAAAAAAAGAAAGAAAGAAAGAAAAAAACCACAACAATCGCCTCCCCGCGTGGCTGCATTTTCGTTGAGGGTGGACAGCAAACAAGTTTCACGTGTTCGGGGCTATGCCTAGTGGAGACACTAGCTACGCTTTTTAAACCACCGCGAATAAAGTGTGCGTTCATGGGCCTAGGACATCCCTCAACATGAGTATTGATATTTTTTGTGCTGAACCACGCGGCGTAACAGGGATCAATTAATGTAAAATGTGAATTCACGTGTCAGACTAATAACAATTCGCCGTTGTGTGCCACCACAGTTCAAGAAAAACTCTGCGGAACTTGGTTTCTTCATTGAAATAGAATGATAACCACTTTACTTGAGGCACTCCCATTCTCGCTATGGTATCCCCGCATGCCGCAGTTCTAGAATAAGTGATAAAAACGGCATGCTCAATTGGTGTCGCAGGGCCCCTTTAATTACCAACTTTGAATAGTTCGAATAGTAAAAGTGCAGTGCAAATCGAATGAAATAGCAAATGCTATTCGAAAATTATTTGAAATTTCGAATATTTGCACACCCCTAATTACTAATTAGTGAGAATATCATCTGATCACATCTTCATTAAACATGCTGTATGGATCTCACTGAATTAAATGTTGGATTCTATACATGCCAAGGAAAGCAGGAATGTTTATCTTATATAGCTTTCCAAGGAAAAAAGTTACAAAGCTTCAAAGTTCTCATTTAAATGTCTGAGCAATGAGATGCTTATTATTTTGTCCTTCTCTAAGATTTATATCTTCCCAAAGTAACATTTCGCATCTTGTTACACTCCCTCAGCATTCAGCTTTTCAGCACAAGAAAAATATTCAAAATTGAGTCTACCAAACCCAAGAAAAGCTTTTCGAAAGATTGTAAGGTTTGCAAAAAGATGTCACTGAGACAGTAGCAAAAAGAGCCAGGCCTGCGTGGAACCGCAGTACAGTGACTGCGTAAGCTGGAGGAGCAAACTTCTTGGAGGCCATTTTAAACGCTTGAGGAAACTAGTGCAAGTAGAGGTGGTAGGTATCCCCTGCACCATAACTCTTATCATTTCGCTAAGTAGGGAAGTACCCACTACACCATAATTACTGCGGTATGTTAGCGTGCAAATCTGTATAACCGCCCATCTTAGAGAGTCTCTTGGTGTTGTTTTCCCGAGAACAAACCGAACTCTCGGCCCGGCGTCGACGGCGAGCTGCGTTTTGGGCTTCTCTCTGCACAGCTGTCTGTTGTGCCCAACGTTGCCTTGCTGCAGCCGTGCGCGTAGCTCTGCAATTCGCTTCTTCAGCAGCGGGTTGCACCTTACGAGGAGGCACCATCAGGTATATCGAAGAGCCAAGTCAGGTTGCTGGCGGTGCTGCGTACGTTGCCTGCCGCTTGATGCATGGCACGATACGACAAAACTGCTTCAAAGGGCAGCGCTTTGTAATAATGATGACGGAAATGTTGAAGATTTTTTCATAATGATGGTGCTGATGATGCCTCTGTAATGGGTTCATAGCTACAAACCATTCAGCCCTGTGTTCTTTCAAATGACTCCTTGAACTCGTTATGCAATCCACTTTCCCCGACATGTAGTGGCGCATTATTATTCTGCCACGTAACATTGCATTTGTTAATGCGATTTCTCTGCAGACGTTACAGCTGTGTAGGTCTTTTAGCAAAGATTTCTCAAGCACAGGCGTAGCTCAGTGGTAGAATGCTCGACTGCCACGCAGAGGGTGTGGGTTCGAACCAGAACCCACGCAGAGGACGTGGTTTGAATGCTCCTCGGTCCTGGTTATTTTTTCTAAAATTTGCACGATAGTGGTTACGGACACCGGCGGTGGCGGCGGACAACTACGGCGCTAAAAACGGCCCTTGTTGTGATCTCATAACAGCTTACGCTGTAAAAACAAAAGTCCATCAGTCTTTAACAAGATGTAAAAAGCTGTTACGGGCTAGAATAATGGTATGGGATGCAGGAAAATTGGTTAGTGTATTTCTCACTAGTGGCAGAATTTAAAAATAACATTTTCAAAACAGGTTTCTTTCTGCAATTTGAGCTCCAAAGAGCAGCCTGCCCCCTTAATAACTTTGTGTAGAAGTTGACAGCTGGTAGCATAGTTGTTGAATAGAATGCATCATATCATACCCAGCAAGAATAGGAATGGCCAACGACAGCTCTAAAGAATGCAGGAGATACAGGAGTGGCTCAAAAGCAAGAACATCACCTGTAGTGAGAGGATGGGGAAGGAGCAGTTGCTTGAGTTGGTGGCATCTGTTAAGCCACACTTTCTGAGCAACATCACAGACAACGCAACTGAAAAGGCCATTCGCTTTGTACCTACACTCCCACCACACCACTGCATGTTTAATCCAGTGAAGTTTGTGTGGGCAAGGGTGAAAAATGAAGTGGAGTTGCTGTGGACAACAGAGGCTTCAAGCTAAGTACTTCTTTGAGGAAAAGCCCTTATTAAGGCTACAAAAATTTTGCTGGTTGGGATGCTCACTGAGCATCTGCATGACCTCTTTAAATAAATAGGCAATTCATTTGAAGGCAAATTCTTTAATGCAATCCCAGTTTTGAGTATTTTTTGCCTGCCAACATGGCAGATCTATGCCCTGCCAGAATAACTGACATTTCCACTAACTTACTGAGAAATTTCTTAATGTGCTGATTTAGTCAGATGAATAAATACATAAAATTAACAATACGTGAAGCTGGTTCTTGTGATTACCCCCTACTCCCCAGCCTGTTGAGGCTTTTCATGGAGCTCCTCAGTTATTATTTCTATGGTGTCAGCCTTGTAGGATTCTACATCATCAATTCTCACTGGCTTCTTAATCTAGGGAATAAATAATGTTAATGAACAGAACCACTGAAGAGAAACTGGCTGAGCCAGATTTTCAGATACAATGACCTTATTGTTGACGTTTGGCCAATTTCCTACAGATTTAACGCAGAACAAATCTTCCTTGAATCACTTAGTTAAGCCAAACTTCTACACCCATCAGTGATGCCTCTTATGTCAATGAGAGGCCTGAATTTCAGACTTTGGAGAGATCATTCATCATTCTCTTAACGTCTGCGTTCATGGGAGACTTTCCACACCAGATGTACCATCCTTGGCATATGAACACTTGCTATTTCTTTCTGAAAATTTTCTGTGTTGTGGTTGAAAAACATTTCACAAAATAAACAACAAAAGCTTTTTGTAAGGTGTGTGAAAGTCTGCATTGTAATGGGCAATACCAAAAATACTCTTTCCGTAGGAGCAAGACAGGCTTTACTCTATTATTTAACTGTTGTTATTCATTGCCAAGTAAACCATTCAAAATGGACAAATATGGCCCATGTTTGGGATTTCTTGGTAATTAAACTTTGGCTTCCTGTGAAAGCTTCAATTTTATTGCATTGAAGTGTCCAGGAGCTGTACATTACACAAAAACAATTTTTTGTAAAGCATAGCTCATCACAAAATAGTGAAAAAAAAAATTGCAGGGATTGGTAGCACTGATTGATGACACTGACATGTTTTGGTTATGTACTCTTCTCTGTGTGGCTTGATGCTTAAAATGTTGCGAGCACATGCATATTCCACCTAACATTCCACCTGGGCTTCTTCTGTACAATCTGCTACTTAAAAAAAAAAAAATAAAAGTCTGGCCTCTGTTATGCAACAAAATAACTGACAAATCACTTTTCATATCACTTTAATTAGCAGTGAATTTGCAATGTATTTTTTTGAGGTATTCAATTCACTGTAGACCTTAGTAGCCACTTTATTGTTTGTTTTTAACTCAGCTTTGCTATTTACTAATTGAATTGGATTTGAACTCATAGTTTTGAATTTTGTGCATGTCAGCATAGGTACTTTTATTCTTTATGACAGCATCAGGCATTGTTGTAAGCCTGTCTTGAAATAGAACTTGTTAAATTTGTGAACATCTGATTGATATGCCCCAAAGAAGTTTATCGTTGAATAAGACTACAGTAGTCACTGATAACATATATTTTTTAGCAATTTGAAGGCAATCATGTTAGAAATACCTTGAGCAGCACTGAACAGAACATCACCGTTGCATTTTTTTCAGTTGAATTTTTTGGTCCTAGATGAACAACTTGGTTCTACCTGCTCCACTTTCTTGGTGTTCAAGAGTTGCATTCTTTCCTTAACTTACCACTGCCCTTATTTCTGGTACTCTTGCTTCATGCCTTGTCTGCAGTGTGGTTCTTTGAATTGCAGGATTCTGTGCATGAACCCCACTGCAGTGTTGTTCATGGCACGGTCTGTCATTGAACGGCTGTCGCCTTTTGTGCGCCAGATTGACTTTGCCCTGGAATGGGTCTACATTGAGTCTGGCCGAGCTGTGTATAGGTAAGTTTTTATTATGGACACCTAGATTGCCCGGTCTATTTACATTCATCTCTTTGAACTGGCTTTAGATCGGGACATGGTTGCCAAAATTTCACTAGTTATCTTCAGCCGTAGAGCTACAGAAGAGCATTAAAGCAAACTGCAATGACATTTCAAGCAGCCTTTATTTCAACGAAATTTCAATTTGCAGCCTTTATTTACTTCACACCTAAAGACTGCCACCTCAATCCTCATATTTGCGCTCACCGGTGATCATTCTCGGAGAGTTTTTGTTTATCTGCAAACTTATAGCGTTTGGAGTTTTTTAAAATTGATGACAAGGCTCTCTCTCTCTCTCTTTCTTTCTTTCTGTATTGCCCTTCACATAATCACTCTAATGTAGCAGTGCACTGTGGCCAAGATTGTGAGGAGTGGGTGAATAGCAGGAGTGGGTTTCCTTCTTGTGTGAGCACAGCTTGACTCCTTACACACCGATAGCCCTGGCCCCTAATGTGCTCTGCCAAGATTGTAAGGAGTGGGTGGATAGCAGGAGTGGGTTTCCTTCTTGTGTGAGCACGACAGCTTGACTCCTTACACACTGATAGCCTCGGACCCTAATGTGCTCTGCACTTATATTTTCAGGACCAGGCTATTGGGCTATTGTTAGGCTATCAATCATATATGATATGTGGTTTTCGGCGCGCTGTCAGACTCAAAATTTTCGCACGCTGCTTCACTTAGCACCATTTGAGCAGTATTTTGAACACCACTCTGTCAATTGCAGAGTAGTTTGTTCTTTTCTTCGAAAGGCGGCGGTGGCACGTCCTAGCAGATTTTCTCAGGTGGTGTCACGGGTGGTACGGACAAAAATGGTGTCGATTTCATGTCCCACCTTGCAAATGAAATTACACAAGTCTCATGATTCCACTGCGTTCCCGCACAGTTCGCACTGATGACTGTGATTTGTACTGTGCCACCACAAGGTAGTGGATGTAGTGAAGAGCCCAAGGACGACTTCAGAAGCTCTGATTTCATTTCCGACTGTGATTCAGGTTCAGGATCAGCCTATAAGTTAGCAGAAATGCGCAAATACTGCATCGCAATAAAGACTAAATTTTTTTTGCAGAAATTGCAGTGTGCACTTGTGCTTCACCTCTTCTCGGGATTGTTTAGTTGAATGACATGGGAAGTGATGTGCTGGTGATTGCCAATGCTGATCCCATAGAAAGCCAGAAAAAGAGGGTTGTAGATAGGTTTGCCAAATTTTCACATTTAAGAAACAAGAAAATGTAGCGCATTATGAAGCCTTAAGGCTATGGAGAACGGCTCACCTCAAGGCACAGCTCGAACTCTAGATGACAACCGACAACAGATAATGGTGAAGAAACCTAGGCGATGATGAGTATGTACAGATGAAGTAGAAGAGCCTAATGAATGCCGACAATATATATATTTTTTTTAATTGCGCATTTTTACTGTGTATGCATGCCTGTTTCATTTTTTTATGGTGTTTTCTGATCAAATTTTCATTTCGACTTTTTCTCGATAATCTATATAAACTTAATGTGTAATATTTCTATTGTTTGTGAAAGAGCATTGAATTAGCAAGATTTTGCTGTATAATACATAGTTACTCCAATTATTTTGTTTAATAAAGATGTTTGTGCTGACACCGTTCCAGACTGCCCATTTTTCCCTGGTCACGAAAGTGTTAAAGAACTGTTTTAGGGGACTTTACTTAGTCTTGCACAATTTTTCATTGTTTTTAATTTTATTACTGCAGTTGTTATTGTTGAGGTGGAAATACTGTAGAAAATTTGTCTTGTTAACTTTTTCCTGGTGAGTTCACGTTATCTTGCGTTTGATATTTTGGCACTTATGAGAGTTTTACTTCCTTTTGCAGGCAGGATGAGAAGGCAGAATCTACAGCAATCGTACTTAGTGGACGTCTCCGTTCTGTGCTGATGAGGGCTGATGGCAAACGCGAAATGGTTGGGGAGTACGGCAGAGGGGACCTTGTTGGAGTAGTATGTATCCAGAGTTCTTGTTTACTTAATTCTGGTTTCCTTAAATACAGTGAAACCCCGATTATACGACGTTCTCGGGACCACAGAAAAGCGTCGTAAAATGCGGGCGTCGTAAAATCCGAACACAAAAATTTATGCTTACAAAAACACTGTTTAGCACGACGTATTAGCGAGAAACGTCTGTGCAAACTACCAACAAATGCTACAGGGCTCTAAAACCCAAATAACACAAAAAAGCGAAAAGAATACTGCAACGCAGGTGCTAGTTATGATTTATTGAAGCAAACCTTGAGTGCGCCGAAATCCGCTTGGGCGATTCGCAACAGCCGTAGCGAAACATGGCACTGTGAAAGTACGAAGGTTCTGCCCACACACTTAAAAAAAATCCGTGAGCTTCTTCTGCACTTTCTTGGAGCCCAGCCACAAAAGCTTCCCCTCAAGTTTGGCAACGTCCAAGAGAACATCCTCTGTGGCTTCGCGTGTACAAACGTAGCTCCTTATGCCATCTATGTGCCGTAGCATATCGGCAAATGACGTAGGGACGGCATCTGTGGCAGCGGCGGCGTCGTCCTCATCCTCGTCTGATGTCGCAGTGGTGTCGGCATCGGGCAATGCCTCTGCAATTGCATCGTCCAGCGACAGTTCGCCGCAGATGGCAACGTCGTCGTCGGCCTCCACGAATTCGGTGCAAGTTGTAGTTTGATTCAAGCGCTCGAAGTCTTTGTCGACGGAGCTTGCATTCTCCTCCGTCGAGGATGTGGAGTCGCCAGCGGCAAAGGCGCCAGCAGTGGAGGCGCCAGCAGTGGAGGCAGTCTCTCGCACGAAGCCACAATGCTTAAATGAGTTCGCAATTGTGCTCTGCGACACTGCGCTCCACGAACTGGCGATCATGTGCATAGTGTCGAGCACGGAGATCTTTCTTTCCTCCTCGCTGCGCTCCATTGCCGCCAGCCGACACTGCACAAGCCGCTTTCTGTAGCCCTGCTTCACGCACTTGATGATGCCGGCATCCAGCGGCTGCAGACAGCTTGTGCAGTTAGGCGGTAGAAACACCACCTTGACATTCCGCAGGCTGGTCGTGTCAGGTGGGTGGCATGGTGCGTTATCCATAAAGAGAAGAATCTTTCTCGCCTTCGCACCCATTTTGTTGTCCAGCCACTGCAGAAAGTTGGTGAAAATAGAGGACGTCATCCACGCCTTCTTGTTGTAATCGTAGCTGCACGGCAGCGTCCGCAAATTCTTAAAGCACCGTGGCTTGCCAAATTTGCCTCTTACAAGCACCGGTAGCTTCTCGGACCCGTCCTCGTTGACAGAAAACAGTGCTGTCAAGCGCTCCTTACTGCGCTTCCCTCCGTGACAGCTGTCACCCTTGAAGGTGAGGGTCTGCTCAGGTTGCATGTGGTAAAAGATACCACTCTCATCCGCATTGAAAACATCACAAGGCTTGTA
Organism: Hyalomma asiaticum; assembly: GCA_013339685.2. Classification (NCBI taxonomy): domain Eukaryota; kingdom Metazoa; phylum Arthropoda; class Arachnida; order Ixodida; family Ixodidae; genus Hyalomma; species Hyalomma asiaticum. The sequence continues at coordinate 181,477,382 of CM023481.1, read as the reverse complement.
TGCCGCAATCAAGTCCGGCAGTGTTTGTTTCCACTCCTGCACTGTGGAAACGTCTACTGTCGAACTTTCTCCACAGGAGCGGCTGTAGACGATATTATTTCGCTTTTTAAAACGATCCAACCACCCGTTCGACGCATTAAAATCTTGAATGCCAAGGCACAACGCCACGAGGTCGGCCTTCTCCTTGAGGATGGCGCCGTCAATATTGATGGCGGAGCTCCGCGCTTGAACCAGCCACTTCACCAGCACCTTTTCCAACTTCTCGTGCTCGCCTTCTTTTGCCATCTTCCGCTTGAGACCGAACTTGCTTGCATTCTCAAGAATCGAAGCCTTGTTCGCCAAGATAGTTTTCAGCGAAGATTCCGCTATCTTTAGCTCCCGGGCAAAGCTTGCCTTTGTGGCTCCATGCCGCCTTTCGGCTTCTGCGATGATTCGCAGCTTTTCGCCGAGCGACAAAACTGTGCGCTTTCGCGACATCTTGCGTAGCCGTGCGTGTCGACACGATCGCGGACAACACGAGCGAAGACTGCTAAGACCACGTTGTTTTCAAACGGCTGCTCGCAAAGAAAGGAACACTCTCCGGCGGCGTCTACTGCACGATGAGAGCGGGAGAGAGATTGTTCGGAAAGGGTGAACAGAATGGGGGAATACCACAACCTCGCCACTCTACCGACTCTACGCCTCCACTAAAGGAGCGGTGTCGGCCACCCGGCGGCCGCTAGGAGGGCGAGGGGAAAAACGAACGGCAGCGGAAAGCCGGAATGAACCGGTTTTCTGAGCGCTCGGCATGCGATCGCGTGCACTCCTAAAAGAGCCGGTGCGACGAAAGACGCCTGCGGCACTTCCCTCTTGTTCACCGTTTGGTCCCCCCCGTTTCGCGTGGGTCGTCGTGTAACGCGGGTTCGGCGTAAAATCACGTCGGATAATTGAGGTTTTTAATGCATTGCGTCTATGGGGCTTTCACCGGGACGGGACTAATCCGTCGTAAAATACGGGTCGTCGTAAAACCGGGGGACGTAAAACCGGGGTTCCACTGTAGTTCAAAATTGTGAACAATTTTTCATATACTTGCTTTACACCAATCATTAGCAGTCAAGTTCTTACAAAAGCTGTAGCATCAGAACAAATTAATTCTTTAAGGGAGAAAGTAAATGTCAATCTGCAGGGTTTGTTTCAGTGTGGAGGATTGAAGGCTCTGCAAAGATATTAGTCCATAGACATTTTGTGTCAAGGTCTGACTAAAGTAGTTTCCCTGGCTGATACAAAACAGGAGTTATTATTTCATATAAACAACATATTACTAATATCCCATGTATTTATATAATTATTTGGGTTCTATGCAGTGTTTGAGAGGGATGGAGGAAGGGGAGGAGACAGCCGTTTCAGTTTGATAATTCAAAAACTCTAGTAGCTTGTGTAACAACGTATATGTATTGCAGGTACTATTGTTTTTTAGCCTTCCCATTATACTGACTTTAGCAGCTTTCAGATCTCGTTCTACTACAAAATAGTAACATGATATTATTAGTATGAATTGTCATTCCTTGTTTAGAGTAGGTAAGAGTCGTCACCTTCCCAACTTAAATGCAAGAGGAAAAATAAGCTTGTGACCAGTCCCCTTGTTCTCCATATGGAAGTATTGGTTGTGTCTGTGGCATCCCACAGCAATATCTAGTGGAAGTATACTTTCTATTGAAGATTTTGGGAAGAATAATTTTGTCTTGTTAGTCTTGTAGAGTTTGGGTCAGCTTTGAGTTATATAGCTGATGTTACTGGGTTAATAATGCATCTCTTTCCTGCAGGTAGAGCTTCTAACAGGAGCTAAAAGGGCTACTACTGTTATGGCAGTAAGGTGAGTGAATCTTTGTCACTATTTCTAAAGATTGGAAAAGCTTGAAGTACAAACTGAGTAATCAGGGACGCAGTTATCCTTATGGTTTATTTGACGTGCCTCCGTAAACTATAAGTTGTTTTAGCTGGCAGGCTTATATCAAGTGTGAACCATGTCAGTGTCCTGTTCTCATGATGTCCTTGCACTTGAAAATAAACATTGTTTCCACTAAATCATGAGAAAAATCAGCAGCAATTATATATATTCACAAGAGGGATTGGGATCATTTCTAACAAGAAACGAAAATGTCCTCTTGAAAACAGCAGACGGCAACTTTTAATGAATGTGCAGTGTTAAAGCTATTAGTCGAAGTTGACCCCTTTAACTCCTTCTGTGCTCAGCCTTTTACCAAATCGCTGCCAACATGTTCATATCCATCCACCAGAAGAACACTCTCGCTTGCATTAGCCATGAATTGCATGCTGTCATCCTCAATGCTGTCATGACAACGCACTGTGACGAAACCAATATTGCCATGGCCTTGCTAAAAATTTAAACTACACGGTGGTTCCACTCCTGCTCCAACTTTGCCAGCAGGTGCAAAATGCGACTTACTGCACCATCCTCATAAAATCAACAGAAATTGCACCAAACTGGGTGAAACTGTCTCAGATCCCCCAGAGACACTGCTGCACTTGTCATAGAGAGCCAATGTGTAGGTATACACTTGAACCTCATTACAACAAAGTTGAAGGGAAACATGAAATCAGTTCGTTATATCTATTATTTCATTATAACCATTATTGCTCTTAACTGCATTATTTACCATTCGGGTGCAAAAATCTTAACGTGCATATAAGAAGACTGTGCTGTGGCCCGCAGTAAAGCCATGCATGCTATGAAGTTTTGTAAGGGCACTACAGTAGAACTCGCTGATATGTTCCCGGTTGATACGATTTCCCGGTTCCAACGGTCGCGAGCGCGAAAACACGAACTTTTCTCGTAGAGGTACGCCTCTTTTCTTCCGGTTAATACGTTCCCGGAAAATACGATCATTTAGCACCAACGTTCGATTTATTGTCCGACTAAGATCGGATGATACGTTTTCTCACCTCTAGAGTCCGCGTGCAACCGAGAAGTCGGGAAGCTTGCGCGTTCGAGAGCAGTAGCTGCCCACCGCAGTGGCTACACCGCAGTACTCACCCGACCGTGTCACAATAAAATGCCGGTGTGCTCTCTTCCGATACTAGCATATCACCTAGCTAGACGTAACAACCACGTTCATCGGTATCGCGGATGACACTTGCGATCAACGCAGCTTTAACCGCACACGTGCGGTAGCCGTTGGAAGCGAACGTAGATCGCACTTTTAATGGCCGATAACGGAGACACGCCGCCATTTCTTCAAGTAGGACCGATTCGCGAGCGCAAGCATAATCGCGAGCGCAAACGGTGTTTATGCGGGGGTCGTCTCTCGTCTTTTCCCCCCACTGAGTGCCGCCGTCTTGATAATGTTTGAAAGCTGAAAGTTTCGTCTGCCTGTTTCCGCTCACCTCACCTTTGATGACCACGCCGAAAAAGCGCAAATAAAAATGTCTGGCACACTTAGATAGCTAGTGCAGAAACACTGCCAGAGGAATTTTCCCAACACTGCTTCGAAAACATCATTGAACCTGCCATTTCTGATCGCAAGTTACCGATATGCGAGACGACGGTCATTACGTAAAAGTTTATTGCTGTTTCATGACATTTTATTGCCTGAATTACATGAAATTGTAAAATACGTTAATATTTATATCAATGCATGCTTTTCTGGTGAAACTGCACGATTTTTTCGTGTGTTTGGATCATACGTTTTCCCGAATAATACGTTCAGTGTCGCATTATTTTTTAAAAACGTATGAATGAGGTTCTACTGTATTTAAAAAAAAAATCTGCTCATCAGTACCATGCAAATCAGAAGCTAATGCGACAAACCGCATTCTATTGCAACACAATCATCTTTCACTTCTGTTTAGCACATGGCTCGTTCATGTTATTGTGAAACTGAAGAAATGGCGGCACTGTTAAACAGTCAAATGCAAAACTACGCTCGTTGTGATCGAGCAGAATGCAGTGGATTACCGAGTGCGCCGTCTTTACCACTATAACGCACACGATGAGTAGGCCAACGAACGTCACCATGCTGGCTTGGCCGCCCCGCCACGGTGGTCTAGTGGCTATGGTACTCGGCTGCTGATCCGAGGGTCACGGGATCGAATCCCGGTCGCGGCAGCTGCATTTCGATGGAAGCGAAATGTTGAGGCCCGTGTGCTGTGCGATGTCAGTGCACGTTAAAGAACTCCAGGTGGTCGAAATTTCCGGAGACTTCCACTACGGCGTCTCTCATAATCACAGCTGGTTTTGGGACGTTTAACCTCACAAATCAATCAATGCTGGCTTGGCTGGCTTGCACTTCCCAAGGTTGCTACGTCACCAATGCACTTTCGGAAGCCTTGCTCAGCCGCATCAGCATTTGATAGCATTCGCAGGTGATTGTAACGAGAGAAGTGGATGACCTAATTTCTCAGAACTGCACGTAAGCAGCAGCGCACTATCAAGTTTGTCCTGCATATCTCTACAGTCTGAAAGTGCAGTTAGCATGACCTCCAAGATTGCCACAATGCAATCTCGGCGACCATGCTGATGTTTGGCCATGCGCGATGCAATCTCGAAGGTCAGACATCAACCACGTGTCTGACAGCAGAATTGATGTTATAATTTCATGTCTATTTGTGTAACATCAGCGAAAAAACTACTGCCAACTGGACAAAACCAACTGGGAGTACAGTGGAACCCCGCTGTTACGTTCCTCACTGCTGCATTTTCTCGGCTGTTACGTTGCTTTTCATCGGTCCCGGCATGGCCCCCATAGGGTCCCATGTATTGCAAACCCCGCTGTTATGTCGCAACTGTGGGCGTGTTCCCGCATGATGCGTCGCAACCTGGCACGGCGTACCCGCCCGGGCATCGCTATTTTGATTTTACTTTTTACAGTCCTGGTCACGCTTGCAGAAATCGCCGCCCGCTGATGGCTGCCGAGCGACACTCCCCACCCCCCCCTCCCGCCTTTGCCTCTTTTCATGCTCGTTAAAGACGGGCGGGGCGTTTCCTCCCCGCTTCGACGGCAGGTGATCCGATAGGGTTGATGTTATCGCCTCCGAGCGACGGAGACGGGCCGGGCGCGTTTGATCTCTGTTTCAGCTGTTTTCGTCGCCCCCACTCGAGTGCTTTTATTCTAGCGACCGTACTTTGGGCTCTGGGAGCTTCCAGAGAAAAGAATCGGAAAAAGGAGCATCGCACTCGCAGCCCCTTTTGCGTATGACTGTGCTCGCCCGCGCAGCAAGGGGCGCGGCCACGCAGCTGTCCAGAGTCTGTCCGTGCGCTCGCCGGCGAGCTGGTTCGGGCCAGACGGCGAGCGCAAAATATACGAGGATTTTTTTTTTTTGTATTGCTGGCTAAATGTCAGGGGTGCGCAAATTATGCGAGGGCGCAAATTATGCAGGTAAATACGGTAAACAAGCACTGAAGACGCAACGTGAAAGCACTATCGAGCGATCGCGGACCCGAGGCGACCAGCCGCACTCGCAATCACAAACCACACGCGGGGTGCCGGAACAGGATGCGGTGATCGCAGTGACGGGTCGACTTGCCTCCAAAATTGGCGTGTCACGCTGGAACTAAACCTCAATGATCACAGTTTTGATTGCGATCTCTGAGGCCATACTTTCTCTCATCGGGGCGCCGAAGGCTATAATGGCGGCCCATTCACTGCGCTCGACAGCCGCGAACGGAGTCCGAGTTATCGAATTTAGAGCTAGAAACCGCCCGAAATATCGGCCGGTTTTAACACAACAAGCCTATGTTGGCACTAGCGGTACCGCGTGGCTGTCCGGATTATCGGTCGGCGACCTAGATGGCTCACCTTGCTGAAGTAAATTGTTTGAAATCAAAGCGGCCCTGTTCTCATTCATTTTGGGAGCTTTCCTCACTCTTGCGTTTTCTCGGCTGTTACGTTTTTTCTCCCCCTGTCCGCTGAAAAACGTATGAACGGGGTTCTACTGTATTTGGAAGCTGCCATTTTCTGTCATGTAGTCAAGTGAATGCACATTTTTAGTTACCTTCCTATTGTGAAGAAGCTTAATCCACTGTTTTCAGGTGGGAGATATTTGGAATAATATGCCATGTTAAGATATTTTTATTTAGGAGGGGGTGGGAGTATTTCATTTTTTTATAACAGCTTTTTATGCTCCTTTTAAGTTCCTCTTAATTACAGTGAGTTTACTGCACTCTTGACAAGCTCAGCTAATCTTTGGTCACTTCCATAAAAAACTCATGGACAGACTCAACTTGCTGTTGTATGAAAGGAATCCCCCAAGAATGTTTTAGCATACGGAAACCACATTACTCAGGCATGGTGTTAGCTGTTTAGTTTAAATTTTTCAGTAGCTCAATTCGCAGTTTTACCTAAAGATGTTTTATTCTTTTTCTGAAGTTCTTAAAGGCACACTTCATCAGGGAGCCTGCCTTTTCAATTCTGCATCCTCCTCCTCTTTCTCTCTTTCTTTCTTCCTTTTTTTCTGTCTCTTTTACGAGCAAAGCACAGAGGCATTTTTTTAAGTTAATGAAATGCAAGATGCATGACACCTCCTATCTGAAATGTGACTGTAAAGTTATGGTGCTTTGTTGTACCTTCTATGTGCCAGTTAGCAAAATCACTTGAAAGGCAGGGAGCATACTTGGGCTCTACAAAAGTCTGATAGATAGTAATCAGAAAATGCCTGATACACTGAGGACATATGAACTTTTTAAAATGGCAACCTGCTTTCATGTTTTTCTGGGCTGACAGAGATACCGAACTGGCTAAGCTTCCGGAAGGGCTTTTGAACGTTATCAAGATCAAGTATCCTGTGGTAAGCCTACATTGCACTCATTTTCACTTTTATATACATGCATGATGTTGATCGTTGGTCATTATTTCTTTCATGCATGTATTAGCTGGGGCAGTGTAGCTGTGCAAGTTGTCCCCAAGTACTATGGTCTCTCTCTGAGCCAAAACCATAAAAATGGTTGAAATCATGCCAGAGCTGCTTGAAATATTTTAACCTAATTGCCAGCGGCTTGTGTTGGGCCCAGATTAAGAGATAAGTGAGTCATAGAGTATCCCACTATTCGGGCCTGAATTCTTCTGCATTCAAGCGCAGTAAAGTATAACCATGGTTATGGTTCTTTAGGATGTGCGAGTAGCACATGTGCAGCCATATAAGTCAGAGGGACTCGTAGACCAAGCACGATTTGGGGGCTTGGTTATCCAGCATCACGAGCTGCCTTAGTTATTTTAAATGACTTTTCATGCAGAAATTTAAACTTATTTAAATTATTTTATTTGTGTGCGACCTCTTTTGCTTATAGCAGCAGAAGCTTTGGATGGGTGGTGCATTGCCTGCTAGGGCACTGTAGCAGCGGTTAAGTTGTATATTTCTATGTGTGTGGTTTGGTTTAGTTCTTTGAAGCATCAGTGTTTTATAGGGGCCTTGTAACTTGTTTCTAACATAAGCAGAAAATGCTGCTGATCAATAGTCTAGGCTCCTGTGAGCATGTGAGCGAAATGCACCGCACACCGCAGGACACACACGGTGTTACACACAGTTTGCAACATCGTGTACATATGTCCAAAGAATTTTGTAAGACCCAGGACTGCATCATGAATTTTGGTCGCTACTCTGGACTGGTTCTGCAGAAGCCTTGTAAGTTGCCGTTATCACAGAACACAAACACATAATTTTGTAGATTTAGTAGCTGTGCAGCGGGTAAGCGCGACCAGCTAAAAAAAAAGAGTGGTCGTCTATTTGAAACTTTTTGCAGCAGTGTACTCACTGAAAAAAAGAAAGAGAAAAGAAAAAAGAATTATTTGCAGTGAAATTCCCTCTTAGTTCCAATTGCTTTCTCTTGGAATGCATGCTATTTTTTAGGAAGTCGGGAATAGCATAGTTTGAGTGAGGAATTGATGAATATGAGCTGTGTGATATCCAGAAGGAAGCATCGACTGTCTTATTTCTCCCCGACCAGGGTAACCTGTGTGATACAAGCCACATCGGTGACATCGATTTCCTGAACGATTGTGATCTAGCTCAAAATAACTTAAAGCCTGGTGTGTCTTGTACTACCATTTCTACGGCTACGCATGCTTGTCGCTTGACACAGGCCATTAAAAAAGGTGCCAAATCACGTGTCCATCCATGAAAAATACAACAGGATTTAAATTTAATAAGCGTAATAATGCCAGCACAATATATTTAATTTTTGCTTATCTTGTGTTCTTCATATTAAGGTATGAGATCTCAAAAACGATAGGAAGAAAGTACTGCCAGCCCAGCTAGCACACAAAGGATTTAAGACATCTTCGAAACGGATATCCGAGACGTTAACGGCTTCGCAGAAACGGCACGCGTAAGAAGTTTTAGTCTAGGGTACATCGTATATCTCGTCTAATGTCCGTCTTGTTGCACATAAACGAGACGTTTCCTTAACGTCTTCGAAACGTCATCAAAAAGCTGGTCTTTTCGACGGCTTAGGGGAGACTTCAATAATCCCATTTACCGGGATTTCTGAATCCGTTTAAAGACTTACCAAAGACGTCATCAAAAAGCTGTTCCTGAAACGTTAGCTGTAATCTGAAAAAGAAGCAGGAATCGTGCTCGGGAACGGGGTGCACCCACCAAAATTTTGATCTGGTTACCACCCTCAGAATATAAGCTAACGCCTTAGGGGTTCAAATAACCACAAGACATTTTTTGCACCCCTAAGGCATTAACTCTGTGGTTCTGAAGGTGTAAACTGGGTCATAATTTTGGGGGGCACCCCCATCCGTGGACGCCGTCCCTGCCTTTGTGGTAATAGCTGCGACCTGCTATGTTACCAGCTGCACCATAAGCTTTTCGGTGCTGCAGAGTGGGGGGTAGTGCCAGCTGAATACTTTCGTATTTACGTCCCAGGAAGAAGTCCGGGCATCGCACTTGCTTGGAACACTTTTTTTTCTGGTAGTTAAAGGCATCAGCACTGAGTGCAACAGAGCAAAAATAGTGCAGTAAGGTAGGCACACAGTTCTCTATGAAGGCTTCATCAGTCTTAGCATTTAAGTCACAATTGGTTGTCATGAATACAAAAATCAATCTACCATGTACAGTGGAACCCCGCTGTTACATTCCTCACTGCTGCGTTTTCCCGGCTGTTACGTTGTTTTTTCATCGGTCCCGGCATAGCTCCCATAGGATCCCATGTATTGCGAACCCCGCTGTTACGCCGCAACTGTGGGCCTGTTCCCGCATGATGCATCGCAACCTGGCACGCCGTACCTGCCCGGGCATCGCTATTTTGATTTGACTTTTGACAGTCTTGGTCACGATTGCAGGAATCGCCGCCCCCTGATGGCTGCCGAGATAGCGCGAGCACCAGTGCTGTCTCGGCAGCCAGCCATGCAATCGCTCGGCAGCCGAGCGACACTACCCCCCTCCCCTCCCGTCTTTGCGTCTTTTCATGCTCGTTAAAGACGGGCGGGGCGTTTCCTCCCCTCTTCGACTGCAGGCGATCCGATAGGGGTGATGTTATCGCCTCCGAGCGACGGAGATGGGCCGGGCGCGTTTGATCTCTGCTTCAGCCGTTTTCGTCGCCACCACTTGCGTGCTTTTATTCTAGCGACCGTACTTTGGGCTCCGGGGGTTTCCGGAGAAAAGAATCGGAAAAAGGAACATCGCACTCGCAGCCCCTTTTGCGTATGACTGTGCTCGCCTGCGCAGCGAGGGACGCGGCCGCGCGGCTGTCCAAAGTCTGTCCGTGCGCGCGCCGTCGAGCTGGTTCGGGTCGGACGGCGAGCGCAAAATATGCGAGGAATTTTTTAGATGCGAAGCAGCTCTTTGACTAGCCTGTATAACGCTGTCCCTCCATACCACAATCATCATCATCATCATCCTCCGCACAAGCGCGAGGCAACGCGCTTCCCTCTGCGCAGGTGTTGGAGCGGTGCCAAGTAGGTCATGCCGCAGCTGGGCGTTGACGTCACGCTCCCCTCACACGCTTCCCTCGCAGGTGAGCGCGTACGTCACTCTCTCCCTCACCCGCCGGAGCGCCCGCAGCTGCCGGCTCCAACGCCCGCTCGCCTCCCGTGTCTGCGTTTCAAACAAACGTTTACACCAGTAAATGCTACACTGAGTTTCGCTTCAAACTGTTCTTCCAGCACCCACGTTAGCGCCGTTCAACCCGTGACGCCACCCGTGCGCAACGCTGCTGCTTCGCATCCCATCAGGGTTCCCTTCGGGGAGATGGTCCAAGTTTTTTTTTTTCGTAAAGCTGGCTAAATATCAGGGGTGCGCAAATTATGCGAGGGCGCAAATTATGCGGGTAAATACGGTAAACAAGCACTGAAGATGGAACGTGAAAGCGCTGTCTGTAGTGTACTAGAATATCGAGCGATCGCGGACCCGACGCGACCAGCCGACCAGCCGTACTCGCAATTACAAACCACGCGCGGGGTGCCGGAACAGGATGCGGGGATTGCAGTGACGGGGCGACTTGCCTCCAAAATTGGCGCGTCACGCTGGAACTAAGCCTCAATGATCACAGTTTTGATTGCAATCTCTGAGGCCATACTTTCTCTCATTGGGGCGCCGGAGTCCGAATGATCGAATTTAGAGCTATAGAAACCGTCCGAAATATCGGTCGTTTTAACACATAAAGTCTATGGGGGCACTGCCGGTACCACGCGGCTGTCCGAATTATCGGTCCGCGACCTAGATGGCTCACCTTGCTGAAATAAATTGTTTGAAATCAAGGCGGCCCTGTTCTCATTCATTTTTGGAGCTTTCCTCACTCTTGCGCTTTCCCGGCTGTTACGTTTTTTACCCCCGATCCGCTGAAAAACGTATGGACGGGGTTCCACTGTAATTTGTGGAGTATGAGGTAAATCTACCAAAAATAGTAATGACATATCTTTCTACAGTGAAGGATAGACAGTTTCTTGGCAAGCGGGCTAACAAGGAGGCCTCTGTGCCAATGATCATGAAGTCAAAACACTGCTACATCAACATTTTATTGAGAAACTAACTTGTGCAAGTTAAAAAAAAGAAGACAATGAGAAATGCGAGAAAAATAAAACCAGAAATATTCAAAAGGAACTGCAGAAGAAATACTTTAAATATATTTGGAACTTATTAACCGCTAGAGGCTTACAGAAAGAGCACTAGTAGTCACACAATAATCAACAGCCGACTATGCGCTTTTCACCATGAGAGCAGCGCATCCGGTTATATGACCACAGACAGAACAATGGATGACTACGTGATAGCCGCTTTCAATCATGTTATGCAGTATGTTCACCGCATAAAATCAAGGAATATAAACAAAAGAACTCGAATATGACTCAGATATGAAAGTGAAAATTTGCCTAGGACATCAGCTGATGTAATGAGGCAAGCTTTAAAAGACAACCAAAAACATCAATCAAGTGTCAATGAATATTGACCAAAGTGACCTTCAAAAAAGTAGCGCACGAAATTTTAACAAAATCGGTGTAATCAGCAACGTAGCAATGCAATGCACAATATGTCACAGCGAGGAACGTTACATCGAAGCAACCTCAGTTTCATAATGAAGCTACATACGTGCTTGAAGTCGAATACACTGGAGACAGCGTTGAGGCGACGAAAAAGAAAAAAAAAGCGATATTCTCACTTACAAAATACAGATGTGGCTCTCTACAAAGCACTGTATTACGCACATCTATGCTAATCTGACATGAACGGCAATCAGACTGGCAAGCATCAGTTGGAAGCCAAAAAGAAAAAAAATTTTGGCACAGCACGTGAAGCTACTCCTAAAAAGGACTTCAAATAACCATCAGTTCTACATGTTCAGGATAAAGCTGAGAGTCTCCGAATTTTGCCCTGTTTCACATTAAAAAAAAACACTGTTGCCTTATACCTAGTCATTAAACAAAACACTTCGAATAGCCAACTCCTTTGAGCATGCAACCTCTGCAAAATGCGCAACTAGTTCACGTTCACACTCATCAGAAACTAGTTGTAGTGTCCAGGCTTAGTGCAGCTGATGAATACAATCCTAGTGGCATCATATGACACGCTGAAACCACCATCGCGGAAATGCTTTCAACGTAGAACCGTGGTCGGGCCGTGGTAGAACGCAGTTGGTGCACTATCAGGTTATCCATACAACCGATTACACCGCATGTATTCCTGCAAAGGAAAAAAAATGGGGCCATTATTTTCTATAAAGCTGTTCTACAACTGTGTTTTCAGGAACGAAATTTGAAATGTGTCTCTGTCATAGACTGCGCCCCTTACAGAAAGAGCTCATAATATCCTGCAACTTGCAATAGATAAACACTCAAACTGAATTTTCCTCGAGTGCCTGGTTCTGCGTCCTTTACAGGAAGGGCTCATAATATCCTGCAACTTGCAATAGATAAACACTCAAAATGAATTTTCCTCGAGTGCCTGGTTCTTCTGAGCTGCTGCATGCACTATATATATATATATATATATATATATGTATATTTAACGAACCAACAGACTATGAAGCCTAAGAAAGCATAGGAGAAGTTATTGAGGGTCTTAATTGTATTATTGTAATTGTGGAGTAAGTAGAAAGGAATTTAAGTGGACGAAAAGACAAACTTGCCTTCTGTGGGAACCGAACCCACGACTTTCGGATAAGGCATCTGATGCTCTACCGCTGAGCTACAAAGGCGGTCGTCGCCCCCCCCCCCCCGCCCGTTCCTTTTATCGGGCATATATGCACATACGATCTAACACTCCCAGGATTGTATGTACATATATCTGTGTACATATATACGAAGGTCAGCGAGCTCCGCCCAAGCTTGGATGCGCTAGGTGTTCAGCAAGGCAAAGGAAGCGAAGAAAGAAGTCAGACTAGAATAGCCGGCCTGCGGCAAAGGCGCCGTGTCTATGTCTCTCTCCTTTACAATGTACAGTGATGTTCGGGCCGTCGCCGTAGGAAACTTGATGCATCTGTTGATGCTACCACCGCTGAATAGTATGTCACTCGTGAACGTTAAATTGCACATTACTGATTCATAGTTTATTTTGGACGCATTCCCATACACTGCATGTAGAAATCAAGTGACACACATGCTTCACTCTTAGAGGGTGAGAATATTCTTTGAGGCATGCTTAAGTGCTCACTGCGCACTCGGTATGAAAGGGACCCTGCAACACTTTTTAAACACACTGAGCAAACGGTGCCAATCAGTCGTTGAGGCTTCTGTGAACGTGCGAGCTAAATGTTATTGTGCTGCAAGCAGCAATGGATTTGCAGTTTCATTTTAAATACATCATGCAATCACCTGCTATTGTTCCAACAACTGATGTCACTAGCAGCACCGACCCACGAGTTGCCTGCTCTTCTTTCAACAAGTAACGTCACTGGCGCCAATGACTAGGTTGCTCCGCTCACCTTGGTCTTCTTAAAGACAGGCACTCAGATTGCCTTTATTTATTTTTTTTTATGCAAAATGAACAAATACATAATTCCAGACTACCTTTCCGTGACCGTAAGTTCAGCCAGCGATATATCTGCCTCGAGCAAAGTAGTCGACGGCCTAGTGACATTTGTTGGAATGAAGAGCAGGTGAATTAGGAGCTGTGTTTGAAACCAAATAAGAAATTACCTGCTGCACGCAGCTCAATAATGTTTGGCTCACACGTTCACAATAACATCCACGACTCTTAGGCATCGTTTGCTATCGAGATTCCAATTGTTGCAGGGCTCCTTTAGTAAATGGGACCTTCAAGGTCGCGCGATCGAGTGCAATGCAACGAAATATGGCTCATTTGGGGTAACGAGTATGTCGCGGGGTAGGAGGAAAATGTTAAACGTTCCGCAGAAAACTGTTGAATAGCACCATGGCTTCGATTTGATGATATAGGTATAGGCACGCACCACTAGATCCCGGCACTGGACAAGCTGGCAGCGCCCGTATTATATAATAAAAAATAAACAAAATACGTCCAAACGTTCATGTATAGGTCGTCATAACACGCCGCTCACCCATAGCCCGACGTACTAATTTAGTTCGTTGTTCGTCCGATTATCATCTCTGTCCTGCATTATCAGCCCAGCAACCTGGTTCAAGTCCTCACTCCCCAGTCCATACCACGTGAAACACTGGACAGCTTATGGCATACCATAAATCTACTGTGCACAACAGTGTCCCTGTAGCAATACTATGGAACCAGATAGCAGGTTGTGTAATTGTTCTGGTATTTGCGGTCTGCAAGAATGATGAACCGCAAAATGCAGAAAACCGCAACAGCGTGGACAATGAGAAATAATAATAACGAACATTTGCAAACGAGTCACATGCCTCTGACAAAGTTTAAATGTGACCGATAACGCGCACATCGACACTCATGCTCATATGAATGCTGAGCTGTGAGAAGTCATTCCACCACCACAAGACGTCATGATTGCCTGTGGCAGTTCTGCTGACATGCCACAACAAACAGTGTGTGATTTTCACATCCACATCAGATGCACTTAAATTTCACAGCCCTGAACTGAAATCTCACGACTGCAATGCCACAGTGAAATAAAGCGCGGCAACGGTTGCCCTACAACACGTGATATCACATGCATGTATTCGTCTGTGTAAGACACGAGTAAATTACTACTATCCTACATATTTGTATAGGCTTTGCACTCACTACCCGTAACAACCAAATGACAGGATGGTGGGAACGAAGCCAATGCACTCCTTACTCACCAATCAGGCTAAACACGCACATAGACCTAAGAAAGTTTCAGAATGCATTCATACACGGTGATCTGAATAATAAAACCACAGTTGCGTTGCTTTGTGTTTCATGCGTCAAATATCTTAGAGCTTACATAGCATTAATGCTCATTGTATCTGTTACAGACTGATTTGCCATATCTGCGGAACACATGAGTGATCTCACAGGCATCCTGCTAAGCCATTCAAATGTGGTACTTACATTTATTTTTGGCAAGACGTAGTTATTGATGTTACGGGTTCCAGTCACAGAAGAGCCGGGATTGAACCAGGGTTAACACAAGGAGGAAAGTGGAAAGAACATAATGCCACCACACAAACACATGCAGCAGTTGCAGTACGGTAACGGAATTTTCTCCAGAAACAAAGGAAGAGCCAGCCGCCAACTACTTGACTACACTGACTCCACCGCCAACCACCCAAACGAGCTTCACTGCCTTTGCTTCGCGTCTCCGCGTGTCCGCGCCAGCCTGCGCCCTCTCGCCTCATCTCCCCAGCAACCGGTGAGAAGGAGCCAGATATTCTGGCGCTTCCCTCCCAGGCTCATGGCGGCCGGCGACATCTCTGCGCCGTGCACTGTACCGACGCCCGCCTATGCTTTGAGCCATGCCCTGCGTTTTTATCTCCGGTGGGGAGGGAGGGGGGCGGTATTCTTCCACGTTTACTTTCCGTCTCTTTTTAGACATTTCTAAGACGGATTCATCGTCCCTCGCGACGTCTCAAAGACGTCAGCCACGTGAACTAAGACTTTAATCCCCCAATAAGACGTCTTTTTGGTCTTGTGTGCTAGCTGGGAGGCCTCAAGGTGCTACTTGTCATATTTTCTTCTGCTAGTTTGGTTTGTTTTGAGGGTTACACGAGGTGTATTCAACAAGAAACCTAACTTTTGCCATAACTTTATTGTTGCTCATTATACAGCATATTAAGGACTGTCCCCTTTGAAGTACTTCCCTCCACTTGGAATTAACCATTCACAGTGTTTCTTCCATTTTTGGAAAGTCTCCTGGAATGCACTTTCAGTGATGGTGCACAGTTGCCTTGTCGCATTGTTCTTGATTGATTGAATTATGGAGTTTTATGTCCCAAAAACCATGATTTGCTTATGAGAGATGCCTTAATAGAGGGCTGTGGAAATTTTAACCACCTGGAGTTCTTTAACATCCACTGACATCACATAGTACATGGGCCTCAACATTTTGCCTTCATAGAAATCCAGCTGCTGCGCCCAGAATTCGATCCCATGACCTTTGGATCAGCAGCCGAGTGCCATAACCACTAGACCACCATAGTGCGGCTGTTGCATCGTCCTGAACTCCTGCTGTGGTTCAGGAACAATGTCCTTTTGGCTTGGTTTTAAGTCTGTGAAAGAGAACAAAGTATCCTGGGGCTGGGTTCAAATCATAGCATGGATGGGGCACAGCAGGAGTGCAATGTTTTTCCAAACAGCTGGTGAGAAGGGGTGATGCATAAGCTGAAGCATTGTCATGGCTCAACGTCCAAGTCTGGTTTTCTCACAATGCAGGCATTAAATGTGGGAAAGTAGACTTGATTTGTGGGGAAGCCAGACTTGGGATCACATGATACTTCTCTGATGTCAGTTTCGCCTGAAATCCCGGCGAATCTCATCGTCTGCTGATGTGGAAGGTCATGCAGGCTGGGGATCGTCCTTTACCGACATTCTACCATGTTCACAACGTTCGATTGCACTCTGTTTCATCATTGTTGCAAAATTTCACCATTTGTTGCAAAAGTGCACACATGTCATTGTTCTTCCAGCCCTCTTATCTTCATATTGGCACTCATCTGACAAAAAAATTGTGTGTGCCCACTTTAATGGCTGCGACTCACCAACTAATGGCCATAGTGAAATGCGCCAAATAGCAGTTAGTTGTCTAAACATTCCATTAGGTGGTCTTGGGAGTAGCACAGTGCTTGTTTTGCCGGTTGGCACGCTGTTTGAAAAATCCAGTTTCTTTTTTAACGTACCTCATACACTGCACCTGGACATCATGACTTAGTAGGTGACCGCCTGTTACAAGTACATTACAATGTCTTAGTGCTCACTTCACCCCTCTAGATCGTCTTCTGCATTTCAACATCAGTTTTCTCAATAAGCAGAAGCTTAGCAGCCGATTGAGCGAGTCAGAGCAAGCATCAAAATGCTACAATGAGTTGCTAATATGGGGTCAGGGTCACTTTCAGAGCCATGATGTCTAAACAGAGTTTTGACTTTGAAAGTTAATCTGAAAATGTTTGTAAAAAAATGTAATACAGTCGAACACGGATATATCGAACTCGAAGGGGATCGGGAATTAGTTCAATATATGAAAAATTCGATATAAAAAAATACAGGCCCCGAGAGCTTACCTGTAGGGAACCATCACCTACAATAGGCTCATTCAAGAATGACAACTATAATTCCGCACACACGCCGCAACAGAATGTCTTATTTGCGTGAAAAAAAATCGCTTACCGTATTTACCCACATAATTTGCGCCCTCGCATAATTTGTGCACCCGTAATGTTTAGCCAGCTTCGCAAAAAAAAAAAAAACACATATTTTGCGCTCCCCGTTCCCAGCTCGCCGGCGCGCACGCATGGACCAACAGCCGCGCGGCCGTGCCCCTCGCTGCGCAGGCGAGTGCAGTCATACGCAAAAGGGGCTGCGTGTGCGATGCTCCTTTTTCCGATTCTTTTCTCTGGAAGCCCCCGAAGCCCAAAGTACGGTCGCTAGAATAAAAGAATGCGAGTGGGGGCGAAGAAAATGGCTGAAGCAGAGATCAAACGAGCCCGGCCTATCTCCGTCGCTCCGAGGGCCGATGTGATAACATCACCCCAATCCGGACACCTGCCATTGATGCAGGGAGGAAAGGCCCCGCCCGTCTTTAATGAGCATGAAAAGACTCGAGGCCGCCTGGCTGTCGGCTGCCGAGATAGCGCTATCTTGGCAGCCATCAGCGGCTCGTAAACACTTCTACGTGCTGCGCCTTCCCTGGAGCAGCCGTACGTTTTGCAGCGTTACGTTAGATCGTATCCAGAAGAGCTACCGCGCTAGTTGCATTATATTACACGTTATTTCAAACGTGTTTGCGAAATATCCGCGTAATTTGCGCACCCCTTTTTCGGAGCTCTAAAATCGTGAAAAAAAGTGCGCAAATTACGCTAGTAAATGCGGTATTTTGGCCTGCTTCTTCGTTTTCGAGATGAAGTTGAAGACGCTAGTCTCGATCTTATCAAGGCTGTCCAGGTGCGACAGCCCGGTTCCCTCCATGTCACCGCAACAACGACGAATGACGCCGAACGCTGCCGCCACTTCAGCGGCGGACTACGCGCGTGTAGCCACCGCCTCGTCCCGACGATCCTCCTCGTCACTTGAGCTGTCGGCCTGGGCATCCTGGGTCCCTGCGACCGCAGCTACTATGTCCTCGTCAGTGAGGCTCGCAACAGCCTGAACATTGCAGTCCGCTTCCACGAAATCGTCCGCAGACACTTCGGGTGGAACGGCAGACACTTCGGGTGGAACGGGAAGAGGGACGACAGCTCGTGAAACGCGTCGTCTATGCGCTCGTCATCACCGTCTTCACCGATTTCCGCAAGTTCCGCCGTATCGAAGCCTGCCTTGCGGAAGCAGTTGACCACTGTGTCCGTCTTCACGTCTCGCCAGGCACCCGTCATCATTTGTATGGCACCAAGAAGGTCAACCTTCAGCTTCACTTCACTTCACTTCACGTTTATTTCCTTAAAGACCCCCTCTAGGGGTATTACATAAGGGGTGGTGTTAAAGAAAAAATACTATACATCGGTGTTTTTAATGGCTTCGGCAAACATAGATGGGTTAGTGA
Organism: Hyalomma asiaticum; assembly: GCA_013339685.2. Classification (NCBI taxonomy): domain Eukaryota; kingdom Metazoa; phylum Arthropoda; class Arachnida; order Ixodida; family Ixodidae; genus Hyalomma; species Hyalomma asiaticum. Next base: position 181,458,844 of record CM023481.1, on the reverse strand, counting down.
TGGCACAGGTGGCGTGAGGAAGGCCGTTCCAGTCTTTTGCTGCTCGTACAAAGAAGGAGGCTTTAAATGCAGTGGTCCGGGTACGTGGTATTGTGACTTGTAACGGATGACCAGTGCGATGAGATATGTGCGAATGCGCCCATGCGGAGGTTGACCAGCAGCCTATCAAGGAGTCGCCTCCTGTAGCCCACCTTGAAGGACTTGATGATGCCCTGGTCAGGCGGTTGCAGCTTCGCCATCGTGTTGGCCGGCAGAAACTTCAGCTCGATGTTTTTGAGCTCGCAGGTGGTGTGGTGGGCTGAGCAGTTGTCCACAAGAAGGCAAGTACAACGCCCCGGCTTGCCCAGCTCGACGTCCCACGCTTGCAGCCATTCCGTGAACAGCTGACGCGTCATCCACGCCTTCTTGTTTGAGGCGTAGCGGACGGGGAGCTGCTTACAGTTCTTGAAACAGTGCGGTACCCTTGCTTTCCCGATCACAAAGGGCTGGAGCTTCCGAGACCCATCCATGTTGGCTGCCAGTAGAACGCTCACGCGAACTCTACTCATTTTGCCCCCGTGGCACGTGCTACCGCGGACGTTCAGCAACATTTGCCAAAAAAGACCGGTCTCATCGGCATTGAAGATCTCCGCGGGAGAAAACTTCGCGGAGATTTCAAGCCACTCCTTCGTCATCCACTGCTGGATGTCCTGACTGCTGACAGCTTCGCTTTCGCCAGAAATGGTTTTGCCAATGATGTTGTAGCGCTGCTTAAATCGGTGAAGCCACCCGGTGTTGTCGGCAAAGTTGTCTTCACCGAGTGCAGCGGCAAACCATTTGGCCTTGGCCATCAGCATCGGGCCATCCACCAGAATGTTCTTTGCGCGCACTTCTAAAAACCAGGCATAGAGTGCCTTTTCTACATTCCCATGGGCAGGAGCATGCACACGACAGGCTCCTGACGTTCGCTGCTCCGCTGCCTTTGCCTTGATATCTGCCTTGTTCTTCAACAAGGTACTCGGAGTGCTCCGCGGTATCCCGAAGTCGTCCGCGACGGTCGAACATTTCTCACCCGCCTCAACACGCTGAATGGCCTTCAGCTTCGTTGCAAAGTCAAGGGTCTTGCGCTTCTTCACGCTGGCCATAGCTACACGAGAAGTCGACAATTCAAGGAGTTTGCAGCGGCTTTGCACACCACGCACGCAAAAGAGGAATGCTGGACATGCGGTGGTACGTAGGCGACGCGACTACGAAAGCGGACTCCGCCAACAAAGCGCTCGCGACGCGATAGCCACCTGCGAGGGCGACAGCAAAAGGCGCGAGCTGTGGTTGGCTGATCAAAACTCGCAAAACAGCAACAAAAAATAAAAGAAAAGGCGAAAGGAGGAGGACGTGAGCTCCTTCGTTCCTGCTCTCCGAGCCGACGGTTACGTGGAGAAAGCATGAGAGAGAGAGAGAAACGAAAAAAAAAAGAAGAAAAAAAAGCCGTTCCGCAAGTTGGAGACCGTGCAGTCCAAGCCCTCTCGCCCTTACGTTTTTTCGAGCGTTTCGGGTGTCGGCAGAGGCGTGGTGCCGCGCGGAGGTCGCCGGGCGCTGCGAGTGCTAAAGCGCACCTTCCAACTCGCGTGCGGAGCCGCGCTGCCGCGGAAGTCGCAGAGCGCGGCGAGTGCCGAAGCGCACCTTCCAGCTCGCACGGCGTTCGATATATCCGAAGGCAGGTAAAAATACCGTTCGATATAAACGTGCGAATTTCTATACTTTTACAAAGGATTTTCAAGGGAATAACTTAAGAGTTCAATATACCCGAAAATTCGATATATGTGGGTTCGATATATCCGTGTTCGACTGTAGTATTAAAGGGACAGACAACCACCCAAAACTTGGATTGAGATGACCCCACTGGCCCCGCCACGGTGGTCTAGTGGCTATGGTACTCGGCTGCTGATCCGAGGGTTGCGGGATCGAATCCCGGCTGCGGCGGCTGCATTTCGATGGAGGCGAAATGTTGAGGCCCGTGTGCTGTGCGATGTCAGTGCACGTTAAAGAACCCCAGGTGGTCAAAATTTCCGGAGCCCTCCACTACAGCGTCTATCATAATCAGAACTGGTTTCGGGACGTTAAACCCCACAAAACAACGAGATGACCCCACTGGCAGAAAGATTGTGTGTTGCATTGGCTCAAACAACGCCATTTTTCCTCATTAAACATGGGTTTATGTTTTTATTTCTTCATGCAAGGTTGTGAAAACTGACGTTTGGTAACTCAAGCGGCAAACATACTAACTAAAGTTCGAGTGCAGTCACGTGACCTTCTACAAATTTACGAAATTTTTATTATTATTATTATGTGGGCTTTAACGTCCCAAAACCAGCTCTGATTATGAGAGACGCCGATTTTTAATCTCTTTATTAGTGTCGGACTGCATGAAACTTTCGTTTTTGATATTATAAGGTTTTTCACACTTACAGTGTGCAGATAACCCTTCGCTTATAGTGCGCGTTGCTACTGTGCGCTTCTGCCATCATGTGCGAATGAGTGGTTTTGGATCTAGCTGGCCTGGCTCGGTTCGGCTATTGCCAGAATGACTGCGCCGGAGCCGAGCCATTCATGATGTAGGCGCGGACATGCAAAAGAATGCCTTACAAATGCAAGAATGGTCTGGCCAACAATGCCAACTCATCGCACCGTCCCTTTATTTCAAAATGTAGTCGGAAAGGTCATAATGTAGGTATGTAATCGCAGCTACGCTCACTCCTGCAAAAGTAGAACGATGTCTGAAGGTGAGGCGGATTATCAGCATTGCAATCACTTTTCAACGTTGCTAGAGTGTGCACTCTGCCTTTTTTAGGGGCTTCTCAGATTGAAAACTTCTGCATGCGAAATATTCATACACTTTGGAAGTAACCGCTACAGGTGAAAATATAAAAAACAGGGTCCTTAAAAATCAGTTTTCAGTCCCTTTGTAAGTTATTCTGAGTGCTGTGAGGCCCAACAGCATTTTTATGGTTTTGCAGTTCCAGACCTTGATTTAATGCTGAGTATGCAGTCGAAAAACTATCTCAGCATCTCCTTTGAGTGTAATCTTAGGCTTTAGATTAACTCCTGTGTTGTGATGTCATTTTTGCACTTATCTACACTCATTTCATGAAAGCAGAGCTTACTTCCTCTCAGACATTCAGAGGTTCATTTCCCTTAAAGCTGGTTTGCTGCGAGGTTCACCTCCAAGCATATTGGAGGGGGAGGTCGAAGCTCAAGAAATTTCGCAGTTTATTCCATACATGATTACAGTGTTTTTACATGCATATTTAGCAAAGAGGGCATTACACTCATGAGAGTATTGTAACTGTATGTTGAATTTGACATTATATGACATGCTACAGGTGGTAACCCGGCTCATTCACTTTCTTGGCCACCGGCTTCTTGGTAGCCTGCAAAAAGGTGACACTGTTAAAGGTGAGGCTTCATTTGCAACAAACTAAAGTACCCTTTTGTTGACTAGAATGCACCTGAATATAAAATAGAGCAGGCCTCATCAGGTTATATTGATCTCCTACTTTCCTTAAGTCTAATTGAACCTGCTGCTGAACCTGAATTCTCTAACATTTTTCTTTATCTTAAACCTTACAGCAACCTTTTGCATTAGGCTGGACTTTGCAACTTTTTTTTTTTATGGTTTGTGGATGGCGTCAAAACCACTCAAATCTCATTCCTGGTTTCACTGCTGTTTTAGGGTACCTTCAATTATGCTGACAGCGTTCCTGTGTGCTGTCCTGAACCAAAGCATCATTTCATTGAAAAAAATGTACCCAGCCTGCACCAAACAAAGCATGAGAATGAAAACCTTGTTCCAGTGATGCTGCCTTCCTATTAACAGAAACCAAATTGTAAAGCACACCACTGTATCATCATCCTACAAGTCGGCAAAGCAGCCATAGCCATGTAGTATATTAGCTGGTGCTTTTAGTTTATTGTGCCCTACTTTTAGGTGGTTTTGTTTATTTCTTTCTGGCAGATGTTGTAAGGTCTTCCCTGATGCTTTATTGTATCTTCTATTTGTGCTGCAGTTCATTAATGCTTGAATCAAAAGGCCGTGGGGCCTGATCAAGGAGGATATTATATTAGAAAGAAGTGTCAGATTAGGTCCATTTGGACATTCTGCGGATTAACTATTGACAGTGCTACTTTAAAAGTATCTAGTAATACATAATACTTGTGTGCAACTACAGATGCAAAATTTCACTTCATACTTTACTATCAATGCAGCATGATTGATTGGAAGAACAGACTTCGTGGTTGTAAAGTTCTTTCACATGTTCCATGGCACAGTTGTACAACAAAGATTATGCACATTAGAAATGAAGATACCTGTGGATGTCTGCATGATATGGTTGAGTCTTGCATATCTTAGGGCGAAGTTTTGTCAATATGCATTTGTGTGTCTGCAGTATTTTTTTTTAATACCTGCTTGCTTGAAGCATGCTAAATGCACAGCATCTGCTGCAAGTCAATGGTAAGAGCAGCTTTACAAACAGTGATAGATGCACAAAAATAGTCATTCTGAAAAAAACCTTCTGGAGCTAATGTGGCACTTTCTATCTTGGACGTTTCTAACTGATGTGTGTAATGCTGGCTTTGTTTTATATATTGACTGTTTTGGTGAGTTAAGGCCATATCTAGTATACAGTGACGCGTAGTGTACATGTAAACTTTTGGCTCACTTCTGCGCACTTTTGCGCACAATTCATTTCAGCTGCTTCCATGATCTCTCGACCTACGGGCTCCAACTTCACCACTATTGCAGCATTGGCTGTCAATGAGGAGGTGCCACTTGCCACGTTCACCCTGGAACTGTGCCATGCACTACGCAGCATAGGTGATATGCCTTGTTTGTGCTAGCTTGTGGCATCGCTGTAACGGGCACTGATGCCAGAATATGCCAGAAAAAACTGATGCCAGGGCACTGATGCCAGAAAAAAAAATAAAAATATCGCTGCTGAGATAGCTTCTGGGATCGATGTTAATGGACATGCACTTGTTATCTACCAAATCTCAACTGTGAACACAGCTCGCAAGATAATTTAAATGAATATTGAAGTTGTGTTGAAGTTGAAGCGCTACACTTGAAGCGCTGAAGTTGAAGTGCTACTCGTCGCACCTCGCGACATCAACTCCAAAGGTGACCCCAACGGGACCGCAACTTCTGTGGCGTCACCTCAACAGCTGAGCTCTGACAGTGCAGCTAGCAGTGATGACATTATAGCCACCATTACCTGTTTGCTGCGCCTGCGTTAGTAGACAGCCGGCGATGCCAGGCCTCAAGGAAATCGTTGGCCCCCAACGACGATGATAGCAACAATGACAACAACACGCAATGCGTGCGACAGGCAAAAGAAAACAAGCACGCATTGCAGGTCGTGCGGAAATGCATCGCATTTCTGTCTGCTCGTGTGGTCGAATTCGTTTACCTCATTACAAACACTACGTGGCGCCAGTTACACTCAGCGGCTTGTCGTTTTCGGAGCTCTCCCAAACCGAAACTAGTCTGTAATAAACAGGCCATAGGCATTATCTGTCGCGCTCTGGAGCAATTGATGTGCCATTTGTAACAGGTCTCCAGCTACATATTGCAGCACGAAAACATCAGACGAAAGTTTTTATGTCATAAAGGGAAACTGCATTTCAGATTCCTATAGACAAAAAAAAAAAAAAGCTGATGTTTTTCTGAAGCACATTTATTTAGTATTTAGTATTTATTTTCAATACCTCAAAGGGCCCTAAGGTGGGCACGTACATTTTATTTAACATGGGCTAGTTCTTTGATGATGTGTTTAAAATGAAAAAGGTTTTCGTAAAACACAGCTGAAGTAGGAAGGTCATTCCACTCTTTCGAGGTTTGCAGAAAGAACAAAGATGAGTTGTGGTTTGGGCTGGAGGAGAATACACGGCCTTGTCATGATTGGTGCGGTTGGAACAGTGGAAGGCTTGAGAAATGTTGGGAGTATGTGGCGATGCACAGAAGAGTGTGCAATAGTACAAGACGGGACATTTTTTCAGCGAAGCACATGGTTAGGTAGGTTAGCTCGCAACTTAAGTTCCGTGGTAGTGGAACTGTCCAAATAATCAGAGGAAGTACACCATGCTGCGCAATTTTGAATTCTTACTGACATGTTAGTATGGTTAGTTTGATGGTGATCACAAACAGCATATGCATCTTCGACTTTAGGCCTGATGAAAGTGCATTATGCTAGATGTTTGACAGAAACCATAGAGTTAATATACTGGCTCTAGAGGCAAAGCTCCCCATAGGGCCCGTGTAGGGGAGGGGGGGGGTCCCCCGCGGTCGACGCCATCTTGCAACGCTCGTGCTATCCTTGGGGATAGTAGCCGGTATTAATCTGGCAACAAAGTATGAAAACACATAGCCTCCGAAATGGCACATAGGCGTGCCAATCTCGAAGGCTATGCGGAGGAAATCAGCGCCGATAAATGGCAGCAGGTATCCTGTTTACGATCAGAGCTGGTAAATCAAGGCCTTCAAAGAACACGTTTCGTTATGCCCGGCGATGGAACCTTAGAATGTGGAACGGTGGCCGTCCATGGAGCTGGGAAGCTCAGTCTTGGCAAGAAACCGAGAGACTACACACAACATTGCCAGTGGACATGGTGCACCCGGTGTTGTCAATGCGATGTTGTTGATTATCGCCGTGTCCGAGAAATCCGTGCGCGATGTTCAACATGCGTACAGAGAACACCTGTTAAGCATGGTTTATTCTTTCGGGTGCAGAAAGCTCTTTCGACGCACAACCTATTAGTTCGAGTTTCTTTCCCTGTACATTGCGGCTGAGGTGGGCTGAGGCATGATCGAACAGCCCGGCTGCCAAGCCGGTGCCCTCGAACAACACCGCATCAAACCGTCTGTCGTGACCCCGCCACGGTCACAAAGAGAGGGGCTGGTCGTAACAGTAACAACGTAACCGCATGAATGTGCCATCACGTCAACCGATGTCACCGCACGATTACATATGTCATATCAGACACCTAAAATGAAGGAGCATCCGAAAACAGAAATAAGGAGATCCGAAACCACGCTTTATTGAGCGAATGCATGCATCGTGAAATATAATAATTACAGTTTCAGGAAGCATTTTCAGTATGCTTAATATTCACACTTAATCTTTGCAAGATTATTCATTTTTTAAGGAATCGGCATAAGACGGCCTACACTTGTTTTTAGCACTTTCAGTAATACTTAGGATGGCCACATTGACACAATTACAACAGGGCAGTGTGCGGGAGGGATCCCCCCCCCCTCCGCGGCCCGGCTTTGCCTCTGGAGTCAGTATATTAACTCTATGACAGAAACGGGAGCGTGTCGAAGGTTGCAGTGTAGGTAGCCGAGCATGCAGTTGGCATTACTAGTTCTGTACCCAATGTGGGTGAACCAGGACATATTGAACCAGGACTTCTGGCATGTACAGTACGGTCCACTCTTGGAGGGAACACGCCAACGCGTGGCCGGCGGCCCGCGTGGCGCAAACTGGCGACGAGATTTGTAAACGCAGCGCATGCGCATAGACGCGGAAGGGTGGGGCTTGCCGCTTTTCGCTGTTCGCTGTTTGTTTCGCTGTTTGCCGCAAACGCTGTTCAAACCAGCCAGCCGCTTTTGATAACAGACATGGAAATTAATGGTCGATGCAGCGAGCATAGCAAGCTTGTCGCTAGCGCGCGCCGAGCGTAGGACGGGGAAGTAGCAGACGACGCGGGCAAGTACCGCCCTTGCGATTCTGCGCGCATGCTCCGCGTTTCAAAATCTCGCCAGCAGTTAGCACCCCGCGGACCGCCGGCCGCGCGCTCGCGTGTTCCCCCTAACAGTGGACCGTACTGTACATGTGGCACTAGGGCACATGGAGTACTGCAGTACATGTCGCTGACACATGGCGTACACTTGTCAGCGAGACAAACGTGAAAAATGAAAAATCAGGCTCATTGTAATTTGTGTAGTGCATCTGTATAATTTCAGAGATCCTGAGTGACAGCTTTATATGCGATACCACATGAATCTGGCCATATCACCGCATCACTTTGCCCGAGACCAAAATTCAAATTGTGTGTTGTTGCACACATGTTGACACAATGAAAGTCACTCAGGCACTTTATTATTTTTGCTTAGAGCTTACTCACATGTAGAGCATGTACACAGATGCCCCAAGATTCTCCACATCCTGGATCTTTCATGCACAATTTCACCTATATTCGCCTAATTTGGACTCACACTCAAAAATACAGAATATTCTGCTCCACTGGGCTCACTCAAATTCAAACTCATCAAAATTTTGTTCTGCAGGAATGAATCAGACTCAATATCACCATTATTCAACTAGTCCGGGCTCACTCAGATTCAGACTCTCTTATATCCCGCTCAAACGTCCTCACTTAGACTGAAACTTTTGCCCAGCCAAGCTCACGCTGGCTCAAACTCACGTAAATTTTGCTGAGCTGGACTTACTCAGGCTCACACTCGCAGGTGGTGTGAGCCTGAGTGAGTGGACTCATGAGTGAGTTTGCAGACCAATGCTTGTCAGTATTCAAGCTCATTAACCACTTTTTGCACCAAGACTACATCATGGAAAGATCAGCTTGAAGAGCTAGTACATTGTTGTCATTGTTAATTTGGTGATATAGCATGCAATCACCAGCAAATAAGCATATTTCAATGAGATATTAGCTAGCAAGTCATTTCTGTAACGAAAAACAGGGGGCCAAGTGCAGTTACTTGCGGATGTGTACTTCAATTTATTGTTACTTCAAACTGGCTCCAAATCACTGTTACGGAGGTTTGTTTTGTGACTGTGCAAATAGCAACGCCGCAATTAAGAATTAAAGTCTAGCCACAGCCCAGCGTGAACCATTGCGCCAGCCAGTGGATGTGACAGGAGGAGAAGTCTGGCGGAAGTGACGTCAATATGGCGTTCTCTGGCGGCCACACCAATGTTGCCTGCAGCTCTTGGGCATCAGTCATGTCGTATTTGTGAACCATGTTCTCCATTCTATGTTTTTGGCGTACGCTTGAAAGAACTGCCACTGCACGGTAGGGATGGTCGATTAAATTTTTTAATCAATTAACCGTTAATCGTTTGTCGGTTTAGCCTTTCATCGATTAATTGTTTTCGCTGTGATATTTTCATCAATTAATCGATTAATTGACATTTTTTTATAAGTGCTTGAAAAATGATGTCTTGTTGTTTGAGAGGCGTTGCCTGTGTTTGATATCGACACAAGTTATTCGACACGCTAGAGATCACATGTGCACATTAGCGGCTGTGTGAAAATTCGCACTTTCGCCCACTGAACATAGGGAGCCCGTCGTTTTTGGATGTTGTCAAGGATCCAAGATTTCTTGAGTGGCCATGACCCACGGGCGATTGGGCAGCAGGTCGTATTTCATCGAAGTCTGCCCACTAGAGCGAACCGAAATTGGAGGCGCTTTCTACGACCACACTAGTTGGAAAGTTGCACCGGAAACACGCAGTGTGGCCGAGGGTGAGGCAATACCGAGAAAGATTTTTAAAAAAAAAGAGACGAGGAGGAAAGGAAAGTTAAAGACGCTCGCTCTTGTAGGGACGGCAACAATTCTCCGTTTGTCCATTAGATATTGTGGAAGACGTCAATAATACTACAACCACGAACTGACGTGACCTCTTCCTTGAGGTCACTCGTGCGAGAATGTACAGCAAGATACTGGTCTCGAACAGGTCATCAGCGCAGGCATCTGTGGGAAATAGAGTGACACGAGGCTTTCCTCTCGGCTAGAGTAAACGGCAGCTGTGCCAGTATATACTGCACAGGTTTCACTTGGTCGCCGACTTAACTCGGCGCTACGCGTACCTTTTCAATCGCGCGTACAGCTCGAACTGTGAGCGCTGTCTAATGTATCAGAGATTAGAACACATAGTATTTCACGACTGTCCTCCATTCGTGCCACAGCAGTAGACGGCGGCCTCTAGGCTGGCTGACATGGGAGTACAAGCAATAGATGAAAACTGTATTTCACCTGAAATAGGCGACCATACAGAATTACCACATCCTACAAGCTCATTTTTTCAATAGAAATGGACTGGATGCTAGACGTTCTGTATACCAATGCGCAAAGTTGCGGATTATGAAAAGCGACTATTAGACTTAAATGCAGCTAAAATGGCTTCTTTCCATTATGTGAATATTAGACCTTTTTCATAATCCTCGAGTGCGTTCCCCTGCACAGTATATTCGCCCAACTAATGGCGGCCCCTGTCACGTTTCAAGTGGAGGCGAGGTCCCAGTTACACGTGCTGGGGTTTGACTATTATAAGTGTTTATGTCAAGAGAGCTGAGTCGACATTTTCCGCATCATAGCACGCTGTTTTGCAGAAGTGAATAGCTGCCATAAGTTGGGCTAAGTGCATGCATTAAGGTGGACAGTTGGGCTAGTTGGTACCAAGCGTAATGAAAAATGATTACTAGCGTCCATGTTCTCTTTGCGCAACAGTCACATCTTATGTATATACGGATCACTCATTCTTATCCCCATCATCATGCTTCATCACTCGTTTTCCCCTGTTGCGTTGTTCCCAAAGTACAGTAGAAGTACAGTACAGTACGTCAGGGCGTACTAGATCACGCCACCCTCTCTACCCTCTAATACATTATCTCTCTTTCTGTCATTGGTAACAAATAATCTTTAATTCGCTAAGGAGTAAAATAAAACGGCAATAAGAACTACGCCAGTCAAGAAATAAGCAGCGCATATTATAATGTGGTACTTACACAAGAAGCATGTAAAATCTGGGGGTTAAATAAAACGATGTAGGCGACGGAGATCGAGAGTTCATTTCTATCCCTATGGGGTATGGCCGCCTGCGGCTCCGGGCTCCTCCTACTTGCGTAGAAATATGCGCTCGACATCTGCATCTCAGCCTCGCGCGCCTCGCAATCATGCGCTCCGGCCAAGGGGCGGTGTTGGGGTTGGGTGGGGGGATGCCGTAATCGATTAATCGAAGAGCTTTAATCGATTGATTTGATTAAGTGAAAGGTGGAAATCTATGACGATTAATCGATTAACGGTGTACATTTAATTGATTAATCGATTAATCGTTCATCGAATTTACCATCCCTACTGCACGGATAGTTCTGTATAAAAAAAAAAGCACCAACTTCATCGAGCCACTGTACCATGGCTCTAGAAGCACCGGTGGCCGAGGTTGTGTCTTTCAAAACCCCGCAGCAAAAGAAACTTGAGTGCTCTGTGAATTGATGCAGTGAAAAGAATTAAAGCCTTCAACAGCCATTTTTATCTGCTGGATCTGGGACTGACCTTGCCAGTACAACTGGGAATACAGGGCTTGCAAGAATAGAACTACAGTAAATTGCATTGATTTATATGACAACATACACTTTCAGGCTTTTTGCTTTTTGGTCAGATATTTGTTTGATCGTGCAAGCAGCCCAAATACATGATCGGGGCATTAATCTCCAGTTTCTTTTAGCATCATCATCATCATCAGCAGCAGCAGCAGCAGCAGCCTGTCTACGCCCACTGCAGGGCAAAGGCCTCTCCCATGGATCTCCAATTATCCCTGTCCTGTGCTAACTGGGCCCAATTTATGCCCGCAAACTTCCTGATCTCATCTGCCCACCTAACTTTCTGCCGCCCCCTGCCACGCTTGCCTTCTCTAGGAATCCACTCTATTACCCTTAATGACAAACGGTTGTCTTGTCTTTGCATTACATGGCCCGCCCTCGCCCATTTCTTTTTCTTAATTTCTATTAATATGCCCTAACTCGCGTTTGTTACCTAACCCACTCCGCTCTCTTCTTGTCCCTTAAGGTTAGACCTACCATGTTCCGTTCCATAGCTCGCTGCGTCGTCCTCAATTTAAGCTGAGCCCTCTTAGTTAGCCTCCAAGTTTCTGCCCCGTAGATGAGTACCGGTAAGATGCAGCTGTTATACACTTTTCTCTTCAGAGACAATGGTAAGCTACCATTCATTATCTGATAATGCTTGCCGAATGCACTCCACCCCATTCTAATCCTCCTAATCACCACAGCCTCATAATTCGGATCAGGGTCACTACCTGGCCTAAGTAGACATATTCACTTACTACTTCCAGTGCCTCGCCAGCTATCTGAAATCGCTGTACTCGCCCAAGGCTATTGAACATTACTTTAGTTTTCTGCATATTAATTTTCAGGCCTGCTGTTATACTTTGCCTGTTAAGGTCAGTAATCATGCTTTGTAATTCATCTCCCGAGTTACTTAGCAATTCAATGTCATCAGCAAATCGGAGGTTACTGAGGTATTCCCCATTAACCCTTACACCCACCTGTTCCCAATCCAGCGTTCTAAATACTTCTTGTAAACATGCCGTGAATAACATTGGAGAGATTGTGTCACCTTGTCTTACGCCCTTCCTTATAGGTATCTTGCTGCTCTCCTTATGGAGGACTATGGTGGCTGTGGAGCCGTTGTAGATGTCTTCCAGTAGTCTTACGTAGTGCTCGTCTACGCCCTGATTCCGCAATGCCTGCATGACTGCTGAGGTATCGACCGAGTCGAATGCCTTCTTGTAATCTATGAAGGCTATATATAGGGGTTGATTATACTCTGCGCATTTCTCTATCACCTGATTGATAGTGTGAATATGGTCTATTGTTGAGCAGCCTTTACGAAACCCTGCTTGTTCCTTAGGTTGACTGAAATCTAAGGTGGCACAAATTCTGTTAGTGATTACCCTGGTAAATACCTTGTAAACGACTGACAGTAAGCTAATCGGCCTGTAATTTTTCAAGTCCTTTGTGTCGCCTTTTTTATGGATTAGGATGATGTTAGCATTCTTCCAAGATTCCGGTATGCTCGCAGTCATTAGGCATTGCGTATACAGGCTTGCCAGTTTTTCCAGTATAATCTGCCCACCATCCTTTAACAGATCTGCTGTTATCTGATCCTCACCGGGTGCCTTTCCCGCTTGCATCTCTTTCAAAGCTTTCATTACTTCCTCTGTCAGTACTGGTGGAATGTCAGCCTCTTCTAAACTGCTTCCCTGTTCAATATTCTGATTATCGCGGTGGCAACTGTAGAGATCTCTGTAAAACTCCTTGGCTACTATCACTATCTCATCTCTATTCGTGATCATATTACCTTGCCTGTCTTGTAATGCATACTTCTGATTTTTTCTTATGCCTAGACGTCTCTTCGCCACTTTCAGGCTCCTTCCATTCTTTAGAGCGTGCTCAATCTGCTCCATATTATACTTTCGTATGTCGGCTGTCTTACGCTTATTGATTAATTTCGAAAGCTCTGCTAGTTCTGTTCTGTCAGTTGCATTAGAAACTATCATGCCTTGCTGTCTTCTAATCAAGTCTTTCGTCTCCTGGGAAAGTTCACTATAGTCGGGTACAACTTTAGAAGACAGGAGAGGCCCCGCCCGGATGACCGAAGCGCAGCAGCCAATTGCCTCCGCGACTAAAGAAATAGTCCCGCTCAAAAAATTGTGACTGCTTCTAAAACGCGTATTTGTCGGTGTAAATAAGATTTGTGTGTCTTTACGAGTGCTTTGGTAAAACTGTCATGATGGAAATGCTACAGCACAAGCCGTACCGCGGGAGAAAAATAACTCCGTGCCTTCTACAACGCTGTGCGTCGTCTGCTGCGGAGCAAGATCGACGGCACCGCAAGATACAATCTCTCATCGCCGGATCACGGCTCAGAACAAGCGCACGTGGCATAAACTGTGCATCGTAAGCCCACAATAATATTTCCGGCATGAAAGACCGCCACGAACAATTCGAATTCACTCTGACGAAGGGAGACGCACACAGCTGACGCGACTCGGCCCAGTTCGACGCGACGGCGACGTCTCCGGCCGTCCGGCTCATGACGTCACCTGAGGTGCGCGCCTATTGGTGGAAGCCCGTGTTCATGCGCCTTTGAGGGGGAAATGCCGCTGCCTTCTAAAGTTGTACCCGACTATAGTAATCTGTCTACCGATCTTACCTCCTACTTCTATTGCACACTCCGTGATAATGTGTGTGAGATTATCGCTAGCTTCCTGAATGCAAATGTCTGCTTCCTCGATAAGAGCTGAATATCTGTTCTGCAGCGCTATCCTGAATTCCTCGACTTTCCGTCTTACTGTTAGTTCATTGATCGGTTTCTTTCGTACTAGCTTATTGCGGTCCCTCCTCAAGTCTAGCCCAACTCGAGATCTCACCATCCTGTGGTCACTGCACCTAACCCTTTTAGCATCACAGGTCACCAAACGTAACACAGGAAAACTGCCCTGACATTCTGCACATGGTTTTCCCACCCCTCTACATCTTATTTCCCAGTAATTTAGAACTGACAAGATTTCTTGTGTATACAGCACATCTCTGTATTCACTGCAAGAAAAAAAAAATGCAAATATTGTGTGCGCTGTGTGTTGTGGCCAACACCAATAGCGGATCGGTTTGTTTTCAACTTGCATTAGACCGATCTTGGACCTAATATTTATTGAACTTATTTATTTATTTAGTTATTTATTTATTTAATAATACTGTCAACCCTCATAGGGGGTCATAACAGAGAGGACAATATAATTACACACAAAGTATTTACAAGGTACATAAAGTTGTGTAATATTTGGCACTTCGCAATGAAAACAGCTATTTCCTTAAATAACAATTCAGAATTCAATAACAATTCAGAATAACAATTCAAAATTCAGACATTTTTCAAAATATTTACAATGAACATGAGGTCGCTTACATCATTTGACATTGAAAAAAAATTAATTTGGACAGTCTCGTAAATGCGCCTCTACAGCATTTTCGAAGTTGGTGACATCGTTTAAAACAATAGCATTTGGTATTTTGTTCCACATTTCTATGACATCTGGGAAGAAAGAATATCGAAATGTGTCAGTATTTGTTCGGTATGGTTTTATGACGCAATCGTGGTTAGTTCGGGGGTTTCTTTTACCTGGGGCGTGTAAATATTTGAGCTTATTAATCTTAAGTTGATCGTGCATTATTTGGAAAAATACCTTCAGCCTATATTTTTTTCTCCGTAGTTCAAGAGGATCTAAGTTACATCTCTGTAACATCAGCGTGACCAATTCCTTCCTTCTGTACGTTGAACAAATAAAATGCGCCGCCAGTCTCTGTACTCTTTCCAACTTCTTCTTAAGGGCCACTTAATGGGGACTCCAAACAACAGCTGAATATTATAGTATCGTCCTAATGAAGGTGGTGTATGCAATATGCTGTATGTCTCGCGGTGCATGTTCTAGTTTTTTTCCTCATTGTGTATAACTTTTGGTAGGCTGTCGTAAAGACGTTATCTATATGTTAATTCCATTACAATGTTCGCATAATTGTTACCCCGAGGTACTTGAACTGGTGCGCATTCACCAAAACGTGTCCACCAATGCTCTACGAAAAGGAATGGATAGTTTTCCTTTTGCTGAAGTGTGTATATGTAGATTTAGAATAATTTATTGCCATCTTCCATTTCCTACACCAAATATCTAAATTTTTCGAACGATTCTGAACTTTGAGTTAGTCGTCTAGCTCGGTAATTGTGGCATAGATTAAGCAGTCATCTGCGAAAAGTTTAACCTGGACACCCTCTTCTGCTGCCACGCTACGGATGTCATTGATATAGAGGAGAAACAATAGTGGTCCCAATACTGAGCCTTGGGGCACTCCTGAAGGTACAGCTAAAGGATCTGATACATGGCCATCCAGTTTTACTACCCGCGTGCGGTTTGTTAAATATGCTTCAATCCATTTTATTACGAGTTCATTTATTCCTGCATTACGTAGTTTGAAGATTAGTTGGACATGGGGTACTTTGTCGAATGCCTTTGCAAAATCCATGCATACCACATCAACCTGTTGTCTTACATCTACCGCACTTGCAAAATCATGAATTGTTTCTGTTAACTGCGTCACGGTTGATAACCCGTGACACAGTCTATACAGTCTATGCTCGTTGCAATGGAGCTTGATAATCTGCCAAAAAGTGGCCATTTTATCTGAAATCCATAATATTCATTCTTCAGACTTCAGTACGGAAAGCGGGGGGGGGGGGGGGCGTTGTCTGCGTGGGGCTCTGTAACTATCTGCGGGGGGTGGACTCCGTGGCGTGATTATGAATGACGCTAGTCACCAACAGCAATAATTTACAAGTGTAGTGCCATGTTCTACTTCAATGAGCGAGTGCCATTATAGTGGATGCAGCAAGGCTACTGCTACTCTGAATTAGCTCTAACCTGTCCATATGATTGCACCTCTTGCAGCAACTTATTCTAACTTGCCAATGAAACTCGCTGGGCCATGGGCTTGGAGCACCAGGACACCTCATTTCGAAACTATGGCTGCGATGCCTAACAATTTTGTTGCAGAATTGCACATTATCGCAGTCTGGCACAACAGGCTAGCATGGCAGAATGTCAATAAAGTCGTGGTGCCATATTGCACTTGTCCTCAGGTCGGCTTGGCTAGAGGCTCGGCTCGGCTTGGCCAAAGGCCTCCAATGTTGCCAGCCTCAATTCAAACTTCTTTCAGTTTAAGCACACATACACTGCTATGCTAAAAGCATTAGCTTTACGGCTGTGATGAAGCGTATTGTCAGAACACGTCGACACAACAAAAGTATGTTTTTTATATACAGTTTGGGAAAGATCGCTGCTAATTTCGTGCCCTATAGTCGATAGTGTGTTGTAGCGCAGTCTGTTAAAAGTGGACTGTTGCATAGATAATGTACATGGACCAAACTTTGGTTGAAATATCGTCTGTTATATCTGAAAGACTGTTGTACGCGGGTTCGTTGTAGCAAGCGTAGACTGTATTACAAGTGTAGTCATCTGCAATCTTTTGAATATCTGGAATTTTATACGGAGGCAAGCACCCTTGTCACATACCTTAATTGTCTGACTTGCGCCACTGCCTCCTTGATGCATTATGCACAGGTGTAGCCTTCGAAAAAAGTTGTTTTGGCTATAGCATGGTATAGCTTACAGTGTGCATATTCACGACTTCAGCAACCAGCGTTAAATGAGGTCTAAGCTGTAATGTAAACTACTGGAGATGCCTAACTTTTCCTGCACGGATGACACTTCTATATTGGACTCACTTTCATTTGAATACGACTCCTTTTCAAGAAGTAGTGCTGATGTACACACCTCATGGAAGCGTTTCAAGGACCTTATAAATGAGTGCATCGAGCGATATGTTCCTCGGATTATAAAGAAATCGAAAGGAAAAAAACCCCTGGATTTCTCGGGAGACGTTGCAGCTACAAAGACTACTTAAACGGTTAAAAAAGAAAAAAGAGCATTGCAGAGACGTAGGTGCTCTCCGCCATCGTATATCTGATTTATCTGCTCAAGTGAAGTCCAAGGTATTGGCTGACAAAGAACGCTATTACGGACAGCAGCTACCTAGCTACATATCGTCGTCTCCTGAGAGGTTCTGGAGTTCAATTTCCCCTAGCAATGCCACCTCTGATGTTTTTGAAATTGATGGTATGGAAACTAGTGATTGTTCACTTATTTCCAATGCTTTTCAATGCTAATTTCCAGTCTGTCTTTACAAGGGATAATGGCGTCCTTGATACTTTTGTTGTCGATTATCCTCCTATATCTGATGTTGTGATTAGTGAACAGGGAATTCTCAATTTACTTTTGAAACTTGATGTTAAAAAATCATCTGGACCTGATGGGATACCGAATGAGTTCCTCAAACGTTATGCAGAGTGGGTTTCTAAGTATTTAGCTATCATATTCTCTAAATCAATCAGCGAGGGTCAACTTCCGGATGACTGGGTAACTGCAAAAGTCAAACCTATACATAAGAGTGGAGATTAACACCTTGTTACTAACTATCGCCCAATTTCTTTAATCTCAACTTCCTGTAAACTCCTTGAACATATAATTCATAAGCATATTTCGGAATTTATAGATAAATGCAATGTTTTGTCAAGTTCCCAGCACGGATTTAAGAAGGGTTTTTCTACTTGCACTCAATTAGTAACTACAGTACACGATTTCGCACTAGCTATAAATTCAGGAAAACAGGTAGATGCAATTTTTATGGATTTCGCTAAAGCTTTTGATAAAGTATCTCACAATAAATTGCTCTTTAAATTGGATTTAATGTTTAAAAACACTCAGCTTATCAACTGGATTTCGGCTTACCTCTTAAATCGAAAACAATACGTTTCCTTCAATGATCACTGTTCCAACACTGTACCGGTTGACTCTGGTGTTCCTCAGGGCTCTGTGCTCGGACCACTCCTGTTTCTGTTGTTTATAAATGATATATCGCATGACATATCCGTACAGATTAGATTATACGCAGATGACTGCATTATCTACTCGGTAATTGAAAGCCAGGAAGACCAAATTCATTTGAACGAGGCATTCCAAAAAGTTATTCGCTGGTGTGACAAATGGCAAATGTCGGTGAATTTTAAAAAGACTGTTTTCATGAAAATTTCTCATAAACGTAGCCCTCTTCATTTCACATATTCAACTAGTGACATTTCTCTGCAGGAAGTAAAACAATACAAGTATCTTGGCCTTTGGATTTCTCATGACCTTAGTTGGACTAAACACAAAACACTGTAATAAACTCATGTAACTTCAAACTCTTTTATCTCAGACGAGCACTCAAGCTTTCCACTCCTGCCGTTCGCCTTATTGCATATAAAGCAATTGTTCAACCTACTTTGGATTACGCCTCTATTATTTGGCACCCATACACTAAAAAACATGTTAATGAAATAGAAAAAATACAAAAGAGAGCCGTCAGATTTATTTACAATAGTTTTGGTCATACCTCAATCACATCTTTATTAGCCAAGGCCAACCTTCCAACGCCAACACAATGAAATAAAGTTCTGAGACTGAAATTTTTGTTTCAATTAGTTAAAGGTTATTATAAATTAGATATGACACCGATACTTAATTTTTCCTCAGGTTATGCCACAAGACAGCGACACTCCTTGACAATAACGCCCTTGTCTACTCATAATAACGCTTTCAAGTGTTCATTTTTCCCAAGAACAATTACAGATTGGAACAAACTAACTAATGAAGCTGCGTCGCAACCATCCTTAAACCTTTTTGCCACATTCCTCGAGTGATGTTTTTTTCTTTTGTGGAATTTTGGTGTTATTATGTTGTTTTTCTTTTTATATACTTTGCTTTCTTTTGTGTACCACTGTGTTAAGTTGCCAAAGTGTGCACCTTTGCCTGTATTTCTTCCTTTTTATGTATGCCAAAATGTAAAACTTATAACATATGTTCCCACTCTGCTAAAACCCATTGGGTTGCAGTATTCATAAATAAATAAATAAATAAATAAATAAATAAATAAATAAGCATAATAAAAAACGTCTGTATTAAGATATTTGCTTTGTTAACAATGCTAGCAAATCACTACATTGCTGCCAACCGCATCAGTACGTACCACCTAAGCATGCTTGAAGCCACCATTTCTTTATCATGCCGAGGCAAAATAAGTACTCCTTTTGCAGTTAGCACTGTTTTAAGTTAGAGATGTTTAGAATGCACCACTCATCTTGTCATTTCTTATTTTAGTAATTTTTATAGGCCGAACGAGTTCTCATATTTCCTTTGACCTCGTTGTAAAGGCAGTTTACTGTACCTGTCTACAACTTATGCAAATGCACTGTTATCCTAATGGGCAACAGACCTAGGCAGGTAGTTTCATAATTGACTTGTGTAGAATCCAAATATGTTGGTGTGGGTATTATGCATGATTGGAAAACATTGCAATTTTGTTGCATGTTTCATTTAGGTATTTACATATTTGGATTTTGCAAGGGATCGGTTTCGGTGTATTGGTTGGCCATCGCTAAGCAGAATACGTAGCATGGAATATGAACAGAAGACAAGATGGGACAAGCACCTGTCCAGTCTATATATTCTGCTTGTCAGTTTTACTTTGATGTATGGTTCTTGAAAAATGGTTTTAATAATTGAAAAGATGTGTTCATAATTGAATTTTTATATAACTGATGTTGTTACATGCAGCATGATTTTGTACCTGAAGATGATTTTAAATCTTAAGTTCAAAGGTCAAGGTATCTTGTAGTGCATGTTTGTCCTCAGCAATGAACATGGCATGATCTGACCTGAAAGAAAGTCTCTGCTCCTTGTGCTGGTTTTACTTAGTTGAAACCGTTTTAATTTTATACAAATTACTGTATTGCAGTGAAATATCAGACTAAGAAATTAGAAGATCTGTGTGTAGCTAGCAGCTCTTATTTTTTATTTAATATTGCTACAGGACCAGTGTTTCGGCTGACTTCTGAATACATCAAGAAGCAGCTTGGCGCTTCTGCACTTGACACGTAAGTTAAATATTCACATAGTGCTCCAGTATTTAACAAGCCTTTTGGCACTTCAGTTTTTAGTGCATTACAGTTATTGATCTGCAGTTTGTGGCTATGTTTATGCCATGGTATTTGGTTAGGCGGTACAGCAAGTGATTATTTTTATGCAGAGCCAATGAGTACCGCCTGTGCAACTGGTTGGGTCAACAGGAGGACCGCAACAGGGTGCTTCTGTACCAGTGTGACAGCCAGATGAGCTCGTGGACCCAGCGCTGTATCCGGCAGGCAGACTGCATACTTATTGTGGCCCTTGCAGACCAGGAACCACTCGTTGGGCAGGTGGGATCAGAGTGCTAGAAAACGGAAAGGAGGCATTGTATCAACATTTGGCAATGCTTTATACAAAAGCGTAGCAAGTGGGCGAGTGCAAAGTGCAGTTATCTTGATGCTCACCTGTGTTTGACACAATTTGGAAATGTTGAAAAAGCAACACAGAAAAGGGAAGTGCTTTCTGACCACTGAAGTCACTTTAAAGGAATACTGACACTAATTTTTGACAGTCTTGCATTGTCGCTGTAAATAAAAGCCCTGGCGGGGAGAACCCCAAAAAGAGTATCATGGTGCCTTGCAACGCAACGAATATATTTTTAATATGGCTCCCTTAAAAGCCTACTTTCGGATTCAATTTCGGCGGTGGGAGGGGAGAGGAAGGGGGGGGGGGGGGGTTCCTGGTGACATGTCAACACAGTCAGATGTACACCTAGGTCACTTGGGGACAGGAATTGGTGATGGCATCACTGCAGCTCTGTCAGCTATGGTCAGTGACACGTGGGGCACGCAAACAACAATGATTTCATAGTCGTCCAGCGACTTCAACGATTTTGAAGACTGTGTTTGTGTGTCATCGTAGTGTCCATTGTGCTGAGGCTGGCATGCAGATGCTGGGTGACAAAAACATTAAAATCAAACTAAAATACTTTATACGTGTTTCCTGGCTTTGGTGTAGAGAGCATTAACAATGCATGGCTAGAAAACGAGAAATGTATCTTTTTCGCCACTGCAAAATCATGTCAGTACTCCTGTAAGGTTTTTCACTTAATCATTATTGCTGCTAAGGACACTTCGATCAGAAAATGCTGATAACTTCTCTCTTGCCGAAATCTTTACACTTGCCACGGCCACTCAATAAAAAAAACAAAAAACGTGCGGCCTGCCGATTGAAAGTGTTTTCTGTGGGAATGCGTGTGACAAGCGTAATTGTCAAGACCTAACCATGGCAGTGCTGCACATTGGAAGTTCTTGTGCGAACGCGACAGCGAACACTCTCGTTGGGATGGTGCAGGTAGCCATATGCTGGGTGACGAAAGTACACAAAAATGGAGTTTTGTTTTGTTGTCTCAGCTTTATCACTAGTATGTGCTTAATGTGAACACCCAAAAGCTGTTGTGCACAGTGATGTAGACAAAAGGCTGCAAAGGAACATTGCCATTTCATCCCATGAACTCCCTCCAGAAGAACTCCAAAGTGCCTGAAATATTTCAAGGAATGCAGCCACATAGGCACTAAGTGTTTGGTGAAGTGCAGGGCAGTTGTTTGTGCCTGCAAAAAAGGCACTTTCTGCAAGCTTTTTTTTTCAGTACAGTACAGCTCAAATAAAAATTTCATTAACTGAACTATGTGTTATACCAGAGCGCACATTTGTTATATGCACATCTACAACAAAGCTGTATATAATACGTTAGCATAGGATATATTTCTCGTTGTATAAAAATTCTCAAGCTGTACAAAATGTACCGTATTTACTTGATTCTAACGCGCCCTTGATTCTAATGCGCACCTGTTTCCCGCGACCAAAAAAAAAGTGAAACATCGATTGTAACGCGCTCCCATTTTTCGTGACACAGGAAAAAAGGTCTGTAGTAATCAACTTTCTCACATTCGTAAAAACAAATGCCGTACTCATGTCATGTACGCACTCGGGTAATAAACGCACCGCGAGCTTTGAACCCGCGCAATACCTCGAACGGCCGCTCTATGGCTTTCCCGCCTCACTCGATCCGCGGTTTCTCGGACACGTTTGGCGCGCTGATTCATAACTCCTGCATCCCGATAAAACTGCCACATGTTGTCGGGTGTAGCCACGTCCAAGCGACGATACCATCATTTACTCGCAGTGCTGCATTCCTCCGTGCTATTGCAGTTCCCTCACACCCGCTGCCGCATGCTGCCATGCGTGCTGCGCAAGCTGACGCAGATAAGCCGAAGCATGGTCGGGGCGTGGTCCCTGAGATTGCTGCGATGCAATCTCTGGTGTCATGCAGCGCACACGACTGAGAGGCTTAGGTGGCTCAGGCTCAGCACAGATATGAGAGAGAAATGCGATGGTGAGCCGTTTTGCGTGTGGTGATGGAAAACATCTCCCGTTACGGCTACCCGCAAACACTACCGAAAGGTGGTGCGGCTGGACGTCTCAGAGATTGCACCAGCGATGTAGTGACTTTGTTTCGCAGCAAGACAGCCAAGCCGGCGTGGCGAGTATCGTCAGCTTGCGCATCATGTGCGTCGTGGCATCGTTCAGTGCGGGACTGGCGGCGACATAGAAACTGGTGACCGCTGGTGACCGTTCGACAGCGCCCAAACCTCGTAGGAGGCGGCCATTCTGATGCCGACGGCGATATGGTAACGGTGTCATTCGTTCGCGCTCGATTCTAACGCGCATACGATTTTTGGACCTGTTTTATCGGAAAAAAGGTGCGCGTTAGATTTGAGTAAATACGGTAATCGTTCATTATAAGAAAGACGTCCCCAGAAGGAAGTAGTCTGTGTAGATGGCAGCAAGTAGAGCACTGCTATGACACAGCCTAGTAACAGGCAGCGAGTGGCCAGTTTTCGTTTCTATCTGAAATGTTAAAGAAAAGAGAGAGAGAGAGAGAAAAACACCTGTGGCGGCAGCTTAGTGCCAGAGTCCCAAAAGCTATATGTAAACCTGTAGGCAGGTCTGTTTGCTTCTGAACATAATGTGCTTGTTATGGTAGTAATAAGAGTTGGAAATGGTTGTACTACTATGTAAGCTAATGCATTTAATCCATATACAGTCTAAATTAGCCCACAGGTTCAAGTGAAGGGACTTTAGGCCCATTAACCTGGTCTTTCCCCGATGTTGAGTGCCATTGCAGAGGAAATGAGCGTACCGCATTCACAGGCGGTGAAGCCCATTCGGTGAGCCAAACCATTTTTTTTTTTTCTATTGAGCGGTCATGCATATGCAGTAATGCAGAGAATGAAAATTGTTGTGTCCAAGAAGAAGCTCATTTACACAGAGATATAATTTCATTCTTTTTTAAACATTTATTTTTACAATTACATTATTTTAAACAAATATTTTAAACAAATTTTTAAACAAATATTTTTACAATTACATTTCAGGCGCATAATTATACCAAGCTCCTCATCCTATGCATTCCGTTTGAAAAATGTCTTGATTAAAGGGACCCTCAAGCAAAATAAGGCAACAGTTCTAATTGATACTTGAGACGTCTAAAACGTCAATATTGTGGACAGTAGGGCCTTAATATTCAGAATATTAATGTAAATGTAGGACATAAAATGTGGCTCTGACGTTCTATTATATTCCAGCCTGATGACGTGGCATGTCCTCTGTGCAATTCTGATAAACAAGTCTCTCAAATGTCCAATGAAGCCGACGCACACCACAGCATCTTCACACGGACCCTGGACGCCAGCCGCAGCAGGTCTCACGTGCCGTCGACCCTGTCGACTTCCTGGCCACTCCAAGTGCCGCGACCATGGCTCCGTCCGCAGCCTAGCCGTCGACGCCGCCCTGCTCCGGACGCGCAGACTTCAACCGCCCCATCAGCGCGGCAGAAAAACACACAAAAACAACGACAAAAGAGCAAAAACAGCCGCGCAGCACGAAAACCAAACTCAATTGAACTAACGAACAATAAAACAACTCGAGGCTAGAAATCATTCTCAAAGTAGTGAAAACAAAAACCCAAAAGGAAACTGTACGTAAAAAGGAAGGAACACTTAGGACCAACAGCGAAGAAGAGCTAACGAAAGGGGTAGAGAGAGAAAAAGAGAAAGACGTCTCTGTCAGGTTATCTCTCCGTCTGAACTCAGTCGGACACTAACGCAAGTAAATGTGGTCTTCACTAGTGCGATGCCACATGACCTTCCGCGAACGCACACTGCCCATCCGTGACACCAAACAAAACGGGACATCCGCAACGTGTTGCCTATGGAATGAACAGATGCGTAAGGGACGGCAACGCATTCACACTGCACCGTGCCAAATCGCAGAGCACAGTAACTTTAACTAAAGTCTTCCGCTCTGACGACTGGCTAGAATTATTGCAGGCCGGCTGATTCAGCCGGCCCAACCGGCCGGCTGATTATCGCCACAATGGCTTCCCTCTCTCCTGCCGCGGGGGAGCTGCATCACTCTCCCCTTCTGCGTGCGCGAAGAGACAGGTGCCCGAAGGGCTGTTCATGGAAGGAGGCTCTCCTTCTACTTTCTTTGTTCTCCTCAGTGGCCTTTCCACCATCTTTGCCTCCCTCGGTGCATGTCGGCCATGTGCACCGAACAGTCCCTGTCAGCTTTTCATGAAGACTTTAGGCGACCCGGGCAAGAAATAGTGCATCAACTATTCTTTCACTGGTTCTGAATTTACTGAAGAAAGGCACGCACGACGCGAAGTCTAAAGAAAGCCGTTGGACTCACCGACTTGAACGTTCAGGGGAGACAAGATTGTCATTCTCCCAGCCATGGCATGATGGAAGCCTTGGTCGATCCAACGAATTTCCGCCACCAAGAAGGAACTGCTGAATCTCGGTAGCAACTTGCATCACGCCTTTCCTCGTCCACGCTTCGCCTCACACAACTTCGAAGCGGGTTACCATTCCGTTTGAGGAGTGAAATTTGCCTCTCCTCACACCGCGATACATCGACAGAGAAAAAGGGTGGACAGAATAAGAGATACGTGCGGTACACGGCAGAGACAGCCTCGCTCAACCAAAGCGGATTTGACACTGGGAACTGAACGCAACTACCCCACTCTGCCGACACCTGCTCGTCGTTTGAGCCACCAAGGGCTAGGCCCCTGGCCCCACGTAGTTGGGCGCCAAAATGTGGGTGTTTTTCTACTAACTACTACTAGCAGCGGCATCACCGCTAGCAACCCCATGCCGTGGGTTTGAGCACTTGACGAGCAGAGAATGTGGCCGTTGCGTTCCGTGCGCTCGCTCGTCTCAGCCATGCATCGCCGCGCTGCCGCGCGCGTCAGCCCGCGGCCCGTCTCGAGGCGGGACAGCAAGGACCGTCGCACGCGGCGAAAGAGGAGAACATTAGGCGTCGCACACCCAGCATGGTAATTTAATAAACATGTTAAATAGTACAAACAAAACAAGGCCAAATCTAAATTCTAATAAAATATAAATGAAGGTTAACAATAACGATAAACAACATGCAAACAAACAAGAACGCAAACAAAGGACAATAACAATGAACAACATGCGAACACACAAGGACCAGCAAGGGTTAGAGCCACCTAACCCCCGGCTAGCGCACCCTCGACTGCGCGCCCCCAGAAAAGGAAAAAAGAAGGAAAAGAACATACAGACATGGGCGATGGTCGCAGGCCGCTGCCGGGGTCGCTGGAGCCCGAGACGGTGCACGCAGCCCGGCCGACGAGGCCGTCGGCAGGAGGGTTGCAAAAGCACATACGCACCGTCCAGAGTCCCAGCGAGTTCTCCCCGAGCATCTCCCAAAACCAGAACGCGCAAACTTCAGAAATTACTCGCTGCCCAACGGCAGACTAGTTAAGACCACATGGGGCAGTGATGGGCTCCACAGTGATGGGCTGCCGCCCCCTCCAGCTGGAAGAGGGGGATGCGGGGGCATTCCGTGCAGAACATGGCGTCACGCAGGACGCGCTTCACCCCAGTCCCCACAATCTGCAAGTGGGGGAGTATAGTGTGTTCACGGGATTTTGTCTGCTTGCTTTCTGGCCATGCTGTTGGGTTTTAGATATTGTGGTGTTTAAGGTGGTTTGGTCCTTCAGCTAGTGTGCAGTGCGATGGAAGAAATACAAGGAAAGGTTTTCAGGCATTTGTGTGCAGAAAGTCTCCCCAATAACAAAGATGAATAAGTGGGCTGGATCAGTCCCATGCCATGCGGCTCACAGTTTTGTCACAGCACCATTGGTCCACTCGTGCTTGAGCCGGCTGTGATGCTGACATGCTTGGCCCATCCAGCTTGACTCGCTGTGTGCCGCAAGTGCGAGGAGCAGCCAGGAGCAGCAGCGGTAGCCTGCATGCCTTGTCCCGCATGGTCAGGCACGCGAAGCTTAGCTCGTATGCTGCTCAGCGCCATGTATGGCAATCCCACTTAGGGCTGGCTTCGTCTAACACAGCAATGGTTCTGTGCCAGACAATAATGCTGCTCAGCACAGCTCAGATGTGGCAGCTCGGGGATCGGTTCAGGATTCAGCCCAGGCACATTGCCACATGCATTTCGCCTGAGAGCACCTTGTGCCTGTCAGGCTCTCGTTCACAGCAGGCACTCGTTCACGCCAGGAGCCCAGAACTGCTGCCCTCCTGGTTGGAACTGAGCACCCCTCGTGCCGCCATTCTCCTCCTCGTGCACCCTGCTGTTTTCTTTATCATCCTTGATTGAGCTTGGGTGCCAGCTCCGAGTTTCCCGTGGTACTCGTGACAGACACATTTCAGGCAAGGGTTGCCCATGAGGCAGTAAAGGCTAGTGACGTCATATGTGACATCGTTCTCCCCAATTGTGGTTGGGTGATTTGGACCTCTCTGGCCATGAGAGCCTTGAAGTGCAACCTACCTTATTTTGCATTAGGCTTTTTTTTTTTTTTTTGTAGGCTGAAAAGAGCATTGCAATGGTTCTGGAAAAGTACTCCAAACTATTCACACATTGCTTGGGCTTTACTTGCCGAA
This sequence comes from Hyalomma asiaticum, assembly GCA_013339685.2. Lineage (NCBI taxonomy): Eukaryota > Metazoa > Arthropoda > Arachnida > Ixodida > Ixodidae > Hyalomma > Hyalomma asiaticum. Next base: position 181,431,504 of record CM023481.1, on the reverse strand, counting down.
ACCATGATCTGGCCTTGAGGCACGCTGTAGTGGAGGGCTCTGAGAACTTCAAGCATTTGAGGCTCATTAACGTGCGCTGACAACACACAGTACAAGGGCCTCTAGCATTTTGCCTTCATTGAAATGCGACCACCATGGTCGGGATTGAACCATCATCTTTTGGGTCAGCAGCTGAGCACCATAGCCTCTGTACCATTGCGAGCGACAAGTTACCAATTCACATTATTTTAATACTTGACTTCAGTGTCCCTTCAGTGAGTTCACTATGGGCGTTGTCTGGATCATTTGGTTTACCTGAAGGTAATCACTTGAAAGCCTTTCTTTTTCTTGTAAAACTGTTGGTTTTAGCTCATACCTGGTCCACTCTCTTCCTCAGTTTCATTTTTCTTGCGAAAATTTTTGTGTATTCCTTCCATTTTTTCTTTATACCTTTCATGGCATAAAGAAAAAATGGTGTCTTTGTATGTGACTGCATAAAATTGTGCCTAGGTTGAGAAACTCTTGCGATTCTTTAACTTCTTTGAAGAGGTCTGTTTTCTTTGAATTGCTTTTCTTGATTGCTTCACATTGCGCCTTTAAAGGGGCACTGACACAAAAATTTGTCTGACGTTTTTTTTTCTCCAATATGGCTTGAGACCTGTTAGTCATAACTTGGCATGTCATTTGCTCCAGTGTGCGACAGATAATTGTTTATGGCCCATTTATTACCGACTAGTTTCAGTTTTGGTTTGGGAGAGCTCCAAAAACAAGCCACCAGGTGCAACTGGCACCACCTAGCATTCGCGATGGGGTAAACAAGTTCGACCACATAAGTACACACAACTGTGGCGCACTTCCGCACGACCTGCAGTGCATGCTCGTTTTCTTTCGCCTGTAGCACATGCCGCTCGTTGTCATCATCGCTGTCATCCTCGTCAGGTGGCAGCGATTTTCTTGAGGCGCGATATCGTCGGGAGTCTACTAACGCAGGTGTGGCAAATGGGCAATGGTGGCTATGACGTCGTCATTGCTAGCTGCACTGCTTGGAGCTCGCCTGCTGTGGTTACGTCGTGGGAGTTGGGGGTTTTCTTGGGATCACCTATGGTATTGTCAGTGTTGTGAGGTGTGGCGTGTAGCACTCAATTGTGCAAGTGATCTTCAATATTCATTTAAGTTACCTTCCGAGCTGTGTTCGCTGTTGAAATTTGGTAGACGACATGTGCATGCCCACAAAAATCGATCCCACAGGCTACCTGAGCAGCGAAATTTTGGTGTCAGTGCCCCTTTAAGGAGAGATGCTGCTCGAAATGGAGGTTTTTTTTTTAAATTCTTGGCCTGACACATGGGCATGCTACCCCTGACACATGGGCATGCTAAAGTACTTTAGGTAAGGGGACATCCGCCGGAAAGGAGTTCATGCCCAGTGACACACGACAAAGGAGTATCTCCTTCCCGGCAAAGTTCGTTTGCAGAAAGGTAGATCGGCGATCGACTTTTCGAGCGTAAAGGCGTACTCTCACCAACAGCGTACATGACCCGTAAATGGGAGAGAACTTTTCACAAAATTACAACACCCTGCAACTATTTTCTTGCCTTGCGTATAAGCTTTAGCTTTTAGCCGTGTAATGAGATTGTCGGGCCGCAAAGATTTATTTTTACCGCACTCTCGAACGCTCGCATCGCCGCCATGTGGGATTCCGGCAGTCATTATCTTTTTTTGTTGCAGCGTGAAACGAACCATCAGCATTATTAGCCATCAGCAATAATATCTGTATTGTGTAGAGATATTTTTGTGTATTGTGTAGAGATATTTTTACGATCCACAATTGCTAAAGATAATTAAATGCGGAACTTTTTAAAAATGTTCACTATCTTGCTGCTTTAACAAGGAGCGCCATATTTTGCGGCGTCCATCTTAGGAACCACCTAAAGAAGTTCAGGTGCTGTCGTGTGTCATCGGCGCAACTACTTTCTGCAGAGGGTCCTTTAGAGTAGAAAAAGGGGTTCACTACAAAGGACTTTACTTTCGCCCATCTGTCAGGGGAATAAGACCTTGCAATTTCTGTCACTAGTAGAGTTTGTGATGCCGATTTCAGAATTGCAGTTAGTTTTATTGTAGCTTCAATGGTCCTTGAGTTAAAACACCTATGATAACAAAATATAGGGTTTTTTTATACACACTTTTTAGCTTATTAAAAATTTTCACACAGCATCCCAGTATGGCTCATTTTGCTGCACATAGGCCGTAATGTGTTGAAAACTACCTAAAATATAGAAATAACATGCTGTGCTTGCTACATTTCCAACAAAAAGCCTGAGGTACTCATTGTATACTCCAGATCTCCCTAACTGGCATTTCAAATTACAAAACCAAAATTCTGTTGTAGATCATCAAAGTTTCGTATACATTCCATGTTGTCCAGAGAGACCTTGTACAGAATTTCATTAATATCTTACAATTTCAAGTGTCTGAAAGTTCGTGCAGAACATGTGAAAACTTTTCTTGATGTTGTGCACAAGCTTTGAGACACTTATTACTATTGTAAAGTCTTTATCTTGAGATGATGTGGCTGTATGGTGCCCTGTCATAAAGTGCGTGAAACATAGTTTTTTCATTGTGTAGAGTAAATGGTACACTTCTTTTGACACCTTTACAGTATCCAGGATATGTGAAATGTGCAATTCTTCCATGACAGAAATGTGCCTTGTTAGTGCATTTTGTAGAATTAACCAGACAATGAAAGTTGGATGGGTCCAAGAGCCTGCATCATAGCCTCATCACCAAGGTGTCCATATGTTGTATTACGGCTGATAAGATGCACAGGCTACTGCATTTTTCGAGAATTTCAATAAATTGAAATTGCTGGGCAGCTCTACCTTAGTCAGTTGCAAAAAAAAAAAAAAGAATTTTTTCATTAGAGCAAGGACAGAGAAGTTAGGATACTTTATTACAAATATCATTACATTGAGGTTTGACCATATATTTGTTCCTGTACTATAGCTTGAATAAATAATGTGTAAATTAATGCCTAATATTATTAAGGTGGCACACAACATTTTTACATAGCTTTCCTTTTCTTGTTCCCCACTCATTATGTTTGTTCTCAGTTGTACTTGACATTGTGCAAAGTTTTTGTTTACTACATTTATTGTTAATGTTATTTCCTCTTGCAGCTGGAGAAGCAGGCAGAGAGCATAGCGCAGCGAACTCAGAAGGAGCTTGTTCTGCTGCATAGGGAAGGTGCAGATAAGCCACGCAACACAGTCGCCTGGCTCAACATGCGTTCCTGGTGTTCTTCTCACCATCACATCCGATGCCCTAAGCGCATGTTCATGCGTCACTCACCTTCTCGAATTGTAAGCAGCAGTCATTTCATTGACAATGCTGGAATAGGAGTTCGCAAATAATACTTGGAAGGAGGAGGGAGTGCCAAATAGAAATTCAGTTGTCTTTGTTATTACCTTTGGAGGATTCAGTCAAAATTGTTGAATACAATTTTTCACTATACAGCAGAGACCATTTATAACGTAACCGCTTATAGTGCAGGACCGGCTATAATGCGGTTTTTTCTGACCACCGTTTACCCTCCCATAGAACTTAATGTATAGGCGTACCGCTTATTGTGCAGCTCCGTGAGCTGAAAGACCGGTTATAATGCGGCTGCCCGGAAATCAGCGGACAATTGAGGTAGGGAGCAGGCTTCACAATGGAAGTGGGCTGCCCCAGAAAAGTGCAACGAATCGCCATGGAGGAGGAGAAAGCGCGGAACGAATGAATGAGGAGCTGAGCATCGCAGGCATGCCCTGTGAGAATAGGATTGCCAAGGCGACCGAGAATGCTGCTACGGCCGTTCGTCAGCTACTAACGCGTGCCCGCGATCGCATAATGTCCGCGTTACGGGTGTTTGTCCCCAGTTTTTTTTTTTTTAATCATTTCACCGTACTGCTCTTGAATTACTCCGCAAGCGCGATTTCTTGTGCACCCGATCCCTGTGTTGTCAAGGGTAAGCTTCCCGTGCGGCGCGCCGCCCGCGACCCCACAAATTAGGCCTAACGAGTGCTACCTTTTCCGTGCTGGCTACAGATAGGGTGCCGCGGGCGATTGTGGTTCATGGCGGCCGCCGCGGACAAATCCCTTCGACAGCGGAAGCGAAGGCATGGATGGCAGGTGCACCACTCGAATGGCGGTTTGCGGTCGCTACGTTTTTGCCATCGCGCATGCGTCAGAGAAAACGAAGGATAGCGCGTGCAGTAATCGGTTCCCGTTTCTGCGCAGTCCGGTTCCGCGGGAAGTCCGCACTCCCCCCCCCCTTTTTTTTGCACAACGCGGCCGCAGACTTAAATCTTAGAAATATCAGTTTTCTTTCTTTTCTTTTTTTTAAGCGGGTGAAAGCAGCCCGGTCGCGCGCTTCGAATGTCTAACACGCGCCGCTACCTGTTCGACGCTTTTTAGACACGTGTCGATTTTGAAAAATGTTGTTTTGGTTATAGTGCGGTACCGCTTATAATGCAGGTATTCGCGATTCCGGCGACTTACGTTATAAGCGGTCTATGCTGTATATGGGACTTACAGAATCCATGAAAATGTTAAGTGTTTGCGATACAAATTGCATGGGACAGCCCAAAAACATTGCCATCTCCTGAAATTCATACCACACTAAGAAAAAGCCGAAAAGAAAGTGAATTTACTTGCATCCGCCAAGCTTTTTGAGTATTTCAGGACTGTCTCTGCTGTTCCTGGCACAAAGAAATGCCAGTCAGCTCAAACATTCATATCTCTGGAATAGATGTCTACACTCTTGCTGTATTTCAGCGTAAAAGGATCTTGCACCATTTGCACATGTGTAGGCACAGACAAGAGCCTGCATGCTTCAGCGTGCATGCATGTTGTGCTAGCTAATACAACATCGCATTAAAAATATTAGTTTCACCATAGAGGCCAACCAGTGACAGTGATGGCAGTGTATTAAATAGTTAATCTATTTCCCGGTGTTCAAGAAAGAGTTTTTTTTTTTCTCAATTTTCTGGGATACCTTGTAAGACAGTAACGAAAGGGAAGGGGTCAAGGGCTCGTTCTTTATTTGTTAGAAACAAGTTAATGAGCAAACAGACAATGAAGCCTAGGAAAGCATAGGGGAGGTTACTTGTGGTATTTTAATTGTGGAGAAAGTAGAAAGGAATTAAAGTGGACGAAAAGACAAACCTGCCTTCGGTGGGACCCGAACCCACGACAGTGCATCTTATATATGCAAAGAGTCATGGACACTTGTGTAACGAATGTTTCCATTATTTGTTGTTGAGTATGATAAACTATGCACAACAGCATTTGTGAAAAGAAATTTAATCTTGGTTGTAATGATAAAGTGTTCGTGGCATCAAATGTCAGCTACTTCCTGTTACAATGTGGTGGTTGTGGAGGCCATAGCCATGGCTAGGGTCTCTAATTTTATGCGGTTGAAATTTTGAAATTCTGCAAAACCAGATTCAAGAATCTGCAAAATTCTGCTGCAGCACTGAACAGGCATAAGGTACACATAACAGTTTATTTAATAAACATTTTCCAGCTCCAAAGATACCTGCATTATTTAAAACTTAAGGGAGCTGTTGTTGCAGAGCACCAGATGATACTTATGACACTTGGGACACAGCATCAACATAACAACTGAATGATCTCTCTCTGTCAACAATTCATGTGCATTGATAGGGATTTTAGGGTAGTTGGAAGTGTCGTGCTAGAATGCAGTGTAATGCTCATGCGTAGTCTTGTTTATTTCCAAGCATTTAATTTTATTTTGGTATAATTATTGATAGGGGGGCTCAGCTTACCTTCATGTCACAAAATGTGACATGCAGTAAGAGACCATGCTTCACTATATACAGGTGAAAAGGTGCAACACACAGTCACTGCTGTACTTGCAGTAAAATTTGCTTGTTCCAAGAGCTAATAGCACATAAAAAGGGAATCAAAAGACTAAGCTTTTTTTTTTTTGTTTGAGGCAAAGCTACAGGGAGTTGCAAGTAGTATAATCAATCTCGAATATGGTAGTTGGATTTTAATAGTAGTGGGAAAATGCTCTATGTTTTAAAATTTAATATATTTAATCAATGTGAACCTACGTACCCCAAGGCATTAAGAAAATTTAATCGTGTACAAGTAATTCTCATTTCCTGATGAAGTGCGTGTTCAATGCAGTACAGATTTCCCCTGACAAGGCTATTTCATGGTGTAGATAACCATACTGCAGTGAAACCTCTTGTTCTGCAGTGAATCTCTTGTTCATTTTGGAAACGTCAAATTTTTTGCAGTTAAATTCGTCTTGGAGAGAATTGGAATGCTGTAATATTCATTCAAATATTCACTCAAGTATGGTATTAATGATGTAACTGAAAAAGTAATACTTAGCAAAAATCATCCGAATATTCGACGCTCTTGCCGGGAACATCCATATTTGAACGTTCAAGAACACCGGAATATGTATTTTCAAATCTATTGTGCTTCAAGTAAGAAAAATATTCTATTCATGTTCGTAGCTTCAGATATCCGCACATTTTCTAGTTAATATACACGTGGAAGATAGCTGTATTGACTCTTCTTTTCATGCCTGAAACCTGTGCCAGTGAGTGGGAGAAATGGCGTTCTTCCATTGTTTCTAAAAATGAGGCGTTTGATATTTTTTCGCGTTTCCATGAAAATACGTCATTCCACATTTTTCGCGGAATGACGGAAAGCTAGGGCCCTTAACCATGGAAAGGCTGCTTATTTGATACATACTACTTTGCTCTGAATCACAGAAAGCTGCACGCAGCTGCCGTGATCAGTGCATGTGGTTGCTGTACACGTTGATCGAGGCGGTTGGGAGGGGCAATGGAGATGATGACATCAAGGCCTCGGTTTCTAGCATGGGTGATTAAAATTGAGCAGTGGCACCGGGGAGCTTTGTTGGCAGTTTTTGATTCAGCATATGCATTTGTTGGCCCGCAGAACACAGTCACAGTGTTTTACAGATGTGGTAATCAGTCTTACTAAACTTTAAGGGGTGGAGACACCGAATTTTTGTCTTGTGCATTCTTCCTTTTAAATGTTTCTTATTGCTACAGGAAGCATGATGCTTCCTGTAGCAGATCACTCGAAAAATCACTATGTTCTGCGTAAAAAGTAAATGTCTCATAAATTATGTGAACGAGTCTCGGTTTCTGTTTGTGGGCACCGAGTTGAACACCAACATCACTGTCTAGGTGCACACACACTTCTATGTTGTCTACTCTTGCACACACGTGCTGCGCCTGCGCCAACACACAATAGAGTGTGTGGGGCCACCTCGAGGTGCTGCGTTCTCGCCTCCTTTTGTGCTCTCTCTGCCCTTGAGACACCTGCGAGGAAAATACAAAGCACCGTCACGGCTTCCCTAGTAGTGCAATGGTTCATCACTTATTGTACATCACTGTAATGCGGTGTGCCATCACTAAAGCTTTCACTATGCTTCCAACACAGTGACACGACTCTCATTCGAACTTGCGATGGCTCTCAATCACGAGAATGTGCATTGAGGCACTCTTTGGAAGCGAGTTAAAATATGTTTTAAACATTTGCTGTGCCCAACACTTCATGGCGAGTGCCCTTGCCTACAGGGGAAGCCTACAGCAGGCTTTTTATAGCCTCAAAATTTGGTATCTAAACCCCTTTAATATTTTCCTTTAGTGTCCTTTTAAGCTAGTCGGCACTCAGCTCCTCCACAATCAAAATATGACGATTTGATGTCCTATTCTGTTGACTCTGAACAGCGCATATGTTGGCACTCACATTTATTTGGCGACTGGTGGCGAATCACAAGAGATAGGGTTTGGTGATGTGTTGACTGTTCTCCTCATCTTACTAGAATGCCATTTGGTAGTCTCATTAGTGAGGTACTTTCTGTTAGTATAGTGAAACATATATAGTAAAACATACTTTTTGTCTAGATATGTCTCTTTCGACATGTCCGCTCTTTGATAGTCAGTTTTAAACTCCTTTTTTAAGGCTCCTTGAAACCAAATTTTACTTGCTGAATTTTGCATTGAAATGGGCTTCTCTCCATTGCCCTGAGATAAACGCAGAAAGAATTTTTAAGATTGACGCTGGCAGACATAAGTTGTTCAACTCAAACTCAAAATAAAGATACCGTATTTTCCGGTGTATAAGACGCACCTTTGTATAAGACGCACCCCCCAGTTTTCCCAAGTTTTCATGCAAAAATTAATGTATAAGACGCACCGGTGTATAAGACACACTGCATTCACTCACTTTCCGCAAATAAACTTCATAACGTGGGGTTGAGTGAGCATTGTAAAATGCCGTACTTACGTTTCTGAGCGCTAGTCCGTAAGAAAACTTATACACCAAATTTGCGAGAAAAAATAATGCACACCCACTGAAACGTTCCACATGACTGCAACAAAAACATTTTATTCACCGAAGCCCTCGAAGTCCTCATCCTCCAACGCACTTTGAAATAGTTCAGCGAGCTCTGGCGGCAGCGACGCTGGGACTTCCTCTTCGGAATCGCTGCTGCTGCTGTCGTCGTCATCGAGGTCAGGGGCTGAGGATGCTAGCAGGCGTGCCTTGCGGAATCCCGCAGTTACGGGGGCCTGTGACACCGCACACCAGGCTTCGCGCACCCACTTTGCGACTTCGCAAAACGAAGCACGCCTCATGTGTCCAGTGGCAGTATAGCTATGCTCGCCGTCAGACATCCACGACTCCCACAGGCGCCGCAGAATAGCCTTGAAACTGCGGTTCACTGAGATGTCCAACGGCTGAAGCATTTTTGTCATCCCACGTGGGATAACCGCAGCGGTGCAGTTTTTTGCCTTGATGCGCTTCAAAGTGAGCTCCGTTCTCTCGCATGCTATCCAAGGCCAGGAGGCCCTTCTTCGCATGAAAGAAACCGTCCGGTCGCTTAGAAAAGCACTTTTCGAGCCACTTGCCCATCATCTCTTCATCCATCCAGCCTTTCACATTCGTTTCTATGACGACGCCAGGCGGGAAGGGCTCTTTCGGCATCGTCTTCCGCTTGAATATTATCATTGGCAGAAGCTTTTGCTCGTCGGCGCAACATGCGAGCACAACCGTGAAGTGCACTTTTTCGTGGCCGGTAGTTTTGATGGTGATGGACTTGTCACTTTCGGTGCCACACTCCTTTCCATCGGAATGTCAAACGTAAGTGGCACCTCGTCCATATTTATTATATGGCTGCTGCCGATGTCATCGTCTTCAATGGCTTTCTTAACGAAAGTCTGGAACCTTTCAAGCTTGTCCTTGAACTCTGCTGGCAGATTCTGGCACATGCTTGTGCGGGCCCTCATCGCCAGCGCTTTGCGGCGCATAACTCTGGAGCACCAGGCCGGCCCACCAACAAAATCAATGGCGTCCGTCTCCTTAGCTAGTGCCTGCGCTTTGAGACGCAGCTGCACCGTTGACATCGCCCTACCTTGGGCACGTTTCTCCAGTATCCATGAGTGCAGACGTCCCTCAAGGACTGGCCATCGTGATTTCTTGCCGCGGTCAGCTTTCTTGTCACTCTTCATGGCCTGAAGCTTAGCAGTTGACTGTCGTCATGTGCGGATCATCTTCTCGGTGACGTCGAAATGACGGCCCGCTGCCCGGTTCCCGTGGTCCTCTGCATACTTCACAGCAGTAAGCTTAAACTTCGCCGTGTAACTTTTCCTTTTAGCCGGCATACTGAAGGTGAAGATAACAAAGGCGCGGACTTCTAGAACACTGTAGCGCGGACCAACCTAACAGATGAAGTTGTAAATGGCGACTAGCTGAACAACAGCGTGGCCGGCGTGGCGGCCGAAGCCGAGCCTGTCGCGCACCTATCGCCATCTTGCGCCGATTTCACTAACTGAGCACAGCTCTCTATGGTACAGCCTCCGAAACTCGTGCAGCTTCAGTGAGCTGAGAACTCGCACGACGACATTTTTTTTTTATTTTTCCGTTTTATGTACCTTGGTTTTGTTGTGGAACTGTAGTACCAGCACGTTGAGCCTTTGTTATTATAATTATGATGCATCATGCGCATCGGACTGCTCTAGTCGTTTAAAAAAAAAAGACTCATCAGCATCAACACGAGTTTCTCCCAAAAGAACTACAAAAAAAGTATGTATAAGACGCACCGTTGTATAAGACGCACCTCCGAAAATTTTGGGAAAAAAACGCGTCTTATACACCGGAAAATACGGTAATAACAAATATTGGCATCCCCTTTTGCATTTCACTCACCCAGAGATGTGTTGCGCTGATTATAATAAAAACGCAGCTTACATCTTGCAGTACCGGAACCGTGGTGTCCATTGTAGCCTTCCTGCCATGATGGTTACCACGCTTTTTGACAGAGTCATCGCCTAGTGTGTGTGTGTGTGTGTGTGTGTGTGTGTGTGTGTGTGTGTGTGTGTGTGTGTGTGTGTGTGTGTGTGTGAGAGAGAGAGAGAGAATCTATGGCAGCCTTTTTCTTTCATAAGGCAGCACAAAGTTGATTAGTTGTGCAGGAGATGAATGCAAGCTAAACTTTTCCTTGATTTTCACATTGCAATCTCATTGACAGTGTAATGTCACATGTTTCAATGTACTGGGTTTATCCATAAAGTATTGGGACTGCCTGCCACGTGTCAGTGAATTCACCTGTAGCACAGTCCTCAGAGGCAGGATTTGTCATGGGCTCTAAGTAATGCACCAGGCAGCAGTTGTGTCCTTGCACTGATGCCATGAGAACCTGAAGTGGCACAAAAGCTGCTTCCGAATATTAGTCACGACAGAAAATTTGAAAAATGGAACAATCGCTGGAGCTGTAACACATGAATAAATTTTATTTTCACCTGGGCAAAACTGCTTCCGAGACGCTCACATTGTTTAAGGAGTTTTACAAAGACAACAGTTTTCTGGTGGTTCTGTAAGTTCTAGAATGGATGGCAGACTCTTAAAGAAATGGAGCGATCCAGAAGCCCTTGGATGAGTGGCTTGAGTGAAAATATAGACAAAGTAAAGAAGATCTTTCTTCTTAACTCTAAGGTTTGTGTAAGAGAATAATTGCTGAAGACCTCCAAAACTAATCATTGATGCCGTGTTCTGCAGTGAAGCCCTTGAGCACTTTAGCAAAGCTACCAGACAGAAACGACCAGAGGTTGATGATCGCTGAGAGGTGCACTCGACAATGCTCCAAAGCACAGTGCCTTTCCTTCAACCATGTACATGGCCTGGGTAGGGGTTGCAACATTTTGCAACCACTGCACAGCCCTGGTGCAACCTGGCAGACTTTTTCCCATTCCCGAAGCTCTAGAGAATCTTCAAAGGTTGCAGTTTTGATTATTTTCCTGTCATCCAATCAGCTGTCACAATATCTCTGCAGTAGGTTACAGCAGCTGACTTCCGGGAACCTTGCAGCATGGGAATCATGTCAGTAGCTGTGCACCATTGCCCAAGGAGACATCTTAGAGAACCTTAATAATCTGTACCAATTGAATCAATAAATTCCTTTTACCAGACCCAGTGCCGTTACTTTAGTTTTGGTGCCAGAAAAGTTCTCAAGAGTTTTCCAGGTTAAGTCTGTGGCCATTTTAATGTGCTATGTAACCCTTGTTTTCACTTTCCTTATTTCATTCTTCATCATTTACAGCCTGTTCACTCGCAATAAAAATTAGTATGCGTTTTACTATTGCTAAACCTTAACTTTCAATAAAACTTAACATTCTGTCTTTTCGTTCTTTAGGCTTTGCCAATCTTTAGTTTTGATGGGACAGTTAATGGTGCTAACTATCGTGCAGTGAAAGAAGACAAGGTAGCACTTGTGTTTGAGAAGACAAGGATGTCATTTTTGTCAGTGTCTCTTTTCATAAGTACTGTGAACTTTTCTCTAAATATGTACCGACTTGCCGAACTAGCTATCTTATTACAAGTTTTAATTATTAATGTTGTGCTTCAATCCATGTTGTGATATTGAAAAGTTATTTTTCCTGTTTTCATACATAGACGGAGGTGTACAAGAAGGTTCAAGAGGGAACTGTGAATGTACACTCCGACTTCGCACGTCTGGCACGATTCCTCACTGGTACATCAATTGGCCTTGTTCTTGGAGGGGGGGGAGCCAGGTAAGCCTACTAGGTCAAGCGTTTCATTCACACAAGTTTAAATCAAGAAACTGGGAAATATCTTAGAGTTCATAAGGTGCTATCATTATTTCGTTACTAACAGACCATAGTGGAAGGAAGCTTAAAGGGGCCCTGCGACACAAATTGAGCAGGCCGTTTTTATCACTGATTCTAGAACTGTTGCACGCGGGAATGTCGCAGAGAGAGCAGAAACGCCGAAAGCAAAGTGGCTATAATTTTATTTCAGCGAACAAACTGCCCAAAATTGCCTCCTGTTTGAACAGAGGTGACACACAACGGAGATTTTTGTTACAGGAAGTGACATGGAGTGACGACATTGGTGGGGCAAGGCTGGGCGTTCTGATTGGCTTGACGCTCCAAGGTGCTTGTTACACATGTGTGGTGTCTGCTTGGTCATGCTATTCAGTACCAAAATATACTAAAAGAGTTTTTATGCTTCGTAAGAAAGAAAGCAAGTATCTGACATTACTTGTAGAACGACACTAGGCGCGCTGTGCAATGGTTTGCTAGAGTTACTGTATATGTTCCCCTTGGGGAACAGAGTTGCATCTCTGACAGAACGCGCCGCTCGTGGCCCCATTCGCCAAGAGGGCTCGCGTGCCCAAAATGCATCCTTTTGTGGGAAAGCCAACTTCACGGCAGCGCGTGTGCTGACAGCCACCACATCACATCACATCACTTTATTTCCTTAAAGACCCCTCAAGGGGGTATTACATAAGGGGTGGGTTTACAGTATAGCCAGGTGAGATTCATTCGGAAAGAAAATTGGTTACATTGTCCAAGAAGATTGATGGAATTGTAATGGCTGCAATGTTGTGGGAAAGGCCATTCCAATCTAATGCTGCTCGTGGGAAAAACGAAGAGGAAAACGGGACGGTGCGAGCACGTGGGCGTGACACTTGTAGTTCGTGTCCGCCACGATGAGGTATGCGGGTAAGGTGAACGATGTAAGGTGGATGGCCAAGATCACTGTAAAAGAATTTGTGGAATAAAGACACGAGTGGCAATGCGACGGCGAAGACAGAGATTAGTTAAGCCGGATTCTGCTTTCAATGATGATACGCTAGCTCGGTAATGATAGGTGGAATGGATGAATCTAGCAGCACGGTTTTGGACGGCTTCCAAGGCAGAGGCGAGGTAGGACTGGTGAGGGTTCCAGATAGCGGATGCGTACTCTAGTTTTGGTCTGATGAGCGATTTATAGGCTATTAGTTTTACGTGCATGGGTGCGTGATGAAGGTTGCGTTTCAGGAAACCTAGTGTTTTATTGGCAGATGCAATGATGTTAGTAATATGAGTGCGCCATGAGAGGTCATTGCATAAGGTCACCCCCAAATATTTAAACGAGTTAACGGCCTCGACGCCAACACCAGAAATTGAGTACGGGAAGGAAAGGGGATTAGAACGTCGAGAGAAAGTTACTGATTTGCATTTGCTAGGATTGAGAGTCATTAGCCATTGGTGGCACCAGTCTATTACGAGGTTAAGGTCATTCTGTAAAGCTTGTTGGTCAAGAGGGTTATGTATAGTTCTATAAATCACGCAGTCGTCGGCGAACATTCTGATGTTAGCCGATACTGTTGAAGGCAAATCATTAATATAAATTAAGAACAAAAGGGGCCCAAGGACGGATCCTTGTGGCACACCTGATGATACTGGGAGCGGCCTAGAGGTTTTGTTATTAATAAGGACGGTTTGAGAGCGGTTTGTTAGGAATGCTTTAATCCATTCGAGGATATTGGGATCTATGTTTAAATGGCTAAGCTTTAGTATTAATCTCCCATGTGCTATTTTATCGAATGCCTTGGCAAAATCTAAAAACACAGCGTCGGTCTGTACGTTGAGGTCGAGGTTAGCGTGCAAGTCGTGAATGAAGATGGCTAGTTGTGTTTCACAGGATAGACCTCTACGAAAACCATGCTGTGAGGGATTAAAGAACTGGATCGAGTCTAGATAATTCATGATGTGGGAGTAGATGACGTGTTCCATGATCTTGCATGATACGCTGGTTAATGAAGTGGGTCGGTAGTTCAATGGCGAGTTTTTGTTACCGGCTTTGTAGATTGGAAGGACCTTTCCCACTTTCCAGTCCTCGGGTAAGGTGGCAGTGGCAAGCGACTGTGAATATAATAAACATAGATAGGTAGCAGAAATGCACATAGTGTTTTTAAGGAACTTTGACGTGATATCGTCGACGCCAGATGATGGGGAAAGTTTAATATTTTCAATCTGAGAAGATATACCGCAGGCAGAGAATACAATAGGTGGCATTTTTGATTCAATGAGGGAAGGGGGAAGTAAAAAAGAACAAGGTGCCTCACTTTCTACAGTATAAACAGATGAAAAACTACTATTGAATTTATCAGCACATTCAGCATCAGACAAAACTTCATCGAGCTCGTTAGTAAGAGTTATTGTACAAGTATTGTGAGGATTAATTACTTCCCAAAACTTCTTAGGATTGTTTTGTAATAGTTTAGGCAGATCAACATGAAAAAAAAGATATTTAGCACTTCGTATTTCTTTCAAATAAGAATTCTCAGCGGCGCAGTATTTTCCCCACGCATGCGCATTGTCTATGAGTTTAGCTGCACGATAAAGCCGCTTCTTTTTACTTTCTAATCTTTTGAGCGATCTTGTGAACCATGGTTTCTGAGAGTTAGCGCGGAAAGTGATTTTAGGTATATATTTATTTACAAGCTCGTCCACTTTAGTTTTGTAGAGGGACCAGTTGGCCTCAACGCTTCGGCTTTCGAAGTCCGCTTCAAAGAAAGGAAGGAACGTGATTAGGTCGTCATTAATTGCTTCATAGTTAGCTTTGTCATAAAGGCGAATGGTCTTTACAGAAGTGTGGCGTGGGACTGTCGCGAAATTAAATGTGGCTTGGATAACCTTATGATCGCTAATCTTTTTGAGGTAAGTAATGGATGATAGGCTTTCGGGACTGTTTGTAAGGATTAAATCCAAAATATTTGCCAATTCCTGCGTGATGCGTGTTGGTTCGGAGACCAATTGCGCAAGGTTGAAATTCAGGCAAACGTCAATAAAGTTGGTTGCTTCAGAATTGCTTACTATGGAAACTTGGTTACTCCAGTCAATGCTTGGATAGTTAAAATCACCGAGAAGAACAACACTGGCATTACTATGTGCGGTATGAAGCTGGGTTAGCATATTATTTTCTCTGGAAAGTCGGGGCTGTTTCGTGGTGGCCTGTAACATACACCAAGTCAAACTGTTTTTGGTCTAGCGCGACATAATAGCCATACTATTGCTAGATCAGTGGCGATATTAATAACTGAGCAAGACAGCTTCTGACTAGCAGCGATGAGAACGCCTCCCCCTCGGGAGCCCTCGCGGTCTTTCCGGAATATATTGAAGTTTGGCAAGTCAGCAAGAAGTTCGACGTCATTGACGTCATTAGTCAGCCAGGTTTCTGTTAGTACCAGCAGATTACTGGCGGAGGACAATAGAAGATTTGATATAGCCTCACGTTTCGGCAAGAAGCTACGTATGTTTGTGAAAATGATGGAAAAGGACAGAACTTTTAAAGGGGTGGTTTTTGTACGACAGGGCGTTTTGGTTTTACGAGCTGATTGCTAGACAGAACATTCCTTTACCGTTTGAGATAATGCATCAAAAATGTAACGCTGCGGCCCGATGAAGAGCGTTTTGTACCTCAGGGAATATGGGACTGCTTTAGATTTAGCAAAAGCAAGAAGGTGTTTTCGTGCAGTACCGACTGTAGTGGAAAATGGTACGGACTGTAGTGGAAGGTAGCCGCCATGGCCGCTACCTTCCGCCGCGCCACCGCTGTACGATGTTCGACCGTGGCCTCGGCAACCGGCGACGGCAGCTGCCGATCGCGGAGGCCATGGTTCGACGTTCAGGCAGAGCTCATTTGGCTCAGCTGTGATCTAATAACGTTGGCTGTGGCAGCGTGATGTGTGGTTTAATTTTGCTGGAAACTCTGTCTTCTCAAATATGTGCAAAAAAAAAAGAAAGGAAGTGACACTCGAAGCAAAATGATTAAATGGTCGTGGTCAGTCATCAAAATCGGCACAGCAGGCTATGTCGGCAGCTCGATGCAACCCAATATTTATTTCAGCTTAGCAGTACGTTTTAGAATGTGCATCCCTACATACGCCTCGCATAAGATATGTTTATATGGAGCAATTATAACTCTTATTAGTAATATTTTTGTGATAGAGAAATCGTAAACGTTCAGGATACGTATAGGACTTCACGCCCGCTTAGTAACAGCTGGCTAGCCTGTGACAAAAATCGCACCGTAATGAACAAGAACGTGCGAGCTTGAATATGCATAAGGATTCACCTTGTATAGATCTAGCACAGACTGCTATGCAGCATAAAATTTTGTAAGCCGTACCCATTTTCCATTATGCCAGATATACCTCATCATCATCATCAGCCCATTTATGTCCACTGCAGGACAAAGGCCTCTCCCAATCCTCGCCATCCTTGTCTGTCCTGCGCGAGCCGATTCCATTTGGCGCCTGCGAACTTCTTAATTTCGTCCCCCCATCTTACTCTCTGCCGCCCACGGCTGCGCTTACCCTCTCTTGGTATCCATTCCGTCGTTATAACAGGATTTACGGCGAATATCTGAGTAACCTGCGATTTGCAGACGACGTAGTACTCTTTAGCAATGATGGCGACGAACTGCAAAAGATGATTGAAGGCTTAAGGCGAGAAAGCGCTAAGGTAGGATTAAGGATAAACATGCAGAAAACAAAGATAATGCTAAGTGGCACGGCGAAAAAATGTCTTTTCACGATCGAAACCCATACATTAGAAGTCGTAGAAGAATATATGTACCTAGGACAGCTACTTACAGGACAACCCACCCAATAAAAGAAATCCACCGTAGAATAAACATGGGATGGCACGCATATGGGAGACATTCCCAACTCATGAACGGAAACCTACCACTATCACTCAAGTGGAAACTATATAACTACTGCATCTTGCCAGTACTGACTTACGGGTCAGGAACCTGGAGAATTACTAAGAAGCTAGAGAGGAAGTTAAGAACCGCGCAGCGGGTGATGGAACGAAAAATGATAGGCGTTACACTAAGAGATAGGAAGACAGCCGAGTGGGTCAGAGAACAAACGGGGGTCGCCGACATAATGAACGATATTAAGAAGAAAAAATGGACATGGGCAGGCCACGTGATGAGAAGACTAGATAACCGCTGGGCAGTTATAACGACGGAATGGATACCAGATATACCTATAGGTCCGCGAAGATTCTCCACCGTAGAATAAACATGGGATGGCGCGCATATGGGAGACATTCCCAACTCATGAACGGAAACCTACCACTATCACTCAAGCGGAAACTATATAACTACTGCATCTTGCCAGTACTGACTTACGGGTCAGAAACCTGGAGAATTACTAAGAAGCTAGAGAGGAAGTTAAGAACCGCGCAGCAGGTGATGGAACGAAAAATGATAGGCGTTACACTAAGAGATAGGAAGACAGCCAAGTGGGTCAGAGAACAAACGAGGGTCACCGACGTAATGAACGATATTAAGAAGAAAAAATGGACATGGGCAGGCCACGTGATGAGAAGACTAGATAACTGCTGGGCGGTTATAACGACGGAATGGATACCAGATATACCTATAGGTCCGCGAAGATTCTCCATGAGGGTAATGTTTTTTACTTGTGTTATCTCCACTCATCGTTTTTCAGTGTACCTATTTTGTATTTTAAAGCCTTGCATCAAGTACGACGTGAAACGAGAGATTTGTTTAGCTTATACATTTTGTCCAGAATAGTGTTTTTATTTCATATTTACAAAAAAAAAAAAAAAACGCTTCTGCCGATAGTGAGGGCCATCGAACAATTTATAACACCACTTATATCTAAATTGGTAAATTGATTGTTTGTTCAAATCACCTTTCTTTTTCATTTTTGGAAGCTAAAGTCTTTCGGCCAGCGACGCGGAAGGAACGAGCGAGAAAGCGCACGCCACTGCTGAGCTGTACCATCCCCTACATTCGAGAGGAGCGGCTTTTCTGCTTAATGCGAATGGATGTGCAAGATGGCGGACCTATGCGCAACTCTGCTCCCATAGGGAGCATATACAGTAACTCCATGGTTTGCGCGTCCATATGGCACGTCCACTAAGAACACAGCGAGTTCGACGCGTGCCACCATATTTGGACTGCGCGTCACGCCATCTATTGCAGGCGCGGCAAAACAGCGCGCTGAGCTACCACACGCAGGCTCCTTCAGGTTGTTGCCACACAGTTCTAAAGCGATTGTAGTTTCAGTGCTCATCTCTGGTCCGGAAATTGCTCGGAGTGGCCCTGCTTGTTACATTGGTTACGTTTGTAAAACGAAATAGTTGAGCGTCGTGGTAGAATAACAACGTTAGCGTACCCATCCGCTCATTTTCCCGGGGCTCGTAGTTTTTCCCATTCACTGCACTGAACCACTGGCGGCAAATCTCGGCGTTGTTCGTTATGGATGGAATTGCCTGAAAAGACCGCACTGGCAGGGTTCCGGTGGAGCGTTGTGCTCGTCACAGGCAGAGCTTAACAATCTCTTTCTCTAGCGCTGGTTGTTTTGGCATCCGTAAATGACACAGTAGCAGCCACACACCTTCACGTATGCAAAATTAGCAGAACCGGGTACTTTTTCCGAGCCTAAGAGCTGATGCTTGCCATGTGTACTTGCCGGGGATACATGCGCCTGCATACGCGCTGTCCGTCGTGGCAGCTCGGCTAGAGTACACTCTAGCTCGACTCTGTCGTCTGCTCGCGTACCCTCGAAACCAGTTTGCTGTCCACGGTATGCGGGCGCCTGGGTGCGAGCCAGGCGTGTTGACGGCCAGACGCTATCTGCACACGCGCTCTGCTCCCGGTGTCTTCCGGTGTCGCTCTATAAGACGCGCGTTGCTATTGGACGCGACCATTGACGTCAGCGGGAGAGCGAAATACGAAGGGGAATGTTGTTTTTTTATGCTGTCTGCTCGTGTTTTGAACTTCGAGGACTAATAACTCCAGTTCTAGCTCACCGATTTGCATAATTCTTTTTGCGTTCATCTCAGCATTCGATCCTACACACACTGCAGTACTGCAGACGGCAGTTGAAAAAGTGTTGCAGGGCCCCTTTAAAAAGACAGAACATAGGTACTGAACTTAGGCACTCTTCACAAGAAAAATGCTAGTGTTCTGTCATGTTCTAGCAAAATAGCCTTCTGGTTCTGCCTACAAAACCTTGGTTTGTTTTGCCAATGTCCAGGGGCTGTGCACATGTAGGCATGATTCGGGCCATCTATGAGGCAGGCATTCCCATCGACATGGTTGGTGGTGTGAGCATTGGTGCATTGGTGGGTGCTCTCTGGTGCCAAGAGGTAAATGTCACCACACTCGTCCAGAAGGGCCGCCACTGGTCAAAGGTTTGTGAGCAGATCTTTTCTTCACCGTGACAGCAGCTGTGCTCATTTATCGTTTCTTGTGCTTTACTGTGCTTGTTGCTGATGGAGAAGGAGCAATCCTTATTGTTGTCTAAATAGATATTTTTTTTAAATCAATCAAGGGTCAGCCATTTTAGATATTTAGTACTTTGATTTGTGAATAAGTAACTGAATGAAATTTATGCAGATCATCATCATCATCATCAGCCTATTTAGGTCCACTGCAGGACGAAGGCCTCTCCCATCGATTTCCACTCCACCCTCTCCTGAGCGAGTTGGTTCCACTTTACGCCCGCAAACTTTTTAATTTCATCGCTCCATCTAACCCTTTGCCTGCCTCTGTTGCGTTTTCCCTCTCTTGGTATCCATTCCGTCGCTCTTACTGTCCATCTGTTATCTGTTCTCCTCATGACATGTCCTGCCCAGGTCCACTTCTTTCTTTTAATTGATATAATAATATCGGCTACTCCTGTCTGTTCTCTGATCCATTCCGCTCGTTTTTTATCTCTTAGCGTTACCCCTATCATTTTTCTTTCCATTGCACGTTGCGCGCTCCTTAGTTTCATCTCTAGTCTTTTAGTTATCCTCCACGTTTCTGCACCGTACGTTAGTACTGGGAGGATACAGTGATTGAATACTTTGCGCTTTAGTGAGAGCGGTAAGTTTCCAGTCATGATTTCGTAATTCCTTCCGAATGCGCTCCAGCCCATCCTTATTCTACGGAGAATTTCTTTTTCGTGGTTGGGAGTTCCTGTTATTAACTGTCCCAGGTATACATATTCGTTTACATATTGTAATATACATCTTAACATCCTACTTCGGAATATGACTGACTTCTGTAGACTTTACATCCTGACAAGATAGATAAAATTGCCAGAATGTTCAGCTGGCCGAATAAGGAATGTTCATAATGCTTAGTGCTTTGGCAACACTAAGCATGTCTGTCATCTCCTCAGGGGCGTAATTGCAGAATTGTGTGCTAGCATGTGCGTTAGGAGAGGCTGAGAGGCAGTCATTGACAATGCTTTGACAAAACTGGAAGAATTTGTCAAACAGGATATTTATCGCTTTTGCATTCTTCAGTGATGAGAATTTTGCTACATTTGCTCCATTCCGATTCATTTTATTAAAGCTGCTACACCATGTTAGAAATGAAAGAAACTGCTCCAAAACAGGAGCTCCAAGATTGCACGGGGCAGCCTTTTGCTGTGACTCAACCTTAGAGGCCACAAATGAGAGAACTTGTGGTTTACACCACATATCATGACCCTATGTGAAGAGTGTCGCTGCATCTCCTGCATTCCCCAATGTTAAATGTTCACTGAGCTAATCGAATCCAGTGCATTCTTGTGAATTACTTTGGGTAGGTTTGTCACTAGTGTTATATGTACATCACTAGTGTTGTACATACTTGTGTGCATTTAAGCAGTATCACATTTTTTCTGGGCCGCGTAGTTGTAGATATTACTATAAATGGCTCCAAAGGGCTCCCTATGGGCATCATACAGTTAAACCTCAATATAACAATGTCGGTAAAATCGGAAACTTGCTTTGTTATGTCGAAACTTCATTAAATCAAAATTCTGCCTTTAATGCTATGTATTGTTGCCGAAGGTTTCGTATTTACACAAAAATGCACAGCAAGAACGTTCTAATAACAGCAGTAAAAAAACTTATTTCAATAATGTCTACAAAAAAATTTTGTCGCATTGGGTATCCGGCGACCAAACTTGATAACGCGCCATAAAAGCCCTCATCACAGCGGCCATACGTCACATGCAAAGCTTAAGAAATGCAGATAAAATACACTGTGGTCAGAAGTGACAAGCAAAGGTATCGGGTCAATTATGCTACCATGGCTTGTTATCAAAACAAACATGGGGTGTTTCCTATGATCAAGAGGGTGATGCTACAGTTACCATGTTCACAGAACTGCGCTAGCTATCAGGAAGGAAAGTTGATAGCTAGTGATTTCACAAAGAAGCAGTGACGCTTTTTCTTCTCACAGATTGGATCACTAGCTAGATAAAAACCTCATCTGAGACACCCGTTTCCTCAACAATCTCAATATTTTGCAAGATAAGTGAGAGGTCGCCAAGTTTTGTATTGCTGCTTCTGCGGCTACACGTGCTTGTCACTTGACACTCGGCAGTAACAAAAACACCAAATCAGGCACTGAAGCACAGCAATGGCAGTGCGAAACACAGCACTAGGTTGGTTGTGGAGTGCTCAAAGTGCACAGTATGATGCGCAAAGCGCTTCTGGTTGTTCTCTGGCATGCTTTCCCCTCCCTCCACTTTTGTGGTGGCGAGACAAGCATTTAAATTTCCCCTGCGCCATCCAACTGCGAGCGGGAGAGACGCTGCATCGCGTCAGCAGTCACTTTGTCGCGTGGCACACAGTTTGAAAAATGTGTTTTTGTGAATGGGCATCTTTTGCGAATGCGTGCATTGCAAAAACGCATGCAACTCTACTGGCACTAGCAGAAATTTGTTTATCGGCTTGGTCTTCCTCTGTGGCAGCACTAAAACTTTGCTATTTGAAGTCGCAGATAAATATGCTTCGTCATACGGAGGTAAAAAATACATGGTGTTCTGTGGGCATCACGCTGTAAAAAGCCGAGTACTTCATTATATCGAGAATTCCGTTATACTGAAGTTCATTACATTGAAGTGTAACTGTATTCAGTAATTCTGCATTTGCACCAGCGGCACGGCCTACATGGAGGCATGACGTCGTAGCGGCTTTATTCGTTGCGACCACACTTGCTGCTTTGTGACAGTGTCACAGCCTTAGCTAAAAATCCAAGCAATGCGTTGTACCGCAGTCACCACTATGTAGTGGTTAAACAGGTGTTGAGAGTCGGTATTATCACAGAGCACCCATGTAACTTCAAAGAGTGGGTGGTAGTGTCACAGGAAGGGGTTGGGAAGTTCTGAAAAATGATTCAATACCCAAATCTAAATGTTGTTGCAGGGGAAACAGAAAACACTTTTATTTACTGTAAAAGCACTTACTTGGTTATCTTCCTAAGCAGACCTGCCATGGCAGCGTAGCGGCGAAGGGATTGGCTTGCGAAGCTCACGGTCGCGAGATTGAATCGAGGCCATGCCAGCCGCACTTCAATGGAGGCAAAATGTAAAGAACACCCGTGTACTTATTTTTAGGCGCACATTGCTCCAATGCCTTTCACTAAGGGATGTGCCTCAAAATCATATCGCGGTTTTAGCACGTGAAACTCCATAAGTTATCTTCCTGAGCAGGTCGACGATGGCTTCTTTCAACCCTATAGTATATCAAAACAGGTTCCAACACCTGATTTTTGCATATAGAGATTACTTGCAGTGTACTACTAGCCTCGTCTGTGGGGCTTTGTCCTTTTTCTCTTAATTTGCTTGTAAGATAACCAAGAAGGCCCTTATTACTGTGGTTGTCACCAGCAGTGCTGGCTGCTGCTCTGTCATAGTGCAATTCAAAAGCTGTGCTCACTGTAAACTTCGTTTACATGTGACCACTGGTGCCATCATTATCAGTTAACTGCCTCAGTCACCTCGCCACGGTGGTCTATGGCTATGGTACTTGGCTGCTGATCCGAGGGTCGCGGGATCGAATCCCGGCCGCCGCGGCTGCATTTCGATGGAGGCGAAATGTTGAGGCCTGTGTGCTGTGCGATGTCAGTGCACGTTAAAGAACGCCAGGTAGTCGAAATTTCCGGAGACCTCCACTACTGCGTCTCTCGTAAACAGAGCTGGTTTTGGGACATTAAACCCCACAAATCAAATCAATTGCCTCCGTTGTTGTGGCAGCAGTGAAACTCAGCTTATTGAACTAACAGATTAATGTTGAGGTTAAAAAATACTTGGTGTTTACAGTATACACGTAAAGTTCTAAAGGTTAAATATTTCATTTTAATGAGATTTAACCTTTCTTTTCTGATGGTAGTGTAGTTCTTACTGTAATTTCAGATTGTCTTTTATGCCTATTTTAAGGGGCCCCTAAACCACCAAGAGGTCGAAATTTAGTTGTGGTGCTGCTTTTATGCCGGTATCCGCAACAAACACGTAGCCGCAAGAATTTTTTGAAACGGTGCCGAAATAGCTGAGTTACACGCGTTTGATTATCAAAATGCGGCGCTTGCTTGTTTCGCTCTCTCCTGCGCCCACCGGCCGCTTCCCGGTGCCACCTCCTCGCCAAGTGCTCCTCCGAATGTCACGTGACATACATCGCCGATGACGCGCATCCGGTTGACGCGCCTCCGCCAGGCTCCTGCGCTCGTGCAAGTGTTCTGTTGGTGCTGTGCCAACGCTCTCTGTTAGCGCTATCCGTCGTGTTCTGACAGTTGCTGCAGTTTCTAGTCGGCTGTACCTCACTTGCACTTGCGTAGCGTAGTGCATTTGTGAATTCACACGCGAACACCACACGAACAACACACGACGAGGAAAACAACCGGAAGTCAACGTTCTCCTTCGACCAATCAGCATAGCTCGGACTCTTCTGACGTCACCAAAAACCACAATGTCATCACGGCTAACTTTGGGATACCGGAAATGGCCGGCAAGGCGCACGGGAATGTTTTTCGAGTTTGTGGCGCGGCCGCGGCGCGTAGCGCTGCCACATTTGACATCGTTCATGGTGACGGCATTTTCAACTCGATGTGCGTGTTAACTTGAAATGTTCAAAAAAATGTCGGGGGTGGTTTAGGGGCCCTTTAAATAATTTTGCTGCCTACTGAAGGCTACACTTCTTTCATGCCAACATGGGCACTTTCCAAATATGTAAATTGTGGTTTCTGTTGTTTTGTTCTGGTGTCTTGCAGTTAGCTTCTTGTAAGGAAGCCTTCTGGTACACTCTTGTCATTTAAGTGTGGCTCTAAGGCCAAACCAGCATTTATTCATTCTAGTCATTATTAAAATTTGTACTATATCCATAATAACAACAATAAACAGATCTTATTCCATTTCTTGTGTCTTGACAACATACTGCTAAACTTAGGACAGCCGCTACAAAGCACCAGTTTCTCTGCTACAAAATCTGCTCCAAAATCCTCTTGGCCATTCCCACCACGTATTCTCTTTCAAGTCTTCATTCCAACGGAGAGGAGCTCTCAAGGAGTGGCACAGTTGGAGGGTCCTTGCCTACTATGTTACATCACTGGGCTTCAATGTTATGTGCAGTATTTATTTTACCCTCAGGGTCGGTCATTGCAGAGGGGAATGTAAATTCAGAATTGGAAAGTAAAAATGAATATGACCTCATTACAACAGACCTTGATAGTTCAGAAGTGATAGTTCTGTTCTAAAAGAAGTACAGTTAAACTTCGATATAATGAACTTCAATATAATAAAATTCTTGATA
The DNA here is from genome assembly GCA_013339685.2 of Hyalomma asiaticum. NCBI lineage: Eukaryota > Metazoa > Arthropoda > Arachnida > Ixodida > Ixodidae > Hyalomma > Hyalomma asiaticum. The sequence goes on along the minus strand of CM023481.1, from coordinate 181,406,574 downwards.
TGATGAAGTATTAGGCTTCTTACTGCCTGATGTCCATAGAACACCATGTACTTTTCACCTCCATACAATGAAGTATATTTATCCACAATTTCAGTATAACAAAGTTTCATGCTGTTGCAGAGGAAGGTAGAGCTGATAAATTGAAATGTTTACATTGGTTAAACGGACAAGTTGCACACAGTTTTTGCAAGTACATTTTTCAAATTGCGCACAATGTGACCGCGATGCTGCCGACATGAAGCAGTGCCTTTAAGACTTATGGTTGTGGGACAGGGAAGAATCTGAATGCTCGCCTCCTCGCCACCTATGTGGGAGGAGAGGGACAGCATACATGTGCACAGCCTCGCGCATCATAATGCGCACCTTGTGCTCTGGACAGCAGGTGTGATTTTTTACATTGTGTCACTCATGCTGCCTTTGCCGTGTGTCAGTGCCCGATATTGCGTTTTTCTTATTGCTGTGTGTCGAGTGACAGGCACTTGTAGCTGTAGGAGCAGGAGCACTAAACGCACTGGGAGGAGATCTTGATCGTTCTGGAAATAGACGTCGTTGATGAGGCCTTGTATCTTGCAAGCGACCTTGGTCAGAAAAAAGGTGTTATCACTTCTTTATGGATATCACACGACTTGCTTTTCACAGTTGCAACTATAAAAAGAAGCTATTCCAGACTTTCTGAAGAATAGAGTACATACCTTGAATACAAACCACAGAATCAGTCCAAAATCGCAGTGCATGTTTCATTCTTTCAGACTATGCATGCACATCTAGCGTATCATCTATGAAACCAGATTTGGGCCTTCCACTTCTTTGTGCACGCAGAAAAGTATCTCACCTCATTCTTTTTTATAAAATTTTCCACAATCCACAATTAAAACACGATCTTTCGAAACCACACTACATATCTCATAGGTGTGACCACCCACACAAAGTACACATTCCTTTTTCACGTACCAAATTTTTTCACGATTCATTTATTCCCATTAGCTCGAATGATTGGAACCACCTGCCCACCGCCATTGCCCAACTGACTAATGTCACTGCTTTTAAAGCTGCTGTTGAAAGCATTGTATACTCTTAACAGCTTAATTTTGTAATCTTTGTATTGTCTTCATTTTGTATATATCGTACCCACTCCCTTCTGTAACGCCTTCAGGCCTTGAAGGTACTGAAATAAATAAATAAAGCAAATGGAACTAATTCATGCTTTCACCGCAAGTCACAAGCAAAAGTTTTTTCAATGAGTGCGATGCTGCGGGAAGTTTCATGTAGCAGACTGGGTCCTTTTTTTTTCCTTTTTTCATGCTTACCCACTGCACTGCTAACTCTGAAGTCACGTTCATGTTCTGCTTCACAGGTGACTAAGACCTATGTTGCATCATTGCATAGGGACGACCAAAATTTTTAACACTGTACCTAATGTTGCTAAATTCCTTCGGCATATGTGCACAGTGCCGCAGAGCAGAAACTCTGGCTACTGTGTGCTGGGGTGCCGAAATTCAGGTTGCCACATTGCTTTCATGCTATTTCAGACCAAAACATTTTTGTTTTGATTTTGTGGCATGCTACAGTTTTCGATGTTGCATGTCAACGTTGCCCTCTCGATGTGGGAAACAACCTGAGGTTTTGAGAAAAAGCCACGGTGTCATATTAGGTGCGATAGCTTTGCTAGACGCTTATTACTACCATATGCATTGCACATGCATTTCCTTTGGCTTTACACACAGCAAGTGGCCGCTGTGACGAGAGGGCTTCAGCGGCACATTATCAAGTTGTGGTCACCGAATCTCCTGTTCAAGAACATTTTTTTTAACGTTACCTAAATTACTTTTTTTTTTGTACTTCTCTGAAACATTCTTGCTGCGTCTCCATCTGAAAAAGTCTCTGCATTGCATAAAACATTGCAACTATACATTGCATAAAAGGCCAAATTTTAATTTAATGAAGTTGTGATGTAACAATGTCAATTGTTCACGTTACTGACTTTGTTTTGTCAGTGTTTAATTTTGTGTGTCATGTTCAAATACTGGTATAACAGTCTTTTATGCAAACATGAAATTTGTCTGTCATAACGAGAATGGATTTATTCCCAGCACTTTTAAAGCTTGTGAGCTTTAACTGTGCTGTACATCAAGCAGCTTTGGATACTACGCCTGTCTTCGTCATAACAAGGCTGTTCACTTCATCTGCTGCCATAGAATTTCGCTGTTTTGGTTCTGTTAGTGCTGCCCCATCCTGAAGGTACCGTATTTACTCGCATAATGATCGCACTTTTTTTCGAAAACATTGATGCAAATTTCGGGGTGCGATCATTACGCGGGGTAAATAAATTTTCCGCGAAATAATATTTTGAGCACCGAGAACGCAAACAAGTCGCGTATCAGAATTCTTACAATAGCTATCGTGAACGTAACCAAAAATAAAAGTAGAGTAAGGCTTGCCTTTGTAATAAACGCACACATTACGCAGGAACAACATGCATTGCATATTGCCCTTTACCTTTTTTTTTTCATTCACTGACCCCTATTTTTCATTGAGAGCCTGAAGTGTCACCGGCGTCAGTGTTGTCGCCGTTTGATTCCCTGTCGGAATCGGCAGTGTCATCGTAGTCCCACAGAAGGTTATCTTCCGTTCCGTCGAGCGCGTTAGATATTCCTGTATTCTTGAAGCTGTTGGCATTTGTCTTTACTACTATCCTAATACGGCACGTTTCTGCCAAGGGTGAGCAAAAATTAGGCATCTGCTTGGTGCGTGCTGTTCACTTGGTGAGTCTTGATTATTTACGTAACGTGCGACAGACGGTAAACATGATGATCGTCAGCTGGACTTGGCACACGACATATCGCTGCGGCAAGTTCGGGGTGCGATCATTATGCGAGTAAATACGGTATGCCAAGCGATGTTTGGAGATGGAAGCTGTTGAATTTGTGATGTCTCTCCTATGGTAGTCTGCTGCAAAGGAGTGCTGACCAGCTTGCTGGCTTCATAATTTAGTCCATTACATCTAAATGTATGTTGTACTGGAATCCACTGTATACAAAGCTAAATCAATGGCATATAGAGAAGAGGGGGGGTGGGGGGGTGCTTAGATTTGAAAAATCTAAAATTGCTGCACACCACAATCCCTTTTCTTAGTAATATTTCAACGAGATGGGTGCAAGAAATTGCACTTTATTTTGGAAACAATTAAGGGGGGACGTGGCAATGAAAACTATCTTTGTTATTTATGGATATAAACTGATGAAATTTGGCACACTGATGTAGTTTGTTATGGTGATATCTTAAATGAAGTCGGTTTTAAGCTATCTATCATAGTTTCTGAGTTACATCACTTTATAGACGCTTACAGTCACCCCCTAATTAATCAGTTAATTAGACAAAATTTCAGTACCATTTTTACTCAAGCATATCCACTAAGGCCCACTGTGTGCCGTAAAGCTGTTCGTTGATTTTTTTAATGTCCAAATGAGTACAGAAAAAAATTTTGAAATGTCCTCAACATATTTTCTAACTAACAACTTTTGCATAAATACAATTATAAAAGTTTGTGTGACGTGCAGGTGGAAATGAATAGCTTTACGGCGCTCACTAATGTTTCAGGATCTAAGTGAAAAAAACAGAATGAATTTAGCTTCATTAGTTATGAAATGGCACTGGGATGACTAACAGCAACTACTCAAAAAGTGGAAGCTGAGAAAACGGAGCTCGAAGTTTTACTTCATGAAAACAGTCAAATGTTAACTTTGAGCAGCTAAGTTCTTACTCGCTTTTGCTGGTTGGTATTTTTTGTTGGAGAAACAACGGTGTGACTATCCTCAGGTTCTATCTCCTTTTTATGATGATTCCAAGATGGCGGCACTTTCAGAAGCCCCATTTTCTTGCGGTTTTGGATGACAAAACACATAGATAAAATGGCATTTGCCCTACTACTACCGTGTATTTCATTATAATATTCCACCACATGGTAAAAGAAAGTTTGAGGATCATGAAAAAAAATTAATTGAAAAATCAAAGATTTTGACCAAATTGAGCATTCCCATTGCCACGTCCCCCCTTAAGAGAAATGTGGGCGCACATAGTGAACCCACCGCTTGTGTCTGATTGTTGGTCACTCACTCAAGTCGCTTGGCATACCAAGTGCCGCTGCTTTCGGCAGCCCACAGCAGATACTGAGAGACATGAGCATGGTCTCAGGACATAAAACATGGCATCAGAAATTGGTGGTGAGCGAGCATGCTTGCCATTAGCTATGTGCTTTTCATCGAAACAGAAGGTGAGGGGGGCTTAGATTTGCAAGCAAACTTTTTTCATGGTTTTTCTTTTTTACTCAGAAAGTAGGGGTGTGCTTAGAATCATAAAAATGCTATATTCTAGTACATTGAAGTCATCTATAGAGGGGCCTATCTCTATGACAGTGCATAAATTTAGCTGAGTACTAGTAAAGGTTAGAGGTTGAGGTGGTGCCAACTTATTCAGGGCTAGCTTTCACTTGGTCTAACAACAGCAACGCTTACCATCTCTGTGAGGCTTTGTGACCCTCATCATTTTAGCATGGATAGAGATTTGAGGCCCTATGTAGCATGGAACGAAGTTAAGGAGTTGTCAGGGTGACCACTTATTTCACCTGTAAAGAAAAGTGCATATTCAAATTAAAGGAATTTATTTGCATATGGCACAGTGTGCTGATGCAATCTTGAATAAGCTTTGCTGAATACCAAACGCTGTGAACTACTGTAACCATGACTTCCTGTAGTCCACTTATGACGATATCGAGGAAACCTGAAAATATGATTGTTATAACCGATAATCGTTATATCTGGACTGCCATAAAAAATTGTCACCGGACATACCTTTCATAGCTCCGGGCTCGAATTCGCTTTTTTCATCAATGAACAGATGTTGTAGATAAGCAGCTTTAAAAAAAACTTTATTTCTTACTCAGACTGCGTGTTACGGGTTCGGTGTGCTGAAAAAGTCCGAAATCCGCAGTTGCTTCCGTGGAAGCTGGCAGCGTCCTTCTGGTGGCATCCCTTTGGTGTGCATGAAGTCAACTAGAGGGTCGATTGACATCAGTGCACTTTGCGTGGTCATCGATGGGGTCGGAGAAGCGCCGTCAACCTCGTCGTCACTGTCGCTTCTGCCGTCGCACAACGCTGGCGTCTGTCGAGACGGCACATTCGCGACGATTGCCCCGTCGGCGAGTTCGTCACAGAATGAAGCAGCACTGCCTGCTGTCAGGAAGTCCTCAACCGACGTGACACAGCCGCTATCTGCGTCACCAGTAGCGACGTGCTCCCAGAGCTCAGCGAGATCCGCGGTGTCCGTGCAGGTCTCGCCAGTCTCACTGTCATAGGCGGGGGAGGCTGGCCTGTTGCACAAAGCCTGCCTTCTTGAAGCAGTTTTGAATGGTGCTCTGCTTCACCTCGTACCACGCGCCGTAAACAAATTGCACGGCCTTTAGAAGGCTAATCTGGAAGTCAGGGGGTGCGTCTGCATTGCCTGACGTACCGGGAGCCGAGCGGTCAATTGTTAGCACCAGCCACTCGAGCATGCATCGCGGGTACAACGCTTTGAAATTTGCAATCACGCCAGCGTCCAGCGGTTGCAAGCCTGCTGTCGTGTTCGGCGGCAGGAACATCAATTGACGTCAGCTTCAGGCTCACGGTATGTGCGCTGCAATTATCGAGCAACAAAACGACCTTCTGCCCCTGGCTTTCGATGACACTGTCCATCTCGAGCAGCCACTCCTCGAACAAGTCGCGGGTCATCCAGGCCTTCTTGTTGCTGCGATAGCGGACTGGGATGTGCTGATTTCTGAAGTAGACTGGCTTCTTGGATCGCCCAATTTCAAAGGGCTTGAGCCGATGGCTCCCGTCCATATTGATGCAGAGCAATACGGTCACTTGAACTTTGGAGTGCTTCCCGCCGGGACACGGATCGCCTCTCAGAGCATCCGTCTTCATTGGTGTTATATGAAAAAAAAGAAAGGGCAGTCTCGTCACAGTTGTAGACATCCTTATCCGAAAAGCGCTCCATAAGTGCAGGCAGGTTGGTCTGCAGCCAATGCTGCTGTGGCGTACTTTTCTTCTTCTTCTGGCACAACACTTGGGACATGAACTGGTAGTGGGGATGCTGCTAAAAAAAGAAGAGGAGGTTGTTGGAACGATGGCGGAGATGCATGAATAAACCGCGCTGTGTTTTCGGAACCGCGTTTCAGAGTGCTACATTTACTGGTGACCTGGACTACGAACACGACCTTCCATGGAGCAGCGTGAGCATAGTAAATGTAGCACTCTGAAACGCGGTTCCGAAAACACAGCGCGGTTTATTCATGCATCTCCGCCATCGTTCCAACAACCTCCTCTTCTTTTTTTAGCAGCATCCCCACTACCAGTTCATGTCCCAAGTGTTGTGCCAGAAGAAGAAGAAAAGTATGCCACAGATGGGCCCCCCCTGCAGACAAGTGGGCATGGGCACTTGAAAGAAAAACTATCAAACGGAGCTTGTCGGAATGGGTGCCGGCTTGATCCTTTCAATGCTGACTGTGTCTTCATGCCCATTGCGCAGGATTGTAAAATGATGTTCAGAACGCTTGATGACTGGGAAGGGACCGTCATAGCGAGGCTGAAGAGCACGGCGAGGCGCATCAACACGAACAAAAACGTTTGAAGATGTCTGTAGGTTTGCTGGTAGAAAAACGTCGTTCTTAGTGTGAGCTGAAGTCGCTGATGGGCGCAAGTTTTGCATAAAGATCCGCAGACGCTGGATGAAAGAAGATGGATCCGAAACACTTTGCGTAGTAACGGGGCTGACAAGGTCTCCGGGCAAACGAAGTGTGCAGCCATAAACCATCTCGGCTACAGAGCAGGCAAGTTCTGGCCGAAGTGTTGAACAAAGGCCGAGAAGCACGATGGGAAGGTCTGATACCCAATCTTCGGCGTGCGGCTGCGAGGCGAGTGCTGCTTTTAAATGACGATGGAGTCTCTCGACAATTCCATTTGATGCTGGATGATGCGCAGTTGTGCGAATGCGCGCACAGCCCAGTAGAGATGTGAGAGAGGTGAAAAACGCTGACTCAAACTGTCTGCCTCGATCAGTGGCCACCGTGTGCTTGGGGGTCTTATCCATTGGAGACTGCGTTGTAATCTCCGAAAACTCGTTGAGCAGAGCTGTATATGGTGACGTAGGCATTTTCACGAAAGTGGGGTTTAGGGCCGTAGCGCGTGACAGAAAACCATTGACCGATAAACCGGTATAGCTATCCACCAGGCGACAGCGGTTCATATCCACGAGCAGATGAAAATGCCTTAAGAAATCGGCGCCTAAGATTGCGTAGCGTACGTCTGCTATCCAAAACAACCACTGTAGTTTTTTCTTGAGACCGAGATCAAGGGTCAGAGACTTCTGTCCGTATGTTGCAATGACAGAAGAATTGATCGCTTGTAAAGGAGTGGTCTTCTCGCGGAGACGCCGGTCAGTTTTGGACGCTGGAATTATGCTGACTTCTGCTTCAGTGTCCACCAGCAAGCGAAGACCTGTGGTTCTGTCGGTGATGTGGAAGAGGCGGCTTGATGAGTGGTCTTGATTGCCCGCCGCTGTTATTGACGATCGGCCTGGGCGTTTCCCATGCGCCATGAGCAGGGTGGCACATATCTGCGAGCCGCGGCACGAAAACGCCGGTGATAGTAGCATGTGTTCTGCGATGAAAAGCGGCAGTCGGGCTGGTTAAGGGAGCGTTGCTGAGCAGGCGACGCGAGCGGTAGTCGTTGAGGACGAGGGTGGTCAAGTCGCGAATGCTCAGCAATTGCAGATGCAAGTTGGCGACTTCAGCTGCCAGATCTTTTACTGTCTCTCGAAGGGAATGTGCTTCGGAAATCGGAGATGTATGGGCAGCGTTTATGATTGCCGGAGCAACGTCCATCATGTCATCGGCCATTTCTGCTAGCTCTGACAGAGTCTTGTCTTGAGCTGGGACGAGAGCCATTCGCACGTTAGGGGTCATCAAGCGTTCTGAACATCATTTTACAATCCTGCGCAATGGGCATGAAGACACAGTCAGCATTGAAAGGATCAAGCCGGCACCCCTTCTGACAAGCTCCGTTTGATAGTTTTTCTTTCAAGTGCCCATGGCCACTTGTCTGCTGGGGGGGGGGCCCATCTGTGGCGTACTTTTCTTCTTCTTCTGGCACAACATTTCGGCCAGAACTTGCCTGCTCTGTAGCCGAGATGGTTTATGGCTGCACACTTCGTTTGCCCGGAGACCTTGTCAGCCCCATTACTACGCAAAGTGTTTCGGATCCATCTTCTTTCGTCCAGCGTCTGCGGATCTTTATGCAAAACTTGCGCCCATCAGCAACTTCAGCTCACACTAAGAACGACGTTTTTCTACCGGCAAACCTACAGACATCTTCACACGTTTTTGTTCGTGTTGATGCGCCTCGCCGTGCTCTTCAGCCTCGCTATGACGGTCCTTTCCCAGTCAAGCGTTCTGAACATCATTTTACAATCCTGCGCAATGGGCATGAAGACACAGTCAGCATTGAAAGGATCAAGCCGGCACCCATTCTGACAAGCTCCGTTTGATAGATTTTATTTCAAGTGCCCATGGCCACTTGTCTGCAGGGGGGCCCATCTGTGGCGTACTTTTCTTCTTCTTCTGGCACAACACTTGGGACATGAACTGGTAGTGGGGATGCTGCTAAAAAAAGAAGAGGAGGTTGTTGGAACGATGGCGGAGATGCATGAATAAACCGCGCTGTGTTTTCGGAACCGCGTTTCAGAGTGCTACACTGCTTTGCCTGTGAGTCCAGAGAAGCCGCTTCCCCCACCACGTTCTTGTAAACAATTCCGTGCCGCTGTTTGAACCTTTGGATCCAGCCGCCTCCGGGTTCGAAATTTGGCTGACCAAGCAGAAAAGCCAAGTTTTTCGCTTTTGTGGCAAGTATTGGTCCACTGATCGGCACATTCTGGGAGCGGATTGGAAGGAACCACTGATAGAGTGCCTCTTCAACATCCGCGTACAAAGGCTCCCGAACCCTCTTCCGCACGACGGCATGGCCACTGGTTCCAGCCTTCAAAAGTGCGGTGCTGCCGGCCTTCAGAATTGTTGATATCGTCGACTGGGCGAGCTCATATTTTTTTACAAGGGCACTCACCTTGAAACCTTGTCGCGAGTCTTGCAAAATTTTCAACTTCGTGTCAAGCGACACGAAGTTGCGCTTCGTCACTGCCATCTTAGCTGAGGCTTATCTGCTCCGCTCTTCGGTTGCTTGCGCGATCGCCGAGAAGGAGAGACTGGCGCTGGGCGGGCGGGATTGCTACCGTGCAGCTTTGCTTTTCGCTTTTTCTTTTCTTTCTCTCTCTCCCCCTTTTGACACGGGGAGCCGCAGAACTACGCACCGCCCACCGCTATGCTTTTCGAATTTTTTGCTTGTTATCTCTGTCTCCGCGCTCGACGCGCGAATCGGAAAACGTTACTCAGCTGGCGCCATCTAGTAGCTCGCCGCGTCAACTCTCGATGCTCTCCCTGGCCTCGGCATTCGGAATGGGCGGGATGCACCGCCAGCGCTGCGCTGCAATGGCAGTGAATACGAACTCGCCTACGCTAACTTTTCGTATGGTCGCGGCATAGCTCGTTTCATTGGAACTTATCAATCTAAATGTTACAATTATTCTGCAAGAAACATGTTGTCCAGACGGCAAAATTTTCATCGTTGTATCCGATACGCAGTGGATCACATATCGTTATATATGATTTTTTTCCCCATAGCCCCAATGTATAAAATGAGACTGTTAAGTCAACCCATCGTTATAACCAATATATCGATATATGTGGTATCGTTATAAGTGGACTGCACTGTATTCCATGTTGGTAAACAGTGGTAGGCACCAGCAATATAACCAGGCCTTGTAGCGATGTCGCGGCGCGGAGGCTCCACCCACCGCTCGCCACGGCCTTGCATGGTCGCGCCACCGCCACCGGCGCAGCGTGTGCGAAAGGCGCCTCCAAGCACCAGGTGTAGGAGCGCCAACGGCATGTTCATGACAGCTTGTAAGGGGCAGCCACATGAGATGAAGTTGCAGTAGCTCTGTAGGAAGTATTCATTGTATTTAATGAATGTAGTATTCAATGACTGTAGAAAAGAATATATTGACGCCTAGCTATAACAATATGCGAGAAACTGATTGAAACGAGAAGCATCTTGCCACCACAGATGTGAATGATCGCAAGCTACCATGTCAGCGTCGCTTCATGCTCCTATGTTTTAATTCAGTATCTAGAGCGAAGATGAACCACCTAGAACAGCGAGACTTGTTTAAATATGACTTGAGAATGCCTCAGCTAAAAATGCTTTTTCGAACTAAAGCCTCTAATCGTTATGTGAAATCTTTACGCACAAACAAATGTCAGGTTATAGTTACACAAGCATATGAAAAGAGCGATATTCGTGACGCTATCATTTATGTAAATATTGCTGCGATAATGCAAAAAAATAAACAATTATGTGCCAATTGGACAAGGCCCTCGAATAACTGCCAGCAAGGCGCACGTAACCGCAGCTTGCAGATCTGCCAATACACTCAGTTGCGATCATGAAGGTGTGAAGTCCTGAAACAGCGTAGTAAATTTCAAGCGCCTAATTCGTTCATGTAGTCTGACAATCATGAAAATGTAAATGACAATCGCAAAAATGTAAAGTGCATCACAACCACTGCAGCATTAATTTCCCAAGACACTTCTCTTATCAGTGCTATCGCAGCCACAAGCTGCGATAACATAGATAAGAGAAGTGCCTTGGGCAATTGGGTCAAATAAACTATTCATTCAAGTACAGTGCCCATTCTCAATGGAAAGTATTACTGTTAAGTTTTTGTTTATTTCTACAGAGGATGACATCCCCTTGGAGTCAGCTGTGGGATCTTACGTACCCTATCACTGCCTGGTTCACTGGTGAGTGCTCAATTTCTGTGTCTTTAGTGGGCAAAATAAACATACAACCTTGCACAAAGTGATGTATGCTTACAGATGCTGGTGTTCCATAGTCGTGTTCAAGTAAATATTCTTGTACCTAATTGTAAAAGAAATTAGCTCAGTCAAATTTTTGGCATTTCACTCATTTGTAGGTTAATGATAGCCTGTGATTCAAATTCATTAGTTAATACAATAATTCTACCTTTGTTAAATAATTTTGTGTATGGAATGCAGCTCAGTCATGATAATTCAAATCTCATAAGGTAGCATAGAATATTTATACCAACCTTTGTTGTCAAAAACAGCTGATCAAATCTATATGAAAGCAGCAATATACATTCGTGCAAGTCTATTAAATGCGAAGCATTTCTTAGCGAACTTTGGCAACTATGAGCGTATCTATCTATCTATCTATCTATCTATCTATCTATCTATCTGTCTATCTGTCTATCTATCTATCTATCTATCTATCTATCTATCTATCTATCTATCTGTCTGTCTGTCTTCATGCTCTCCTGGCCATTTGGTTAATGGGATGTATATGCAAATCGGTATGGCACAACATGACTGCATAACGAACACAAATCGCAGGTCATAACATGAAAATCATGACATACGTGTCATGAGCGGCGTGATTTACATGCCACGCTCTTGGTGCTCTCCTGGCTGTTTCGTTAATGGGATGTATACGAAAATTGCTGTGCACAACATGACTGCATGACGAACATACATGACCAGTCATAACATGAAAATCATGACGTACTTGTCATGAGCGGCATGATTTACATGCCACGATCTTGGTGCTCTCCTGGCCATTTCATTAATCGGGTGTGTGCGAAAATGGGTATGCCGTAACATGACTGCATGACAAACATAAATGACAGGTCATAACATGAAAATTACGCCATGCATGTCATGAGCAGCATGATTTACATGCCACGGTCTTGGTGCTCTCCTGGCCGTTTCGTTACTGGGATGTATACGAAAATTGGTATGCCACAACATGACTGCATGGCGAACATAAATGGCAGGTTATGACATGAAAATCATGACATGCATGTTATGAGCGGCATGATTGACATGCCACGGTCTTGGTGCTCTTGCGGCCATTTTGTTAACTTGATATATACCAAAATTGGTATGGCGAGACAACAATGTATGACGATCATGGGTGACACGTTCTAAGAACATGAAAATCGTGACATGCATGTCATGAGCGGCATGATTTACCTGCCACGCGTTTTGTTAATGGTATGTATACCAAAATTGATATGGCACAACACGACTGCATGACGAACGTAAATGACAGGTCATAACATTAGAATCATGACATGCATGTCATGAGCGGCATGATTTACATGCCACTGTTTTGGTGCTCTCCTGGCCGTTTCGTTAATGGGATGTATACGATAATTGGTATGCCACAACATGACTGCATAACAAGCATAAATGACAGGTCATAATATCAAAATCATGACATGCATGTCATGAACGGAATGATTTACATGCCACGGCCTTGGTGCTCTCCTGGCCGTTTCGTTAATGGGATGTATATGAAAATTGATATGTCACAACATGACTGCATAACGAACATATATGACAGGTCATAACATGAAAATCATGACATGCTGTGATGGGGTTCTTTGGAATTTGGTGAACGCACGTAGCGTCTTACGACCACAACGCGTTCAGGAATACGGCGAGGCTGCTTTCTGTGAAGAGTTTATGACAAACACAAAATGAAAACAATCACAAACAACGAGATGGACCAAACAGAGTATTAAATGAATACGGGAACGCAGCACTTTGGAACATAGAGAAAGAAGAATCCAAAAGAACACGCGAGCAAAGTCATAGTTCGGAACAGTCTCACCGAGGCTGGTCGACTGGTTCAGGGGAAGGACGCAGGTGGAACGTCGGCGTGAGTCGTAGGTCGTCGCGGGAGGTCATCGACGAGTAGTGCAGCGGCTACACTGGCGTCTCCATGGTGCCAGCGAAGGGACGACGAGGTACCGAAGCCGGCACGGTACTCAAGGCCCTCGTGGCCCGAAGAGGCAGGACAGCACTCGGGCCTACACCCGACGGTGCTGTCAGAAGCAAGGCGGTGTTCCATCAGTGCGGACGTGGCACGGGAGCTCTCCGCCAGAACCACGGTCGCGGCGTAGTCCCGAGTTCCTGGCGGGTGCCAAGAGTCGGGGTGTATGGCTCCACTTGGCAACGAGCTCCTGATGTCATCTCCTTCCGACGCCTGACGAGCCGCCCGAGCTTCCGACAGCACCGTCGGGTGTAGGCCCGAGTGTTGTCCTGCCTCTTCGGGCCACGAGGGCCTTGAGTAGCGTGCCGGCTTCGGTACCTCGTCGTCCCTTCGCTGGCACCATGGAGACGCCAGTGTAGATGCTGCACTACTCGTCGACGACCTCCCGCGACGACCTCCGACTCGCGCCGACTTTGCACCTGCGTCCTTCCCCCGAACCAGTCAACCAGCCTCGGTGAGACTGTTCCGAACTATGACTTTGCTCGCGTGTTCTTTTGGATTCTTCTTTCTCTATGTTCCGAAGTGCTGCGTTCCCGTATTCATTTAATACTCTGTTTGGTCCATCTCGTTGTTTGTGATTGTTTTCGTTTTGTGTTTGTCATAAACTCTTCACAGAAAGCAGCCTCGCCGTATTCCTGAACGCGTTGCAGTCGTAAGACGCAACGTGCGTTCACCAAATTCCGAAGAACCCCATCACAATGATTCTTCGGGGGAGCCGTTGTTTTCTCTGGTGCCGTCGCAGGGACACCAAACGCAACAAACGCGCACTTTTTGCACTTTTCCCATGACACATGCATGTTATGAGCGGCATGATTGACATGCCATGGTCTTGGTGCTCTTGCGGCTGTTTCGTTAACTTGATATGTACCAAAATTGGTATGGCGAGACTACAATGTACGACGATCGTGGGTGACGCGTTCTAAGAACATGAAAACCGTGACATGCTTGTCATGAGCGGCATGATTTACGTGCCACGCGTTTCGTTAATGGGATGTATACCAAAATTGCTATGGCACAACACGACTGCATGACGAACATAAATGACAGGTCATAACATTAGCATCATGACATGCGTGTCATGAGCGGCATGGTTTACATGCCACAGTCTTGGTGCTCTTGCGGCCATTTCGTTAACTTGATATGTGCCAAATTCGGTATAGCGAGACAACAATGCAGATCCATTTTACGTTCCTGATGCGTGCTTCGCATTTCCTTGATTCCCACTGCACGTGGGAATGAAGGTTTCACGTATACATACGCACAAAGATGGAAAATGTATGCAGCACTACTGTTCTCACTTGAAGCCATGCAATGTGATCATATAAAATGGAATAAAAACGGGGTCTATTTATGGCTGGAAATGTAAAAAAAACTGCTGACTTTTATTCGTTTGCTACATGGCTTATGCTGTAAAAATATCAGACCAATCAGGCAGCCTGATGAACAACATCCAATGAATAAATTAGTTTAACATTCTGTTGCTTATCAAAGCAAAAAGCTCACAGTTAAGGTGTTTGCTCTACCTTGCACTTCAATGCAATTCTTAAATTTTGATCACAGTCAGCTACATTGTATTTTCGTACTGCATGGTCTTGTGTGTCATGGCACAACACATATAGTCAAATGAGTGTCAAGTTACTCCATCTAAGTATTTCCCTGTAATATCATAAGGGCTACAAAAGTCGCTGGTCAATACTGCAAGTTAACTCTGTTTTATATTATGTCTATATATGCCTTGCTGTCTGCTTGTTGTGTGTATTTATGCCCGTGATGGAATTGCTACCCTTAACACTGGCAATTCTTCTGTCACCTTAATAAAAGCTGCTGTGCCCCGCCACAGTAGTCTAGTGGCTATGGCACTCGGCTGCTGATCCGAAGGTCACAGGATTGAATCCTGGCTGCAGAGGCTGCCCTTTATGGAGGCGAAGTGCTGAGGCCCGCATACTATTTGATGTCGGTGTGCATCAGAGAACCCCAGGTGGTTAAAATTTCCAGAGCACGCCACAACGACATCTCTCATAATCATATCATGGTTTTGGGATGAAAAACCCCAGAAATCAAGCTTAGTGGCTGTGGTGTTGGGCTGCTGAGCACGAGGTTGCGGGATCAAATCCTGTCCATAGCAGTTCCATTTCAGTGGGGGTGTTTAGGTTAATGCGCACATCTAAGAACCCCAGGTGGTCGAAATTTCCAGAGTGCCCCTCATGGTGTGCCTCATAATCATATCATATGACTTTGGCACGTAAAACCCCCACCACTTACTGTGTTTTGCTCGTGTAATGACCATGCTTTTCTTCCTAAAAAACAGAATCAAGGTTGGGGGGTGCGTTTATTATGCAGGGTAAAATTTACGGAAATTCCTTTCGGGATCAGCAATACATTTTAATGTGCAAAGAGGACGGTATTGCAACCCACTGTAATGATGTAGAGGTACGTATGTGAAGAAATTTTATAAAAACAGTTTTAAGAACGCTATGGCGTCAGTACCATATACAGCTTGGCAGCCGCCAAGGCAGCCTTTATGGTGGCTCCGTTCTGTTCTGATGTGGTGGTGTTTCACTTCCGTTTCATCCATAGTGACGTGAAGACAGAAAAATAGCAATGCTGTTGAACAGGCAACACCAAATAAAATGTTCACCATGAACGAGCAGCACGCGGCAATCCTCGCCAGACGCAGCTTCTATAGTTTATATGTCGCCGCACATCCTGCCTGTAAAGACACCGCGACGCACACAATGTGTAGGCCAATGGAACCTCACAGCTTTGGCTTGAATTGGCTGGCCTGTGGGGTGTCTATTGGAGGAAGGTCACACCCAGCCGCATCAGCATTCTGTAGCATTCACAGGTGGCTCAATGTAGCGGGAGATTAGACATTCCTCACTACTGCATGCAGAATGGCTAACCATTGGTTTTCTTCCTCATATCTGTGCTGGACATCTTAGTAGTGTGCATTAAGCATGTCCTAGATTGGCACGATGTAATCTTGGTGGCCATGCCCCAACCATGCTTAGGCTTAGCTGCACCAGTTTGTTCAGCACGTCTCTGCAAGAGAAAGAGGCAGTGTAGGGGAACTGAGAACCACAGAGGAATGCAGCAGTTCAAGAAAATGGTGCTTCCGTTACTTGCAAGCTAGCACGTAGTTACATGTGGCAATGCGCAGTAGTTTTATCAGGAAGTGCAAGTTTTGAATCGTCACGCTGAATAGCTCGTTAATAGGGTGGAAAGTGCAATAATAAAAAGAAGGCGCTAGACCATGCAGCTGCTGCTTCTGTTGCCATGACAACAGCCAGATTAAGTGAAATGGGAAAGTTACAGCGCAGCTGATCACGGGACTGCAAGGGGAAAAAATGGGGGTTCGTTTGTTGCTCAGGAGGGAAAAAAATCCAAAATTGGATGACTAAAGTTGCAGGTACGTTCATTATGTTTTTGCGTTCATTACGTGAGTAGATACAGTACTAATGCACTGAATTTGCCTTTTTCAATGCATTGTGGCACCAGCATGCAGTGGCCATGAGAACAGTGTGGCAGGCACTACAGGAGGGCATGCCCCAATGACAACATTGTTGCAGCAAGCAAAGACTCATGGGCTATACTCATGAGTTGACAAGTCGTGTGTAAGATATGGCAGTAGAAATCACGAACACTATGCATTTGTCATCATCAGCCAGCTATGAAGCCCACCGGTGAACCCTCTGTACTCAGAAGTTTCTTAAGTGTTGTGAACGGCTGGCTGAAGTGCTTCGTGAATGTGAAAAATACTGACGGACGTGCACGGTATAGAGCAAAGTGCTCATTGAGCAACATTACATTGAAGGGAGTATGTAGCATTAAGTTTAGGCATTCAACAAGGATCTTTAAAGTCACATCTAGTATGTTGGCGAATAAATGTAGTGTAATAAACACTCCTACCATCCTGGTTTGCTGTCGCAGCGGGCTATTGCACAGTGGACCATGTGCACTTATGTTACGACCTCGGTTCGAATCGTGTGGTTATTGTTCATTTTTAAAATTTAAGTAATATTTTAATATTAACATTACTGCACTGAAGGAGCTGTTGTTCTTTTTTTTTAATTATAATCGCATTATAAGCAGCAGGCACACTGACATCCATCGCCAATGCCCCTGGCTCAGGCAGAAGTAAAACGAACAAAATAATGAGTGCTAAAAGTGCACTGTATGTTACTGTCCCTTAAAGGGGCCCTGTGACACCATTTGAGCATGCCGTTTTTATCGCTTATTCTATAACTGCGGCATGAGGGGATACCACAGCGTGAGTGGGAGCACCACAAGTAAGGTGGTTATAATTCTATTTCAACGAAGAAACCACGTTCCACAGAGTTTTTCTTGAACTGTGGCAGCACACAACGGGGAATTTTGTTACAGGAAGTGACGACTGTGCTGGGGCATTGTTATTGGTTTGACACGTGAATTCACATTTTACATTAATTGATCCCTGTTAGGCCGTGTGGTTCAGCATAAAAAATATAAATATTCATGTCCAGGGATGTCCTCGGCCTATAAACGCACGCTTTATTCACGATGGTTTAAAAAGCGTAGCTAGCGCCTCCTCTAGGCATAGCCCTGAACACGTGAAACTTGTTTGCTGTCCGCCCTCAATGAAGACGCAGCCACGCGGGGAGGCAATTGTTGCGGGTTCCTTTTCTTTCTTTTCTTTCTTTCTTTTTTGAGTGTATGCCCGGTGGCGAAGGGGTGCCAGAAACTGGTTGATAGCAGCAGCGGTGCTGTGCTATGTAGCGACTTGCTGGTGCACCTGAAAGTGCTGGAGGTTTGTCAGTGACACAATAGAAGCAATTCCGACACGAAAAAAAGAAATTTGTTTTCAGTATAATATTTCAAAAGCCCACTGCCTCTCCTGATAGAGGAGGTTGAAGTTGAAGAAGTGTCACAGGGCTCCTTTAAGTGACGTAGGCCGACCAGTGAAACAGGCAAAATAGTGTGTCACACGCCCATTGTGAACACCACACTGACTTAACTTGAGCCTGTTTGTCATAACACCTGTACAGTAGCGCTAGATGCAGCTGAAAATAACAGCACAATGTTCTAAGAAGGATACGTGGACAGTGCCATGTATAACGATGTGTCAGCAAAATTCATGTGGACTTCATGTTCATACCAGTTTAGGCGGTTATGTAGCATACCAGTTTGTACTTGTCTGCAATCATACACATGCTTGGAGTGTCAGTTTTTTATGCAGTCAAACCTAATTTTAATGAATTCTATATAACATGGAAATAGCTTCATTATACTTGATAATCCATTATAAATATACATTTGGTAGCACTGTTCTAACGGAAATACTATTATTCATGTTGCCCAGCATTACTGGCATAGCTGTATTAATGTGCACATGGTGGTGTTGCAAGACGACCTATGCACAAGTGGTAGGGTGGGGGTCATGTCTGGCACTTGTGCCCGTATTTTACAATGAGCAACATGAAATCTGATCTTTAGAACTGTTAAAGAGATGCTTCCACTCTTCCATTGATGAATACCTACTGAGCATGAAAACTCATTTACTCCATTCACTTCTTGCAGCCACTATTGTTGCAGGCACATGCCACCATTTTATTGGAATTGCTACTTTCAGTTTGTTTCTCCACAGCAAAACAGTACAGGTTTCAAGGGGCAGAAGCTGCTGTGGGAAAACCACGCTTGAGTGTTTAGTGGCACCCAGTAAAAGAGACGCAAAACCGTGCATCTGTGTTTTAAAGAACATGTTCAAAAACCAGTCATACAAACACACAAAGAGCGCTGCACATGCCACGTGCTCCTTGCACGCCTGTCCTTTCTATTTTTCTTTGTCACCGTCGCGGGATCTGTCCGCCGCTCACTACTTTTCCACGAGGTTTCCAAACTCAATTTACATCCTCCTCACCCGACAAAGTTCACTTGCCTACCTCCAATGGGTACAATAGTTTTACTGGCCTTGTCACTTCTATCCTTCCTGCTAAACAATGCTGCATGCCAGAATATGATGATCTTTTCTGTTTTGCACATGTAAAAATCACTATACAGTTAAACCTGCTTATAACGAACCTCTATATAATGAATTCCTGATATAACGAAGTTTTTCAATTCCCTGCTGTTACTCCACAGAAGTACATGTATTTGAGACCTCTATGTAACAAAGTGGCAGCAGGAGACCCCCTCGAAATAACGAATTTTCTCCGCCGACAACCTAGAGATTTTGCTTCAAATTTTGTCACTTTTGTGCGAGCAGCAACCCGAAGCACCTTCTTTGCTGCGACGTAATGCGAAGTGGTGGCGTCGCGTTTGGCACGCTCAAAGGCATGGCGACTGCGAGGCGAGAGCTAGCGCACGTGTGCGTGCATGTGAGCGTGCACGAGGCAGGCCTGTATCCCTCGACCCGGCGATCTTGCTGCCGCGGGCGTGTCCCTTCCCCCTCATTTCAAGCCTGATCCTGCCGCTTGCTGCAGCTGGCCTAGCCCGCCAAGCCGGTGCCCTCCTTTTCCGCTTGTTGCGGAGCCGTGCCGGCTTAAGAGAGAAAGAGAAAAAAAAAAGCGAGTTTTTGTTTTGTTTTGTTTTTGTTTTCAACGTGCTGGCAGCGCTACTCTTTAGTTACTGTGCAAGTCTCAGCGCTTCACTTCGCTAACCTGATAGCGCTTGTTAGGCCTAGCTAGAGTCACTGGAAAAATTTTTTTCCAGTGACTCTAGGCCTAGCTCGCGGGGTCGTGGGCCTTACAGGAAGCTTGCCCTTGACAACACAGGGATCGGGTGCACAAGAAATCGCGCTCAGAGGGTGATTCAAGGGCGGCACGCGTGAAATGACTTTAAAAAAAGGAACTGGAGACAAACAGCAGTAAAGTGGACACGGGCGCGCATTCCGTGTGGGGCGTTCGCAGCTGACAGACGGCTGTAGCAGCATTCTCCGTCGCCTTGGAAATTCTATCCTCAAAAGGCGCGCACATGACACGCTGCTGCCACTACCTTTTTTTTTCTTTCCTTCGCTCATTGTTCATTTGTTTCGCGCTCCTTTCTCCTCCATAGCGATTCGCTGCGCACTTTTCGGGCAACGCACTTACTTTGTGAAGACTGCTCGCTACCTCAGTTGTCCACGGGATTTTCTGGCAGCCGAATTATAACCGGTCCTTCACGCCGGGGAGGGGGGGGTGCTGCACAGTAAGCTGTATGTGTATGCATTAAATTCTATGGGAGGGTAAACGGGGGTCAGAAAAAACCGCATTATAGCCGGTCCTTCACCCTATAAGAGGTTACGTTACAAATAGTCTGAGCTGTAAATGTTTTCTCACTGTGACCCAGAATAAATGTTTTGGGTGAGCTCTGCCGTGTCTGTTACCTTTTTGCTTACTTAAGCATTTCTTTTTCGAATTTTCGTGCCGAACCTGCATATAACGAAATAATCCTCTTTATAACAAAGTTTTTCAGGAATTAGTTAATTTTGTTATATCCAGGTTTAACTGTATATATGCCTTCACACCACTGTTCCCTTTAACAAAATAGAACCTGTGAAGTGAACACCCAGAAGATGAATCAAGTGAGGTCTGTCTGCACACAAGAGTGGAACAGGGGCTGACGCAGGTTGCAGCTTGAATCGTGCGTACGCTTTGCACAGAGGGATCACTTTTTTCAGACACAGACAGCTTTAATGACCCATAAGTTGTTTGTACAAGGATGATGTGCCAAAAGGTTTCTGATGACCAGGTCAGCTGGCTTTTTCTTTTTAGAGCAATGTTCACAGTGACTCAGGTAGGTGAGGCCATTTGTGTTTGGACCCTTATCAAATCATTCGTTCATAGTAAAGGCTCCTGATGCATGCGTTTATGCATCCCAATAAAGCTACATGAAGTTTTGTCCTTGTAGATTTTTCACTGATGACTTCTTGATGCACAGTGTAATAGAGGTCCTCCAGATTAAAGACAACTTTTTCAGCGTGACAGTCCACCTCGTACTTCATGATAGCTTTATTGTAGGCTTTCATAGATTCTTTGTTTAAATACAGGCCTGATGAGCCCGTGAACTCTTGAAAGTGCCACTTTCTGATCGTCGTTCATGTCAACAAGAGGCGATTTCCAGCATAACGCTACTTCATAGTGCCCATTTTGAAGAATTGCTGTGTTGTTAAATTGTCCTGAAAGTTCCCTATCACACTAAGATACTGTTGTCTAAAATTCCAGTGCTCCCAAAATTTTGAATTGATTGGGCTGGCACAAGTCGCCACTTCAAATTATGCAGTCAAATTTGCATGAGAAAATATGGGACAGCACAAATCCTTTTAATTAAGTGAGGTTTTGACATAAGAGAGTTCAAATTACTGAGGTTTTACTGTGCCTGTAAACCTTTTTATAGTGATTAAGTAAAAATAATTTTATGACAGGTAATTTGTAAAGAAGCACAGTGCAATGGACCTTTCCAGGAATTTGTGTGCACCTCCAGCTGTGGCTGCAAGACAGTATCGCAAGCTGGAGCACAGGCTGTTATGGCAACCAGAGTTATGTCTGCTCACCTTGCAACGTGCAAGTGTGTCACAAGAATATAGCTTTTATAATGCTGTTTAAGCCTTTTTCACAGAGCAGATGTACTTAAGCAACATGGATTACGGCTGGGAAGCAGCATCTTTCATTACTTTATTGTCAATGCCAGTTATGCATCAGAACTTAACACAGCTATGCGTGTAGCAAGGAGTGGGTTACCTGTGCTTCACTAGTTGTACTTCCTAGTAGTGCAGCTTTTCTTTTATTCATTTACTTGTTGAGATACTTTTACGGTAGTGTTAATACTTTTTGCCCAGGCAAAATCTCTGTGAGAATGTTGCCATGCAATACACTGGTGTGCCTTTGCTATGTTGCATAGATGAAATCACGAGCAAAATTTGTTTTAATAAAAGTGAGTCCATCTGTGGCACTGGTGCTTGATATAACTAAAGCCTTTTTGGAATGCCACATGTTAGCAGTTTGGCACATGTGATGCTGCTTGTTATATACATAAGTTTTCAGCACCATAATATGAAAATCCGGGATGCTGGCAAGTTCAGTGCTTGCATGAGTAATCAAGGCACAATATTACTGCGCATGAAACTTAAATATTACACACAAAAGACTTTCTTGAGTTTCATTAATGCAGTCTTACACAGCTTAATTGTATTTTGCTATAACTGCTTTTGGAAGAATTTTGCAGATTAGTGCATAAAACAGTCATGACCTCTGAACTAATAATTTTTGATAATGAAGTATGAACTGGATGTATTCCTGCAGAAATAATTTTAAATAGTACATTATATTTTGTATTCTAAGCTGAAGTGCTTTTTGCGGTAAGTAATAAAATGCAGTCATTTTACTTTACATCCACAATCCTTCCCCAGGCTGTTGGAAAAGCTTGTACACTGGTTCCTTCCTCTTCTATAACAAAATAATTTAGAAACTGTGAGTAAACTGGAGGACACACACCCACAGTTTTGGAGGAAAAAGTCGTCTCCAGCATGGTTATTTTTGTCATGCTACTAACCACTCAGTGTCTGGACAGTGAATTTATTTCATTTCATTTCATTTTATTACCTTAAAGACCCCCGAGGGGGCATTACACAAGGGGTGGGTTGATATACAATGATGATATTGTCACAATGATGACTGTGAAGTTAATTCTGATGTCTTATGCATAAAGCTTGATGGGCAGGTGATTGTGGCGATATTGTGGGAAAGGCCATTCCAGTCTTTTGCTGCTCTGGGAAAAAATGAAGCAGAAAATGTTTTAGTACGGGCATTTGGGCGAAAAATTTGCAGTACATGACCAGTGCGATGAGATATGTGAGCAGCAGGGATAATGTAAGTCTATGTCTGAGAGAGATGTTTCTTTCACATAAAATTTCACTATGTAATATGAATATAGTAGTTTTGTTAAGGTTCACATACAAGAGAGAAGGTCGATGTCTATCGTTCTCTTAAAAACTGCAGAAGTCTATCTTTGTGGGCACATTTGAGTGACCATCTATTAAAATCCAAATTGGAACTCAATCCCTAATTGACGTCTGCTAAACACGCTGTTCAGTATGGTTTTGCACAGTCTAGGTTCATTATAATTATCATCACAATTGTAGACATCATCTTCATCATTGAGCTGATTGAGTGCAACCAGTTAAAACCTGAGGCTGATGGTACAGCAGCATACATTCTGTATCACCATCAGATAAATTTATTGGGATGAAACAAACAGGAACAAAAAATATTCATAAAAGAAAGATCTCAAGCTGCAGTAATGTCACAGCGCAAACAAATAATGAACTACCGTACCTGTCTTAACCACAGCATATGGTGTCGATGAACCGACCTCTCTGAGCACAGTGTTGCTGGTGAGCCTAAGGTGGTCTGACGCTATGTTCTCCCACAGTGCTTTACACCCCCTTGAGGAAACAATGCTCCTATTTCTGTAAAGGTCCACAGGGAGGTAAATCTAGAGTAACTTATAAACATGGTGTAGGGCCCCTCTAAACTTTTTTTCTTTCTTTTTTGGCAGCTCGGTGTGGTATGATTGCCGGAAGCTGTGTGTGTCATCTGCTCGGATTTGCTTATCAAAAGTTTTCAATAGTATAATTTCGTGCATAACATAGTTGCACATCTTACAGGAGCAGCATTTAACCAGACCATCTATGATCTGTTTGGGGACCGCCAAATTGAGGACCTGTGGCTGCCTTACTTTACTGTCACAACGGACATCACCAGCAGCTGCATGCGTATCCATCGGCATGGTAAGCAGGAGACTGCCCAATTTGCATTTGGTTTTTGTGTGTGTCAGAGTATTACTAACAGCTCTCATAAAAGATTTCTATATCTTTACCATAAAATTTCTGGAATGCCACATCATATTGAATTTCTAACGCCATTTACAAAAACTGGCTGCAACATGAGCTGATAACAGGTTACCTCAATCGTCACAATTGCATTAACTCTGAGTAGAACCTCAATTGTACAGCTTGCAGTGTACCAGAAGAAAATGTATTATCTGGGGGCAATGTAATCTGGCAATAATACAAAGGTAGTGGCTGGCACTGTATTAATGATGTTAATTGCACTTTGCACGCTCATCACATGCATTTAATTCTCGTATCAGTAACCATCGATAACTGTGGTCATGAAGGAACATGGCAGCAGCCATTCCAGAATGGCAGCCCACTTCAATTTAAACTTGCACTTGTTACTTGCCCACTGCCCTGTCAACAATAAAGAAATGGTGAGATGAGCAATTGCTTTGTGTCAACTCATGTTGGGGACCAACCATCAGGTATGTCTCGTCATTATTGCTGAGATCAGCTGCACTTGCAAAGGCGAAAGCACTGAGCATTGGGGAAACCACACAAAATGATCATGAGTGCTTTGGTGTTAAAGCATTAAGGCACAGATCTAAAGTTAATACAAGTGCCACTTCAAAACTCTGGCAATGAGTTGGCAACACGACAACGAGTTGAAAAGTTCGATGCGGAAAGCACCTACTTCGGCCGTGCCAACCGTGCCTTATTTTTCCAGCACTGCCACCTGACCTGTAGCCTCTGCAGCACTGAAAGGAACTTCTGTGATGGAGTATTGTGCATGGGTTTTCTTTCACTTAGATCTATCTCTACTACCACAATGATCAGTCCAACTTAGCCAACAATGTAATGTACACTGACTGCTGCTGGTGTATTGGGCAGTTTGTGCGGATTCTGGTCTTCTGTTGTTGCTGCAGCCTGACTGATTCAGGCCAGCTGGTTCATCTTAAGTACAACTTACGATATGAAAAGTCATCAAAAGGCAATGATGCCAACTATGAAATAATTAGCACTGTAACATACATAAATAGCGCTTGTCTGTAGCACTCATCCTGTCTTTGTGGTTTTCTAGTTTATATCTTCACATCTTTGCACTGCATCAGTTTAAATTTTGGTGTGATTCTTCCCTTTTATATAATTATGTGTTTTCTGGGCCCCAGTCTGTCTTACACGTAGGTTTTTTTTGTTTTTTTTTTCCATAAACAGGATGTATAATCAAGGTTCCACTGTAATCCACTTTGGTAAACCTCTGCTTTTTATGTGTTGATATTCACCACTATAAAAGAGCATAAGAGGTTCTTTTGGACGTACAAAATGGTACTTTCTGTGCACAAAACATTCTGCTATTAATTCAGCATTTTTGTGCATCGCTTAATTTGTATTGCAGTGCTAACAAAGTTTTGCTGAAAGTTTTTTTATTGTGGCAGAGTACAGTCATTGCACAATCTCTTTGGGTGCAGCTGCCCCTGGTACTGGCAGCCATGCTTCGAGGGAAACTGCATATCTCTTCTCTGTCTGTTGCTTCAGCTGCCATATGTTTGTAAATTCCATTCTTTAGTCTCCTTTTGGGCCTGTTGTGACAATTTTTACCTCATCCATGAAATATTACCTACCCCAACTTCACTAATGCTTTCAATAGCCAGGAAGAGGTTGCTTTTTTTTTTTTTTTTTCACATAGACATGTCAGCATACACTGTGCTAAGAGTGTGTGCATATCATATGGTAGCTTTTGAGTCAAACCTTGAAAAAAAAAAATAACATGTAAGAAAATATTTAAATGAACTTGCTTGCAAATTTTCTGCAACAAAATCTAGCTGTGGTGCATACCCGGAAGCCTGCTTGTATTGTATAATAAAAATATTGGCCAGCTGTCAATAATTTTGCTACCTAGGAATGGAGAAGTGCATTACCATCAACTGTTACTAAAAGAACAAATAAATTAGTCTGTCAGTACTAATTGCTGCCCAGTTTTACATAAATACCAGAAAAAATCAGTAGAATGTTTTCTTAATGTTTCACACCAAGCTTCTATATTGTGATCTCAATAAAATATATATGCAAATATGCACATTATACAATCTGAATTGTGCATCATTTTTCAGCTTGATCTTCACTTGCGCTCCTAGTCTTTCACCGATACCCTGTCTATAGATTCTGCTTCATTACTCTGCACTGCATGTACGTTGTTATTATTCGTGCTTTTCATCAGCACAAGCCTTACATGAGCTGGCAGGGCACTAACCTGGGGTGTGCGAATGATTAAATTTTCAAATATGAATAGAATACGAATCTGCAGCTTTAAATATTGACTCAAATATCAAAACACAAACGCACAGTTAGTAATATATTATTTAATATGTGATTATGTTTATAAAATATATATACTAATCAACTATAAATGTAAAATATATTCCTCTCAGGAACATACTACCTGTGCTGGCTTGTCAGATTTTACTGTATTGATAAAAGCAGGGGTGGAACTGCTGTGCCAATTGCACCAAGTTGCACTGAGACTAGATTTTTGTGCCATCCTGCACCAAAGCATGCATATATAGCCAAATCCACTTGTCATCAATGCTTCTTTGCTCGCAGAACTGAGTACCAACAGCATGCAATCATCATCATCATCATGGGGGGGGGAAAAAAACACATTGCACAGGCCCTGGAGGACCATTGAAGTCATCCAGTTTGACATTTGTGCATTTCGCTTTGATGTGTGTGTGATTTAGTGCCGCTGTAACGTCTCACTTGTGCTTTATTTTGGGGATCGACCAACCCTGTGGGCACGGCAGAATTAAAGTGAATATTTTCCAGTGTCTATAGGTGATAGTGGGGCTTTGCGAATAAGCCACTGCAATAAGAATTGCATATGGCATATACCATATTTACTCTAATCTAATGCGCACCTTCTTTCCGATAAAACAGGTCTAAAAATCGTATGCGTGTTAGAATCGAGTGTGAACAAACGACACCATTACGAAGTCACCATCGTCATCAAAATGGCCGCTTCCTACACGCTTCGGGCGCTGTCGAGCGGCCACCGGTGGAAAAAGGAACTAGCGGCGTGGCAGTCTTTGGCACGTATAGCTTCTGTAGTCTCTATGTCACCACCAGTCCTGCGTGTAATGACGCACATGATGCACAGGCCGAGGGTACTTGCCGTGCCGTCTTGGCCGTCCTGCAGCCAACCAAAGTAGCTATGTCACCAATGCAATCTCTGAGACGCCCAGCCACACCAGCTTTCGGTAGTGTTCGCAGGTGGCCATAATGGGAGAATAGATGTTTCTCATCACCGCACGCAAAACGGTTCATCATTGCATTTCTCCCTCATATCTGTGCTGAACCTGAGCCTCTCAGTCATGCACACTGCAACGTGTCCGAGATTGCATCGCGACAATCTCAGCGACCATGCCCCGACCCCTTAGGCTTAGCTGCGCTAGCCTGCGCAGCACACGTGGCAGCATGCGGCAGCGGGCATGAGGGAACTGCAATAGCATAGCACAGAGGAATGCAGCACTGCTAGTACATGATGTTACCGCCGCTTGCACACGGCTACACTTGGCAACGTGCGGCAGAATTATCAGGGCGCAGGAGTTACGAATCAGTGCACCGAATGTCATCGAGACACCGCAGATCAAGTGAAGCGGGAAAGCCACAGCACGGCCGTTCGAGAAAATGCAGGGGTTCAAAGTTGGCGGTGTGTTCATTATGCGAGCTCATTCATTACGTGAGTACGGCATTTTTTTTTATGAATGTGAGAAGGTTGATTACTAAGGACTTTTTTTTTTCCTTGTCACAACAAATGGGTACGCGTTACAATCAATGTTTCACTTTTTTTTTTTCTTTTTTGGGTCGCAGTAAACGGGTGCATGTTACAATCAAGGGCGCGGTAGAATCGAGTAAATATGGTAGCTTTAAATAGTATTAGCAAGGTCATTTCAGTTTCCGCATGTCTGAACACATGGGAGCCGTTGAGAAGAAAAACAAGAGTCGTGGTCTCAATGCAGGGATTTACACCTCCCCTTGCCCATGCCAAAATTGAAATCTAGGATAAACCCTCATCTTAGTGTGTTCTATGGTTACGTTTTTGTGTATTCTTGAATTTGTTTCCCATGACCAGATAAAACACCATTTCGCACTTGCGGCATACAAGTCAGTGGGCCCTGAAGTTCATCATCCATCAGCGTGATGATGTATGTGGTCGCACTGCTGATCTTAATGTGGCAGGTTAGCTTGCAGTTGCGGTCCCTGCGTGTTGGCGAAAGAAAGGTGCAAGAATGCTTTTAATGCAAAAGTACGAAATCCTGAAAGTAAAATTGACTATATTAAAATCAAATTATAGATAGGAGAGTGTTTCCAGCCAACATGTCCTGTATGAGCGCAGTGCATGATGTCTGTGCAGGCGCACTCGTACAGTAGGTCTTACGGTGAGCCTTTGTTCGCATGCCATGACTGTCAAATTGTGTTGCATCCTTGGTTAACAAACACGCCTTTGTTGACGGCCTGTCTATGGTGCCTTCTGTGCGCAGAGGCGACGAACCCGGCTGCCACACCGTTTGTGCATCGCCATAGAGGAGCATCGCATACTTTCTTGACCGCGCGCGTAGCAAAAACCTCACGGAAACTCGTCTCTACTATTTATCGATTGTTTCAATTAAAGTTTGCACACTTTATGGTAAGGAAAAGTGCATTCAACCGTGTGCCAAAAGTTCTTTCTGCTGTGCCAAATAGCCTTTTTCCCTGTGCCAGGGCCTATGCCAAAGGGTGAAATAACTGCTCTACCACTGTAAAATACCACAGCCTAAAGCAAGTGAAAATGAATACTAGAGGCTATAACGAAGCAATATTAGTTAATTCACATGGTCAAGCTGCCGCAACACATGCCAAAGAGGTCCTGCACATGGACATGGCTGCTGATGGCAGGGCAGTATGTTTTGGTTGCCTGTTAAAAGTGTGAAGTACATTAGCATAGCTTCATTATCACAACAGCGCTGCTGAGCCCGTAGTTAAAGATGCTTATCATGAATATTTGAACCACCTCATATATTCAAAAACGTCAAATACCTCATCTTTAAATCAAATACGATTATTAAGTATGTAATATCCAACAAATATCACAAACATTTGGATATCGCACACCACCAGCACTAACCCATGGGTCTTTTAACAGGTGCACCAAATATTCAACAAACCAAAGATTATTCATTGTAAATACGCATTACCAGAGTGTGCATGGCACTTTCAGATACACCACTGGCTCGTAAATCTTGCATGTAAATTTGAAATGCTATATACATTTTGATACCATGATGTGGTGCATTATTCACATGTTTCATATGGAGTCCCTTCATCACTAATCACAGTACATAGGAATGAAAGGAATCTGTACACATATAACCTGTGAAAATAGGTAACTGCATGCAGCATGCATATTGAAAAATCTGGTTCACAGTTTCATGACTCATGCATGTTGTATCTTCAACTGTCAGCCGTCATTCAGTAAAAGGTATTTTAATTGCTTCTTGCGCTGTTCTGTGTGTATTTAATTCAGTCTAAAAAATTACTATTTTCACACTTATATTTACCTGAATTGATGCATAGCTTAACATAGGACTTCAGCAACAGTAGTGCTATCTTTGCAGTGTGGTGAGATTAATTGTATATCCATGCCAAAAACCATTGGACAAGGTAACACATGTATGTTTGAACTGGTTGTTTAGGACACGGAGTAATTACAAATGGGTAATAAGAATTGGGGGTCGATAACAGCAAGGGAAGGGCACAAATGTACGTTTATTACAGTGGGTTAGGGTCGTTCGCTATTGTACCAACATTTTTCATACTTAATATTGTTTTCAATATAGCTTTCATCAGAGACGTTAGTTATAGTGTGGTAAAACATACACTTGTCAGCAAACATATGAACAAAATAGGATATGCAAACAGATAGATATAGAAGCAGTGAAATTCCTGGAGCATTGTGGTGTTTAGGATGTTCCATTGAGAGGAGTGAATGACTGCATGTTTGCAGAAAAACACCGGAAACATTACTGAAGTCTTCCATTTAGCTTTCGCAAGCTGCAAGTCTAACTGGGGTAACTTAGTTGCCAGTGTTGATGACACATTATATCAAATACTTAAAAATGGTAAAAAGAATTGTGTAAGTTTGAAGTTTATATTATCAAGGATCATCATACAAGAGTTCTTAATGAGTATCATCAGAAAATTATTATGAAAGCCATGATGGCTTCATAATTTTCAGAGTTAAAATATAAGTTAATTATGTTAAGAAAACAAGGTGGTAGTTGAGAGGTGAGTATGCTACTTGACCTGTAAACCTCAATTACTCTTCATTAGTCCAATTTTCATGGTAAAGCAACTGCAGTTAATGGCTACAGAGAATGAAGTTTCGAAGCCAGAGTGAGAAAGTTCATTGTTTTTAGCTTGGTTTATTGCTGTACAATCAGAAACTTGACACACATTTGAGTACCGAGCAGAATCTGTAGTACTCTATTGGAGCCTACCCCACTGAAGCTTGAGTGCACTTATTGTGTTTGTATGATCCTAATGCACCCCTTTATTCCAATAAAATGAGCACCAAAAATTCCTGCTCATTAGAATCAAGCGCGAAACTGAAACTATGTTCACAGCTTTCGCAAAAGCCTCCCATGAGAGGGGTCAGGTGCAGTGTCATCGCCATCGCAATATGGCGGCACCCATGGTGGCAGAGTGCATTTTGTTGCAAGTTCCTGTTGGTTGGTTTCGAGCTCAACCACAACCAGTTCGCGCTGCAGTTGTGCCAAATTGAGCGCAAATGGTAGCACGCCATTTTTTCAAAATAAAGGCATTCAAAATAAAGGCATTCTTCGTACCGAAGTTACCCATGTTGCTTCACGTGCCCGGGGCCTGTGACGGTGAGTAATGCTGGTGTCACACAGGCACTGTTCATTGTGGTCAGCGCCGATCTGCATCCTATGTATGATCACAATCGACGATGGTCGCAGCCACGTAGTCCAGACTAATCTGGATTGAGTTAGCCACTGATGTCAGCCAAATCACTATCTGCCTTCCGGATGGATCGTGCTGTGCGGATCAAGATTAAAAGTGCTTGCGTAGTACTGGTGGCATAACGTAAACAAAGAGGGCACCATGATATCCAACTGCATATCAACAGGGAAATGTTTCTATGGGCCAAAAATGTGAAAATAACCTGAACAGTATGACGAGCTTGCAGGCTTTCTTCAGCAACTCCCAGTAGGCCTAGCTTGTCACACTAACGAGCGGTACAATTGAAACGTGCGCATAAGGGTCTCAAAGCAATAATAATGGATTGCAACAGAGAAGCTGCTGGAAGAATACATTTTTTATTCTGTAAAAGATAGTAATACTAGTCTCTTTTTTTCTGGTTGTTAACACAGTGACATACCACAGTTTCTTTCCTAAAACAATACATTCAGGTGAATTTTCATTCTAAACCCACAAAAATTGGGTGTACGTTAGATTAGAGGGCACATTAGATTCGTGCAAATAAGGTATTAGCTAGCAGTTATGGTTATGTGTAGCAACACATTGTAGCACAAAGAAAAAAAACAAGGACAGAAAAGAAAATGAAGAGGATGAGTGCTCATCCTGTTGTGTTTGTTTTCTGTAAATGTGTTCACACTGCTTCTGTGTGTTACAATATGAACCGACTCGCCCCAACCAGCAAGTGTTCGCTAACAGATGTTATGTGTAGGTTTTTACCACTCGTTGCTTGGTCTAACCTTCTGGTAGAGTGTTCCTGTAGTGCAGTATTCAGCGCTATGCTGGTACCAGTGAAAGTGGAATTTCCACATTCATTGCTATTGAAGCTGTGAATAAGATGCATGTCCTGACAATGTTGAAGTTATGTACAGTCTGTTTCACACTTAGGAAAAAACTGAACGCATTGCATCACAATGTAGACGTGATGTGGTGAGTGCTGGATTCGCACAGGCAGATGCACACAGCCTTGAATCGTATCACCTGCTACAACGGTGCGCACTGGCTGCATTGTCGGGGAGCGTGCTACTGTCTGGGGCAGTGTGCTGCTTTTATGCGGAAACTGAGGGGATATTTTTTTTTACTAATGCTTATGTAGCACCAACCTCTGAGCCTTCATTGATGAGAAAGGGGTCCTATAAACCTATTTTGACAGCACACTTTGTTTATTTTTTCGAAAGGCACGGGGACTAGGCAGCTGCATGTGTATTCCGTCACTTGGTGCTGCTGTAGCATTACGCAGCAACAATATGCACAAAAATATTTGCACAATGTGTTCCGTCCTTATTTGACCCAGAAGGAAAAGAAAGCACTGAACAATAATACCTACGCAAGTCAAACACAATCAGACAGATTTATGGGAATAAGTGAATGCTCTAGGTAAGAATGTGAAATGAAGTTGTTTTTCTCAACAACTTATTTCATTAGACCAGGCAGGCGTTGGCCGCCAGCGTGGAAACGCACGCGTCATGCTCCAACCTTCTCACCATTTCCCCAGCGGCAGCAATGACAGCGCTCATTCTGGAGCGCAGTTCCCACAGTAACAATGGAACCGGGCCACTGCTTCAGACCATAGCATGCTTCCTGAAGTGGCAGCTAGCACGTGCCTTTGTAGCAAACGGCATGGTTCAAGCCATTCAACGCTGTGCTTCTCCAGTGTCTGTGCCTGCGTGAAGAGCAGCTGCTGCCCGACTCCAGCACCCTCTCACCATGGCCGCATCACGATGCAACACCTGTGTTTTCCCCTATGTGTGAAACAGACTGTACTTGTAACGGCTGTACAGTCATAGCAAAAGTTTACAGGATGCGAAAAGCTCGAACAACCTAGATTATCTCTTAGCCTCGGAACATAGCCTCGAATTAAATGTCTTGGTGGGTAGAGGCTTTTGTGATGCGCAACCTGGAACATTTATTTCAAGGCTAAACGTTAATGCAGATTTTTTGAGAGCTTTACGTCCCACAAACTTTTGCTGTTGACTGCACATTATGTGCTGATGAAACTGTCAAACAGTTTAGTCAAATAAGCTCAAATCGTTCTCTTCCTCGCAATACTGTTTTGATTTAATGTAGCTGAACTGCAGACAGAATTTTTTTTTTTCTTAATATTCTTCGCAACTAGTGTTATGTGTTGAGCATGCAGTGTAAATAGTAATGTTTGAGGCCAAACTTGCATTAGGCGATGTAGCAATCAAAGGGACACTAAAGTAGAGAAATATTTTTCTTGTGTTAGTAGGTTAGCTTTTCACAGTACCAAAAGCACCAATCTTGCGAGAACATCGGTAAGCTAGAAAACATGCAAGAAGAAAATGCAGGTGGCAACACCACCGAGGTTCTAGCACTAATAGACGACATCACTGGTCTTTGATAGCATATGCGAAGGTCTACATAACTATTTATTGGTAAGAAATACATAAATTGCGTTTTAAGGAAGCTAGTGATTTGACACAGAGAGTTTCAGAACATATGATGGAGCGAATTTGGTGAGAATAGGAAAAAAGGAATTGGCGTTCTGACATCATGAGGCCGAAGTTCTGGTGCGAATTTAAAAACCATAACACTTACATTGATTTTCTCTTTTAATATTCAAAATGGTAAAATTAATGAAAATCGAGTTCTCTAAATATAAGTTGCACTTCACCTTTTCACTTTAGTGTCCCTTTATGTCTTAAACCTGTTATAATTTTGCTACCCAGTTTTTTGTACAATTTTTCTGACGTACCTCTGAGCTTTAAAATTAGTTCAGTTAGCGATTATACTATCACACCTTAATTTAATGTCCTTCATTACACATGAAGCCTCTTTCTTTTTTTTACATGGGGGATTTTAGTGGGAAAATGGAGCAAAAGGGTATGAAAAATTTTCTTCACAATGCATCGGTTTTTCTCCCTGTTGTCTATAACATAGCTGATTTTTTTTTTATATCGTTTTAAGAGTTTTCTTGTTATAACATCTCAATGCTGGTGCTGCTTTTACAAAGATGCTTTTAATACATTTAGAACTTGCACATTTCTCTTTAGTGGATTGAACTTGGTTGCACGTTTGCTCATTTATCACATTCTGTAGACTGCTGGTTATTGCCAATTGCTTGAAGTGGTTTACTCACTGGCCATTTTACCAGCATGCATGCAATTTTAGGTGCTTGTTATCTCGTAGTTCTTTAATTCCTAATTGTGAAGAACTTTTTATACAAGGAATCCAGAAAACATCAGTGCTCCTCAAAAATAATAAATACTAAGCCATAGACAACAGCAGCGTAATTTTCACATGTTCCTTTCACAGCTGTTCTGTTGCTGACATATTTGTCTGCTACACAGAAGTGTACCGTTATGTGTCTGGCCACTAAGCTTAGTGGTGTGCTGCATATTTTTGTCACTTGCAGTGTTGAAAATATATTTCAAGAAACTGGATGTGGTTTCAAATTTCCTGTAGCAAATGTAAACTTTTCAATGTTTGAGAAGCAGCTTTAGTTTTACTCTACATATACTGAAAGACAGTAAACAATAATGTAACTTTGCCAACAACTATTAACAATGCAGAGATGGTTTCCTCTAAAAAAAACTATTCGGATTTAGCGCAAGACTTTGTTTCAACCACAGATTAAGAATAATGTAGGAGTTGAAACTGCGGGCCACTGCCACCACGAGCGCACGTCGTGATAATGTTGTGCTGGGCAAGGGCAAGAGGTGTGCGTTTTCACACATGTCTTGGCAAACATACTCGCATCGATGCAAGTGTGTGTGTGTGTATGTGTTTGTGTGCCTGCGTGCATGCGTGTGTGTGTTGTAATGCATGCACCTCTGGTGGCATTCAGTGCATAAGTTTTGTCCTGGTTTGGTAAGGAGCTCTGTAACAGCATCTGCTGCCATGCTACTGCATGTCATTATCACGATGCCTAAGGAGTTGGTTCTGCTTCCTAAATAATTTCTTCTCTGTGGTTCCAAAGCACATGCAGGTATAACAGAACCAAGCATAGCCTAATGAGGAATATTAGATAGGAAAGTTATTTGCCTTTTTTTTAATGTTAAAGTACTGTTAATTTTGCTTCTTGTTTCTCCCCTATCACAGTGCTTGCCATATTGTAGCCTTAAGTATGGGGCACATGACATATTAAAGCAAGAAAGGGCACACAAGCCAGATGACTATTCTTGTGTGACAGAAAGATGCCTATATGTGCAAAACCATTTTTAGAGTATTGCTCGGTTATACAACAATTCAGTTATATTTTCAAGCTAAATTGCATGATTTTAGTCAGTTCTCTAGGGCCTAGGTTTATTTAGTGTCATGTAAATCATTGACATTAAGGCCAGGTAGGAGTATTAGTACATAATTTGCCAGTGGTGGTCATAACCACGCCATCGCATGGTGCAAGTGTTCACATAACAGGTGTTATCTTAGATGTTTATATGGGCTTAACAACTTTAAGAACAAGAAGTAAAGCCCCATTTTAAATATTTATGGTTGCTGTTGTAAAGGAGCATGGTAGCTGTAAATTCATTCACTTTTCTAGAGCACTTTCTAAAAGTTGACTCCTTTTTTACAACCACAGGCTCGTAAAGGACATGTATGTACTATCGGTCAAAAAAAGCAAACAGACCACTGCTTAGGCAGCCAGAGTGGCTGCAGGGCCACAACACCATGCTGCTTGTCTTTCTCTACGCACACAGGTTGAGAGTGCCTTGAGTGACGTTAAACCCTGCCCTCACATTAAACTTTGCCCACACTGTGGGTCCCGCTGCCTCTTTGGCCGCCTAAGACATTGTCTATTTACTTTTTTGGCCAAAAGTTCATGGGGGATCTTGTCACAATTAAGACTGGTATAATTTGGCATGTTGGAGTGTGCATGTTCCTAAACTATGACTGTGTGCCTGTGTGCATGCATGCAAGCATTGCAGGATTGAGGAATGCACAGGAATGTCATGGTGTACGATATTTGTTCAGTTTTCTGTGTCAAATGCATGTTACTTCTTCATTGAAGCCTTCGTCCTGTGCTTGTGGCATAGCGTTCATTATTAACATCTTGACTGAACGCATTTACACACCAAAATCAAACACCTTGAAGTTTTTGTTGTTATTATTATTATTATTATTGTTATTATTATTATTATTGTGCATTCATGCCTGGTTGTGTGCTTGTGTTCTTTATTCTTTATTACTATTTTTTGCTATTTTGTAGTATCACACAGGCACTACAGGTTTGACTGCTGTTATTGCAGGGGTGCAGAGACATAGTGGAAAACTGCAGTCATGTTATATTTTTATGCTCATTTGTGTCAAGGCCTGTCTCTTTTGCTCATGTTTGTGCCTAAAGTTTGTCTGTACAGAGAATGTGCTGTGTACATTGGTGTGTTTTTAGCCACAGTTCACGACGAAGACTTTCCAGGTTTTTTATCTGGCATGGAAGTGCCACTTTTGACATATGGCATAGAATGCAATGTGTAGCATGACTGTATTTGGATGTTTTAATGCAAGCTGATATCTGATTTTGCCATTGCTCTCAGCTGAGCTGCCATGGTTTCTTCTCCGCTTCTTTAAGTGGCAGGGTAATTTGTTTCTGAGCCCCTGCTGCTAACAAAATCTGACTCATATTGCTAATTGCTTTGCTTGTTTCATTGTGCTTTATAAAACTGCTTTCCATTGAAAGCACACAACTTGGTGCTGTTATGGTTACTGTGTAAGAAAATGGCTCTTGTAGCTTGCATCTTGTTCCTGATTTGTCTATCACATGGCTTTTATGAGGTATCTGCCAAGCACAGCTATGCATGCAAACTTTTTGTCAAGGCTTTACCTAGGTCTTCAAATACGCTTTTTAACAGTACATGTCGGATTAGCAGTATGAGATATGATGTTACATAAAATGACTAGGATATGGATATACCACCGGTATGCAAACACATTGGCACACATTACATTGAACAATATCAGCAAGAAGTTGTTGTACATCCTTTATTTAAGGACAAAGTGTGCACAGTAAAAATTACGTACAGCATATAATAAGAATTCTATGCAAATTCACATGGTACATGATAAACACAATAGCTTGTAGAATTAGTTTGGAGACATCATTAGTGGCATACTGGCAGTGCTGCGCCATCATAAAAGGCTCCGGTAATAGCTGCCGCAGTTTACACTTCTAGAAAAGTCACTGATACACAAGACATTCTTTTCTCAATACTCCTCACATTTATTCTGCAAGATTCACTGTATTCCATATATTGATATGTGATCTATTCAGTAGCGTTAGAAAAGCCACATGATACTTTAACCCATTGGCTGCCAAATATTACATGCACAGTAGGGCCCATAATTATGTCATCTGCACTTACAAAGAGTACATTTTCCATCACTGAATATCAATTAATTCAATCCCTAATTAATCAACTTAATTTATTTACTTCTTTAATTGATGTAATATAAGGAGAGAGGTTGGTGCCTATGTGTGGCACCTCTTAATTGCTTTGGGTTCATTCCATGCCAAGCATCCCAGACATTGTGCATGAACCTCTCAGATTCTGTTCAAAAAAAATTGTGGACAATAATTTTGGTACACCATCTGCCCTAGTTAAGTATATTTGTGGGAAAAAATTCCTCTCTGTTACAGTGATTTGAATGTTATGGTAGTGGAAAAAAAATACTATAAAAAATACTGTACTGCACAGAATGGCTGGAATATTGCATATGTACTAGAAAAGAAATAGTGCTGCCCTATTCTCATTAATTGGTGGTACCTGCTTTGTCTAATGATGCACTTTGCAGTGAAGCAAAACAGAAATTGTGCCATTTTGATTTTTTAATGAATTCCCCAAGGTTTAAGAATAATATTGCCGCAAACCTCCATGTTCAGGTGCATTTAGATTGGTGAGGCAGTTCAAGTAGAACGACATGCCTGTTATCATTTGGACGTGTATACAAAGGAGACTTTTTGTAAGAGTTTAGCCAGAATATTTTTTGTTTTAAACAAGAAAAAATTTTTGCGTTGAGAGTTCCCTGCATCTCCGAGCGCCAGCCCGTAAGTCCACTTCACTGTGCTGCAACACATCACTGGCTCAAAGGAAGTACGTGGTGGCTATGCATGTGGTAAGGTCATGTCCTTCTTTGTGTTTTCAAGTTTGCACATGCATTTTTCAGCTTCCTGCAGAGCAACCAACAAAGTGTGGGAGGAAATGAGAGCCGATTCATGTATATGAGGTACACTAGGGATACACTTATTTTTTACACCAGC
The DNA here is from genome assembly GCA_013339685.2 of Hyalomma asiaticum. Classification (NCBI taxonomy): domain Eukaryota; kingdom Metazoa; phylum Arthropoda; class Arachnida; order Ixodida; family Ixodidae; genus Hyalomma; species Hyalomma asiaticum. The sequence goes on along the minus strand of CM023481.1, from coordinate 181,368,533 downwards.
TCACTTAAAACGTCCATCACGCCATTCGTACATCAGAGCCAAATGATGCTTCAGGTTCATACACTTTGCTTTTCGGCAGAGGTGAACTTTGCTCCGGCGACCATGGCCCCAAGCAAGTGTGGCACCCGCGGGTCATCTTTCGGCCCCATCCCTTCTGCACGTGTAATATAAGCATTGCGAACAGTTATGCTTTTGGCGTGTCATATCTTATGCAAAGAGCCTGTACAATGAAAAGTGAAAGTGATGAATATGTAGTGTGAGGCGACGTCCAGTACGGCGGTAGGATCGTTTTATTAGAACACTGGCGCGCGAGACAGCCTCTCAGCTAGCAGCGGCCAAACCCAGTGATGATGATGATTGGCATTGATGATGATTGGCGTGATGGGTATATACAGATGAAGACGATGAACTGCATACTTAGCGCTCACACTACTAGCACAGCGCCGATTCCATGTCCACTGGCATCGGTGTGCAAGACTTTAGAAGCTGTTGGGTCGAAGTGACGAAGGAGTGGTCGCGACGTGAGACACCGCTTTAGGGTCTCAAAGGCGGCGTCACATTCATCTGTCCATACAAAAGGTGTACCTGTGCTGAGAAGTTTATGAAGAGGAGCTGCGATTGTGGTGAAGTTGCGAACAAAGCGGCGGAAGTATGACGCTAATCCCAGAAAGCTGCGAAGGTCTTTAAGTGTGGTCGGCTGAGGGAAGTGCAACACAGCAGCAATCTTGTCAGGATCCGGCTCAATACCGTGCTTACTGACAGTAGAGAGAATGCCGGGTTGAGGTTGCAGAATGGAAGGTATTGCATGCTATGTGGATGGCGAGAGGATATGGGGTTTACTCTTTGACTGCACGCCATTAATTAAACAAGGTTCGAGCTTGGAACAGAGACATGAGCATGAAATTATCGCTTCTTTGAAAGTGGCCGACGTTATGGAAGAAAGTTCATGTGCAAGATGCTCCACAACTTATGTGCGAGTTAATGCACAGGCAACATTACATCACTGCCTCACAAAACAATTCTCCAAAGAAACTGGCTCTTGAGACAGTCTGAAATCGCAAGTGATTTTACTCATGATTTTGGACTGTCTCAGAACACACTGCAACCACTATGGCTGTATTTAATGAACAAATCCTTTATATCCTAAAGCATGAATTTCCTTATTTCAAAAAATTCAGTACTTTTCCAACAGTGCCAGTGCATCGTCACCATGAAAAAAAGAAAGAATCAGTAAAGACATATTCAGCTTGCGCTACCAGGAAAAGGCTTTACTTTAGTTGCAGAGTGGAACTTTTTCATGACCTGTCATGGTAAGAGCGCTGGATATGAAGTTGGTGGCACTGTTAAGTGGCTGCCAGCCAGGACAAGTCTTCAGAGACCCTGCAGCACATAGTATTAATCGCCATTATCTTTTTGCTTGATCCGAAGAAATGTAAAAGAAATATCTGCACTCTGGATGCCTGATAGAAGGGCTGTAGAAAAGAAACCTGAACTCTTGGTATGGTTCGGGTCTACATATAATCTCCCTTAAAGACATGCAAGCCTTTCACGATTTCATGCCATTCTCGCTTACCACTATTGATACCAGCCTCGCCTCCTACTCATCAACGCAGGTACTTCAAAAAACGAAGACCATACCTTGGCAGCAGTAATAAGAACTGCAACCTCCACAAAGTTGAAAAAGAAAAGCACACAGCTTAAGTTCTTTTGCGTCTGTTGTGCGTGCATACATAGTAATGCGACACTGAAATATTACTCGGCTCCCGCTACTAACTGGAAGTCCTTGATATACTTCCGAAACCTCCTGCCACCTATCTGCAATGTTTGCAAGTTTTCAGCAACGTGTAAACACAAAGCAGCGTACTTTCTCACCACATGCTTGACTGGCAAATGAGTTCTGCAGAAACCCGCAAGGTGGAGTAATGTTTATGAAAGGGAAAATTAGCATCCACCCGTTTTGTAGCACAAGGCTACAAGGAAATCCAAACGGATTTCTCAGAAATTAAAGCTTCCTAGTTGCCAAAAAATTCGTCCTGTTCCTGGGTTCGAACCCGGGACCAACGCCTGTCCGGGGCGCTCGCTCTGCCAATTGATCTAACCAGGAGGCTAGTGATTGACAGCGCGAGGGCGAATCCATCGACAACTCGAAGCACGTGGGCGTGAATAAATGGCAAATGAGTTCTGCGGAAACCCGCAAGGTGGAGTAACGTTTATGAAAGGGAAAGTTAGCATCCACCCGTTTTGTAGCACAAGGCTACAAGAAAATCCAACGGATTTCTCAGAAATGAAAGCTTCCTAGTTGCCGATTTCCTTGTAGCCTTGTGCTACAAAACGGGTGGATGCTAATTTTTCCTTTCACATGCTTGACTGCCGCATATCTCCTTTGGGCCACTGATGTGTTGCTGCACAGTGGATCAGACTTATAGGCTGGTGCCCCGGGATGCAGGGAACGCCCACCATAAAAATTTTTACCCTTCCAAGGGAGCACAGGCATGTATTTTTACTTGGACCGCCTCACTAATCTAAATGCGCCTGAACATGGAGGATTTTGCAAATTTTTCCAATGTTTGTGCCCTCTCCACTTCAAAACCGTGGGTTGTCAACTTCAATACCTTTTTGACAGGCCTAATAGCAAGTGTCCTGTCAAGAGATATAATTATATTGTGTTCTTAAATCTTGGAGAAATTATAAAGAATCATCAAACATGGCACAAAATTGCTGTTTTCCTTTGCCACAAAGCACATTGTTAAACAAAGTAGCAGCTGCCAACTAACGAGAATAAGACAGTGCTAGTCCTTTTCTAGCAAATACACAATATTCAGGTCATTCTGTGCAGTACTGTATTTTAGAGTATGTTGAGAAACCTGTGTGTGAGAAACTACGGTGACAAATCATTGTGACAGACAGAAAAAAATTTTTCTCGTAAAAATATTTCACGAGAGCAGATAGTGTACCAAAATGATTGTCAGCAATTTCTTAGGCTAGAATCAGAGGGGGTCAAGTGCAATGTCTGGGACATTTGGCGTGGGATGACACTTTTTTTCATTAACACGTCACCGAGAAAGTTATAGGTCACCTCAGATAAAACCGGAATCGAACATTTGTCCTATGCCGAAGCTTGCCTCGTTGTTTTTATAAAGAAAAAAACAAAAGCTTGTGAAATATAATATGACGCCCTTTCACTCACTGCTACTCAAGCGCTTCCAAGCGATATTTGGTGGATTCGCGGCTGCATGCATTTGTCACCACACTGTACAGTCAGCAGCAAAAGTTTGCGGGATCGGTAACTTCGTAAAAACCTATATTACCGCTTAGCCTTGCAACATATCCTCGAATTAAACGTTACAGCCTGTACATCGTAAAAACATCTACCCACTAAAACTTTTAGTTCCAGGCTATGTTGCGAGGAGAAGCGGTAATATAGGTTTTTACGAAGTTTGTGATCCCGCAAATTTTTGCTGTTGACTGTACATGCTTCATCTTATAGAGTGGTTTGATAGGCTTCATAACTCACCTCAGTGAGATAAGCGTCAACTTTGCTGACACAACAATGGTGTCTTGTGCGACAATCATCATACAGTTAAACCTGGATATAACGAAATTGACGAATTCCCGGAAAGCTTCGTTATAAAGAAGATTCCGTTATATGCAGGTTGGGCACGAAAATTCGAAAAAGAAACGCTTAAGTAAGCAAAAAGGTAACAGATGGCAGAGCTCGCCCAAAACATTTACTTTGGGTGAAAAAACATTTACAGCTGAGACCACTTATGCGGCCGGCTATAATGCGGTTTTTTTCTGACCCCCGTTTACCCTCCCATAGAACTTAATGTATACGCACACTGCTTATTGTGCAGCAGACCCCCTCCACCCCGAGATAAAGGTCCGGTTATAATTCGGCTGCTGGGAAATCCCGCGGACAATCGAGGTAGTGCACACGCTTCTCAAAGGAAGTGCACCGCCCGAAAAGAGTGCATCGAATCGCCGTGGAGGAGGAAGGAGCGTGGAACGAATGAACAATGAGTGGAGAGAAGGAAAAAAAGGCGGGGGGGGGGGGGGGGGGGGGAGGGAGGCCGCGGCAGCAGCGCGTTGCATGCACGCCCTCTGAGGATAGGATTTCCAAGGCGACGGAGAATGCTGCTACAGCCGTTTGTCAGCTGCGAACGCTCCGCACTGGACGCGCGCCCGTGTCCTCCAGTACCGCTGTTCATCTCCAGTTTTTTTTTTTTTTTTTTTAATCATTTCACGCGCGCTGCCCTTGAATCGCCCTGTGAGCGCAATTTCCTGTGCACCCAATCCATGTGTTGTCAAGGGCAAGCTTCCCGTGAAGCGCCGGCGAGCTAGGCCTAACAAGCATTGTCACCTAGTGTCAGGTTAGCGAAATGAAGCGCAGAGACTTGTGCAGTAACTGAAGTGGCGCTGTCAGCACATTGAAAAAGAAGAAGAAAAACTCGTTTCTTTCTTTTTCTCTCTTAAACTGGCGCGGCTCAGCAACATCAACTGGAAAAGGAGGGTGCCGGCTTAGCGGGATCATGTTTGAATTGATAAGGGAAAGACGCCCTCAACGGCAAGGTAGCCGGGTAGAGGGATGCAGGCCCGCCTCGCGCACACACGCACGCACATGTGCGCTCGCTCTCACCTCGCAGTCGCCGCGCCTGCGCGCGCTCCACGCGCGGTGTCGCTGCTTCGCATTCCGTCACGGCAGAGAAGGTGATTCCGGTTGTTGCTCGCGCAAAAGTGACAAAATTTGGGGCAAAATCTGTAGGTTGTTGGCGGAGAAAATTCGTTATTTCGAGGGGGTCTCCCGCTGCCACTTCGTTACATAGAGGTTTCAAATAGATGTGCTTCTATGGAGTAACGGCGGGGAATATAAAAACTTCGTTATATCCAGGAATTCGTTATATGGAGGTTCGTTATAAGGAGGTTTAACTGTAGCTTTAACCTTCAACTTGCAAAGTGGAATCATGCTTAGTGAACACCAGACACTGGTCATATAGCCCTACCAAATGCAATAAAAGGAAACACACCTGCACAATATTAAGGTATTCTATAGCAAAGAAGACAAACTTTCCAAACACTCCTTCTTACAAAGTGAGAGGAATGTGGAAACCGAAAGTTGTAAGTGGGCCGTCATGGTTTCCCTTTTTCTAAACTACAGCTTCACCACCCCACTCTCCTTCCAAATAAACCACACTTATCAAGTCTTTAAAAGTCAGTTCTCATGCGGCAACCATCACAAAAGCATGAAGTCCTGTATGATGCAGCCCCGCCACGGGGATCTAGTGGCTATGGCACGTGGCTACTGATCCAAAGGTGACGGGATCGAATCCCGGCAGTGGCAGCTGCATATCGATGGAGGCATAGTGTTGAGGCTCGTGTGCTGTGCAGTGTCAGTGCACGTTAAAGAACCCCAGGTGGTCAAAATTTCCAAAGCCCTCCACAGGCATAGTGTTGAGGCTCGTGTGCTGTGCAGTGTCAGTGCACGTTAAAGAACCCCAGGTGGTCAAAATTTCCAAAGCCCTCCACTGTGGCGTCTCCCATAATCATATCGTAGTTTTGAAATGTAAAACCCCAGAAATCAAACAAGTCATCCTGTATAATGCAATAAATGAATGCAGCCTTGCATCCATCAAGCACCACTCGGGAGCACCCAAGTAGCAGTGTGTGAGAGCACATCTATTTTATATTTCATGTATTTTGCGGGCTTTCATTTTTTTTCGTTTTTGAATAAAAACAACTAGGCATATTTCAGCACAAAACAAATGCTTGATTCTGGGTTTGTCTAAGATTTCAACCTGATAGTTCCGTGATAGTTTCAACAGCCTGTATTATGTTTTACATTAATAAATGCTCAAGAAATACAAACAAATGTTTTACTCACAAACTTAAGCAAAACTTCTCAGTTTTAAACCTGTAGCCATATTTATATTGGTGTATGAAAAAGCTTGAAATATTTAGGAATGTGGGGAGTTGTCATCGGGGCAGATATTGGCTTCAGAATGGTGGCGTTGCTACTGAAGAGAATATAGAAAATTTCATCATCCATGTAGAAAAGTTTGTAAGTCGTGTCTTATTGGCATTATTCCTTTTTTACAAGTGAATAGTGTGCATTAACATTGAGCCTGCACCGTAGTGAGCAAGATTTTTAAACAAGTTACAGGGTAAATAGGTTTTTAAGCTAACTGTGCTTCCCACCGAGGGAATTTCTGACTTCGCTAATATTGCCTCATTGTTATGCCTTGCAATTCAGTGCTTTTGGTAGCCAATGCGTAAATGTCCACTGTGTGTGTGTGTGTATTGAAAGGGAAGGGGGTCAAGGGCTCGTTTTATTTGTTAGAAACAACTTAATGAAGTTATTATATATATATATATATATATATATATATATATATATATATATATATATATATATATATATATATATATATAAAAATAGAGAGAGAGAGATTTTACAGTGTGTGCTATATTTTGTTATTAAGTCTGATATAGAAAAAGTGTTGTCACCTCAAATTATGTCTGCATTGACTTCTGCATCGTCGCCCTTTTCTTTAATATTGCCAGGTACTTCAGCTTAGCCCCTAACTGCACATGCGTACCAAGCTTGCGAGGTTCACGGTGGCACTGTGCTGCATGTAATGCAAGCCAGGCTCTGTGGTAGTCACATTTCATTCTGACAGTCAACCAGGTGCAATCTGTCTTGTGCAGTGCAGTTGGTGGGGATATAAAGGGTTGGAATGGCCACCAACCTTGCAATGCAGATTCTTTAGTGCATATTCACAAGGCTGAAAGCTTTCTGGAGTTTGTAACTGCCACATGGCATGCATTACTAGCAGCATCACATGGATTTTAGCACATTTGTTGCATTTTATGCATCATTAAAAACATACAGCATTAATTTCTGACTGATTTTTGCTGCATCAACCGGTATGATGTCTACCGTCTTAACTCTAAAAAGTACTCTAGATATAGAAGCACAGTGTGATCATTGTGCATGTAGTATGCTTGGAAATGCCAAGCCAATTGAGGATGCCGCTTAATGTAAGTTGTTGCTGTAAACAGAAACAGAAGCCACAGCATAACCACATGTAGTGTAGTACCTACTGAAATGACAAACTATGGTCAGGTGCTAACATTTTATTTTCTGTTGCACACTTTGCATTTATTAGTCACCTTGCAGCACAGAAACTGCCTGATCAGAATTGCCATAAAATGTGTTTGACATATGTGTTTGACACATTTTAACAGTCCACATTTTTTGCTCAGACGTAGGCATCACTTTAACACAGGCGGTCGAAATTTCCAGAGCTCTCCACTACGGCGTCTCTCATCATATAGTGGTTTTGGGACATGAAACGCCAGAAATCATCAGGCATCACTTTGGCATGTATGACATATCAAGGGACAAAAGTGCTCAAGACAAGAGATCTGCAAGAAATAATAATTGCTTAGATTTTATGCGCAAAACTATAATATGATTGAGGCATGCCATAGTGGAGGGCTGCAGAAATTTCGACATGACCTGGGGTTCTTTACCTTGCACTGGCATCGCACAGGACACAGGTCTCTAGCACTTCACCTACATTGAAATGCGACTGCTGTGGTCGGGATCGAACTCGTGTCTTTCAGGTCAGCAGCTAATTACCATCACAACCTGCAAGAAAGTTGAACCTTTGCTTGGCCTGAAAACATAGCCTCTAAATTTCAACCTGTAATAGCTTTTGCGACCTACACAGTTATTGTATGTCTTAAGTGGAACATGCATGAGAAATTCACATTTGTTATTGAGCTTAGGACCTGGAGACTTGTCTACAGAAGCACATACAAAGCCTGAAGTACCAGAGATTATGTGCATGGGCAGCCTTTGCACTCATCCCCGTGGAAAGCTAGTGCAGCGGCCACAGCTGGACTTACTTAGAAAAAGAGATGCATGCTCACTTCTACTGCCCCCCTTCCTTCTTTGCTACAGAGGGCTTACTTTATCTCCTCCTCCCTACCTGAGCAAAGGAAGAGCATCATGTTGGCTCAGCCTTGCATGTTTTTTCTTGTACCCACAGTGCACCACAGATGCCTATGCATTTGAAAGTGAGAGAGCACTGCTTTTGAACTGAGTGGTGTAAAGAGACGCAAAATTTTTATAACCTGGTAGTATTAAAATAAAACTCACGTTTATTGAACATGTGAGGCAAACCAAGGAGTTGTGACCTCGCAGTCATGAGTGCAATGCTTTGGCACAACACTAGGAAACGCAGTTGTATAGCAAGCCCATTACATTGCGTTTATCTGCTCAGCAAGTTGCGACCCACGTGTGAAAGGTGCCTAGGTGGTGCTTTTAGTTTTAGGAAATGTTAAGAAAAGGTGCAGTTAATCTTTAATAGTATTGTGGAGCCATTGATCACAGAGCACATTACTGTCTTACAAAAGCAAGATTGATGATGGTGGAGCATGCACGGAGCACACTTCTGTGCAAGTGTCTTCTGCTATACTGTTCACTAAGGGAGTGGACAGTGTTATCTGCATGGCATTTTTAACAAAAAAATCTGAAGAACTTTTATGCTTCTGGATTGTGCCATCTGTGGTAAAGTTTCCATTGTTCTTATATTTTGCAGGACTTGCAATTAAGATGGAGTATATGGAAGTAGCATCAAAAAGAAGAAATAAAAGGAAATTATCGGTGCACATAAGCTAGTCAGTGTCTATGAATGATGGGAGCCCTTTGTAGAGCAAAGACAGAGAATGTGCATTCCTGAAGTGGACTGTGTAGCAGACAAAGCTCTCACTGGAGAGTGCTATGTGCTCTTCCACATACAATTCCTAATGTCATCGCTTCTTGCCATTGTAGTGTACTGACATTCTCTGTTATAAACTACTGACACTGCCACGATTCAGTTCTAAACTGTAGAGGCAGTACTTTTCAAAACAAGGTAATTTATCGTAATATCACAGGGTCTTTGTAATGCAACGCTTGTAATGTATGATTAAAAGATCAAGGATGTAAAAATTTCTATGTGTCATGTTAAATACTGCATATGCATGAAGCCCAATACTAACTTTACCATACACACGATTCACCTAAATTATGAGGATTCTCAGCAACAGTCTATTCAAGCTATTCTGAACTATTCTGAAGATATTCTATTCACCAAAGTCTGTTCAAGCTATTGAATCATAGTGTTATAAATAGTGACATTTGACATTTTTATACCTGTACTTTTAACAGAAAAGTATGGATTATGGCCCTCCGTCGTAACTTGCCAAGGCACTCTTTTCATGGTGTCCTGCATTGTTTCTTAAAATTGCCATGTGAATACTTGTGACCGCCAGGGTGGCTCCAGTTTGACCTGGTTTGACTGCGACGAAATTTGTGTTGCAGTTCTTGTGTAGCAGCTAGCATCTACTAGAGCACTCGGTGTAGTAGCCAGGCGCATGTTGTGTGATTCAGTTTTTTCACATTGCTGCTGCTGTTCTCCCTTGAGGTGTGCTTCTTTCCTCCATCGATCTGCCGATGCATTTTTCTAATTAAACACACTATTTATTGATGATGTGCTGATGTGGCTCACAGTTTTGGCATGTTCACTTATTTTGTTAATGTGCTGCCCATCTGTTTCATGCTTCCTCCTAGCAGTCAAAAATACAGTTATAAAAACTATAAAGATGAAGGTAATTAAAAGGGACCCCTCTACCCCCCCCCCCCCCTTTCCCTTTCTGCAGGCATTACCGCTGTGCTTCCATCCTTCACTTGGGCATAGCTTCACTGCTCACCAAGATTTTTATGAGGAAGGGCACATGCAAATAATGAATTAGTTGCCAGGCAATGTTTAACACTTTCCTCACACATTCCAGCATACTTATCTCTCTGCTGCTTATCTTCTTAAATGGTCTATTAGCCTTATTCTGGCTGCACGTATATTAAACAGGACTGTACCAATCAGAACTTCTAATGATGTGTGCTGCAGATAAAAATTTTGTACTTTGATAAACAGTATGTAGTATATGTCATTAGTTCAGGAAATCATACACGTTGCCGAAAGGAGAAGGATTAGTATGAAACTAATATGTTCACTTCTGCGGACTTTTGTTGTTAGGTACACTTTTTCTATTTTTACAAATTTATAACTCTTAAAGGTTTTGTACCTTATTATATATCTTTTATGAACTGTTGCCTTCAGTCCACACATTGTCGTTGCTGCATGTTTTCCAGCTTAGTTTCTGTAGTCTTCCACTTGCCCCTTTGATTCATGCGTCCTGTCCTCTCTATTTCACTATGTCAAGGATTATCATTTCTACTGGCTCATCTTGTCTCTTCTCTCCAACAATCTCTGGTTCAGTGTTATCTGATGAGTGCCCTCATTACTCCTGGTAGCTATAATGGCATCAAGACGCTCAAGTATGTTCAGTAAGAAAGATGGAAAAATGTATGTCTATCAGTGCACAAGTGACTCTAAAAATCATTTGCATATTAAACAAATTCCTGATGATGCAATCACACAGCTCTGCAAAAATAATTTTACTTTCTTTGAAAGCAATCTTCGTCCTTAGCTTCCTTTTTAGTCATTTTTGAGTTTTCTGTGCATATCACTGTCGCTTATCGGTGTTACTAGCGCCTGTGCACAGAGGAACTGTGTACAGGTAAAGAAATTTTCAGAAATCATCAAGTGCTTTTCAAAGCTCTGTAAATCTTGGTACTGGTGATAACTTTTTCTTTATTTTGGTGCGCACATGCATGGACATGCACATACACACACGCGCACATGCACACACACAGAGGGAGGGAAAGAGGGTATTAAGATTGTTTGCTTGCTGCTGTCTTTTAAGCTTAGTATTTTTTTGATGAGCCAGATTACTTTCATGACCACAGTACATCACTACTTACTCATGAGTCCCAGAAGCTGCACTGAACAACTCGGGTAGCAACAAAGTAAACGAGCAAAATGGCAAAGTGGTGAAGAACACAGCACAGAGGTATGAATGCCTGGCTGTTGGAGAACAGATTGAAGTGTCCCTGCAACACTTTTTAAAATAATTCTTGAATGGCCTTAGGTTCGTTACCTCTGAATTGCCTGCTGTAAAACATTTAAAATCCGTTATGTATCAGCAGAGTTACAGCGTCAAGTTTGAGGGGAGTTCCACCACCCGAGCTCATTCACTTTTTTTCATCTTGATGAGCGTGCCAGAAGCTACACAGAAGGGGGTCATCGTGTGTATCATCATTGCAGGGGACCTGTGCTGCAAGAGTCACTGTGGGGATGTGGTGGCACCCCATGTTGTCCGCGGTAACTGCGTCCGCAAATCACCCGATCTCTGCGTGGTCCATGCACCACTAGTGACGTGATTTGTTGAAAGAAGAGCTGGCAGTTTCCAGCTGTATTTTGAAACCAAATTGCAAATTCCCTTGTGCGTGCAGTGCACTAATATTTGGCTGACATATCCACGGGACTGTCCAAGACATATTGGCAGGGTTTTGTGGCTATGTTCAAAAAGTGTAGTAGGGCCCCTTTATGTGAAATAGTCGTGCCAGTTGTCACTGGAGAGAGTGTCAACTTTGCTAGGAGTGAATTGCTGCTTCCTCGGGGTTAGTGGAAATGAAGTGAGGAGTGAAACGAAAGTATTAAAAATGGACATTTAGCCAATTTTTCAGCTAATACAAAATGCTTTGGGAAATTCTGTTGGAAACCTGCAAGACATTTTGAGAAGTCTTGAAACATAAGTGGCTTACGCTAATAAATATGTTCGCTATCGTAAAACGTTGGTTGTAGGAAATCGTTTAGGTTATGCATCAGGCTTGCCACTTAGAATAGGGAATTAAGCTTAGATACATAAAGCATATCTGTTGATCCAGCACAATGGGGAGTGGCTACAGGGCTTTGTGGACCAGAATGCAATTGGCAATGGCTTACCTGACTGCGACACTCACAACTGATTAGAGAGATCATGATGAAATGTCACATTAGTGTTGTATAATTCTCAAGATGAACCAGGTTAATGCCTGTTACGATATCTGTTGTTTGGTGTTTGTCCTGTTAGGATATTTGCTGGTCCTCTTCACAACTTTTTGATAGGTGTGTGCGAATAGTGAATCATAGAACCGAATCAAATATGACTCAAATAGTGATGAAACTGAATCAAACTGGAATACGAATCGAATACTATTAGAATTGTTTTTGAATAATAAGGCAAAATTTTTCAAAGCAGCCCAAAAATCCCACAACATCTTATTCTAAAGAAATATTCATAACATAGACATAGGAACATTATGAATAAATTTAACCAAAAATATAGAGTTATGTAAGGCGAGGTAGGCTTGCATGCAGCAGTGACAAGAGCCTTTGAGATATCAAGTAACTGTAGGCAGTGCTTGACCGTACATTAATCTACCGCTTGCCTATCACGTGACCAAGGCCTGTTTGCCATGGTTCTTTCCTCCAAATTTTTCATAACTCGGCTCCAAGGTTGTCCCTTGACACCCTCTCCTAGCTTTAGTCCTTCCACCAACATATTGCCAAGAGCTCAGCAAACAACACTACTGATATCGTGATGACGACAGCAAATCGGTGACACTTTCACTTCCACGACACTGAAGTTTCAACCAAAAACATCTAAATGGGGGATGAATACAGTTTGCATAGTTTCACAAAAAGTTGCGTTACATGCTTCGTGGTAGTTCACTGATTGAAAAATAACCTCCCACAATCCCTCCTTTGAAGTTTTCTTATCTATGCTCACTATTCATAAACTGTTCGAAAAACATTCACTATTTTGAATGTCCACTGTTCGATTAGTTATTAGAAATTTTCGAATATTTGCACTTTTCTACTTTTGGCTGGTTAATGCATACATTAAAGGACGGCCGAATGAGTAAAATGCGAAGCAGTTAATATTAGCATTGTTCCAGCCTGCTGAGAACAAAATACACTGTCTTTCTTAAATGAGTATTCAAGAGTAAAAATGTGGAAACCTCATCAGCAATATGCAGCATTAGCCTCAAAGTCATAATGTATGAGCATCTGAAGGCTGCCTTCTTTCTTTTCCTTTTCTAACATGTTAAAAAAATCTTTTAGCATAAAGATCAACCTGTCATAGCATTTATTATGCTGTGATGGATGCCTTACTGTCTGACTGAAACAAATATTTAGCGTTAAGATTAGCTGAATAATATATATATATATATATATATATATATATATATATATATATATATATATATATATATATATATAGCCCCACCACGGTGGTCTAGTGGCTATGGTTACTTGGCTGCTGATCCGAGGGTTACGGGATCGAATCCCAGCCACGGCGGCTGCATTTCGATGGAGGCAAAATGTTGAGGCCCGTATGCTGTGCGATGTCAGTGCACGTTAAAGAACCCCAGGTGGTCGAAATTTCCAGAGACCTCCACTACAGCGTCTCTCATAATCGTAGCTGGTTTTGGGACGTTAAACCCCACAAATCAATCATTGAATAATATATAAGAAATTTTTCAGACTCTGAATGGTCTCTCATGCATTAAATATAACTTTCATATACCTCTTTATTCCTCTATGGGGAAGGATCTTGAGAAGTAAGCAGTACTATGCATAAACTGCTCACGGCAACAGGGACTTGTATGAAAGTTTGTGTTCATAGAATTTCCATCATTCCCCAAACAGGAATGGAAGCCACCCAAGATACTGTAAGTTTTTTAGGAGGTAATCTACACCCTATACCTATTTTTTAAATGATAGAAGGGGATCCTCCAACAAAAGATATTTCAGGCATTGCAGTGTTGAAGTCTCCCCTGTTTCAGGATCTCTGTGGCGCTTCATTCGAGCGAGCATGTCTCTGTCAGGCTACATGCCTCCCATGTGCGACCCTGTGGATGGACACTTGCTTCTGGACGGGGGATACGTCAACAATCTTCCAGGTGAGCCCTTCCATGGGCTATCCACCTGTCTTGCCTTGCTGGCTGTTTACTTCTCTGCCTTGCTACTGATCCCCTCTCCCCTACCTCGTCCTGCTCCTTTGCCTGTCATTGCATGCAGTTACTCCTGTTGGCTTAATATTCCTTTCCATACTCCATTTCTATTGTGTCCTGCCATGTCCCGTGTTTTTCAAGCAGATTCAAGTTGAGTATCCTAACCCCTTCTGAGTCTGCCTTTCCCTGGTCTTTGTGTTTGTATATCCTGGTTGGAAAATCTCATCTTTCTGGCTGTGGCTCAACTTTGGTACTTCTGGAAAGCTGCAATGCATTCCCTAAATTGTGGACCTACTATGATTAAGCTCCGTGGTTTCGCACAGAACTATGGCCACACCTTGTTGCACACTGTGCAAGTAAGGTGCCAGACACATGCAGGCAGTGGGGTTGATGGTGGCTATTCATACACTGTATGCGTCTGTGGAAAAACTGTACTTGTCACACATTGCATTGAGATTGCCATCAAAAGTGGCAGTGCCAGACTGCATCTACAGATGCCCAAGGATAGTGTGCGTCCTGCCAATGCAAGATGCCGAAAAGACCATGGAAAGTCGCCGTCGTGGACTGAAAGGGCACAAGTGTATTGTTAAGAATGAAGGCTTAAAGTGCAATTGCCTTCTTGGTTGATCTGTGTAAGGTTCCTTGTGGCACTACGTTCGAGCCAGCATGAGCATCGTGGGGCCCCTGCCACCACTATGCGATCCCTACGATGGCCACCTCTTGGTCGACGGCTGCTATGTGAACAATGTTCCAGGTAAAGGCACGGCACCATGGCTCTCTTTCCGCTGTAGCACAGTTTGGTTCTGCCTTTTTTTTTTTTTTTTAACAAATGCATGCTTGAGGGCTGTTATGCACCAATGGAGTTCAGGATGAGTTAAATACACATGCAAAATTTGCATTGCTTTGTGTCATGCTGTGCAGTGTCCATTGTTTCTTACCAAGCGTAAAAGCTGATTTGTTAGTGCACTTCATTGGTGCAACCCAGCTTTTCTTTTTTTTTAATCTAATGTCCATCATCAATGCTACATTCGCTGCTTGCATGAACTAACAAGCACACACTCAGAGGAAGCTTTAGCTAAGGGCAGAATTTGATTGCTATATTCAAATACATAAAACATGCAGAAATGCTTTGATAATGAAACTGCAGGACTGATATGGAGAGAATTTGTTGCAGTTGTTAAATTGTCAATTCTAGTTACACTAGCCAGAATAGTTAAGCTTAAGAAAATTGAAGTAGGATGTTTACATATTCGTAGACATCAAGTACCTACTTGAAAAGCAGCTACTTGAAAAGCAGGATAAATTTTTTTTGAAATAATAATGACATAATTAAATGAAAAGATCGCTCTCCCATGTTCTCTAGGTTTTAAATTGTTCTTTTAAATGCAACGAGCCTTGTCAAATTCAGTGCAGTGGCTACTGAGGAAAACTATTTCCTTGTTCTGGTGTTTTTAAAAGGTTAGGACCCCAAAGCTAAAGTTTTCTCTTAAGGTGAATTCTACTGAGAGGACAAAAGCTGATGTGCCGCATAGTGTGGAGTGGGTGGCAGCACAGTGACAGCAGGGCGACTTGATTTGCCAGTGGAATGTGGCGCAGATCTGGCGAGCAGGCGGTAGAGTGATGAGCAAGGAGAACTGTATCACGTGACCAAAACAAGTTTCGCGCTTCAAAGTGGGACCATGGATGGTAGTGGTCTGTCCTCTGCTTGTTGTTCATCACACTGTCACTGTTTGATTTTAAGCTATACTCTGACAGTGAGCTCCAACAGCTATCACTGCTGTCATAGCCTTGCACCTCGAGTATTTCAACAAGGTGATAGTGAATTGTTGCCCACGTCCCCAACACATTTGATGCCAAGCATGATGACTGAAGCAAAACGCCTACTGTGAGCACAGCAGTGGAAACTGCTGCACTCACAGGGCTGCTACTGCTGCCGGCTGAAGCAAAAATGTAAAGTATTGAGAAGGATATAACATTCGAAAATCACATGATGTTCTTCACACTTTGCCAACTTCGCTTTTCAGGCGAGAGCAGATTCAGCTGCTCCCGACTACCCTCAGTACAGCAAAACTGCGCTCATTCTACCACTGGATGCCGGTGCTCCTACTCCTGTTGATTACTGAAACATGCTGGCCAACATTGTTTATCGTTGTTAAGATGATTTCACTATCATCCAGAGACAATCTTCTTTCTTCTTGGCACACAAGAGGAGCCGTTTGTACTGCTGTCTTGTCAATTTGGTTCTTCGTAACCTTGCACTGTCCTTTCTTGGAAATGCCACATATATGTTGAATTGTTAACTATATGATTATTTATCTACATTGTATGTCTGCTCTTAGTTATCTTGCCTATGAGGCACTTTACATTTAAAGGAGTACCGACACGATTTTGTGGCAGCTCAAAATGTACATTTTTCGTTTGTTAGCCATGTATTGTTAAGGCCCTCTGCACACGGAAGCCAGGAAACACGTACAAAATATTTTAGTTTGGTTTTAAAGTTTTCGTCGCCCAGCACTGCAAGCCAGCCCCAGCGCAATGGACACTATGATGATGTATGAGCACAGTCTGTTAAAAATCACCGGAATCACTGTCAGAGTCACTGGATGACCGTGAAATTGTTGTTGTTTGCGTGCCCCTTGTGTAATTGACCACAGACGACAGAGTTGCAGCGATGCTATCACAAATTGCTGCCCCTACATGACTCAGACGTACGTCCGACTATGTTGACACGGCACTAGGAAACCGCCTCCTCAAAATCGAAACCGAAAGTGAGCTTTCAAGGAAGCTGTATTAAAAATATATTCATTGCCTTGCAAGGCACCATGATACTGTTTTTGGGCTTCTCCACACTAGTGCTTTTACTTATAGCAATAATACAAGAATTGCAAAAATTCGTGTCAGTACTCCTTTAAGGCTGATGTGTACTAAACACATGAATAGTCATTTTTAACATCAGATTTAACATTGGATAAAGTTCTGAGGTGTAATGTTCCAAAACTACACACTAGGTATTGAGGAATGCTCTAGCAGTTGACTACACAGGAGGACAGGGACTACACAGGAGGAGGAGGAGTACGAAGGAATAAACTGAAAGATGGAGGGGGGTTAGCCAATGCTTAGTCAGGCTGACTACACTGTGTTGGGGAAAGGGGGTTATTGGAATAAAAGGTAATAGAAAGGAAACACTGTGAAGAAAGGGGGCAAGGAGAAAAAAAGCCGGAATGTGACACTGCTTAATGTCTGGGCACCCACACCATAGTAGCACTGCACAAGCTATTTGCAATCCATCCCCTTTGTGATGTAAATACTGTGACTGGCGATTGAACTCAAAAACCTTGTGCTTGAATTCTGAATGCCACAGCAACTGAGCTACAACATTATGCTACTCAATGAATGTGAATTGAGAGTGTCATGGCAAAATTTCAAATGAGGATATGACTCCAATAGAACTAGTTCAATAATCTTTAGCAATTTGTTGGTACATCACAGTGAACAAAAAGCCTGTTGCTGTTGTTTTTTTGTGTCTCAAAACAAATGAAAGAAGCAGCATCCCATTGTTCAGTCCAATTTATTGGCCTCAAACCAAGAACAGAATAGGTCTGGTTTAGATTTCAGAACAGGTCAAACTACTTGTCATCAAATACTGCTTAACCCTAAGACAAGGTTAAAAAGTGGAAGAAACTATAGAATCAATTATGGCAGCAATGATTTAAGCAAAATGCTCAGTATTGTCAGTTGTTCGTGCCATATCCTATAGGGGGTATTCATTGACGTCACTGACGCTGCCATTTTGCTGTCCAGCTAGCACAGTGAAAGGCTGCGCTTTTTCTCGAACCGGTTATCTCTATAAGCACAGTGGAAGCTGCAAAGTGTACTACAAAATGGTGCACTCTGACATCACATGAGTACCCCCTATATCAGTGAACAGGGTCATAGAATTATGAATAATATTTCACATATATCTTAGATTAGACCTGTGGCTCTCAGCCTGTCTTGGAGACCCCTCATTCCTTACAGCCCAAGGCAGTTCCTTCAACCAGTGAGCATTGTGTCAATATCTTGACCAGTACTCGACTGCCTAGGACAACCAATTTAAATTAGTTGTCCCATTGACTTTTAAGATTCCATTGACTTTTAAAGGGACCAACAACTGGCCAGAATGTGCAAACAGATCATTGTGTATTTTAAAAGAACTTGAATTATCGTGATGGAATGCAGCACCCTTTTACGATTTAACTAGGACTTGTATTTTTAGATTGAGCTTAAAAGTCTCAGCTACTGAAAAGTGGCGTAACCTGGTGGCAAAGCCTTGGTACTGCTTTATGGAGTCTTTAAACTGCTGTACATTGCCTTCTACTGTTCATACGACCATAACTCGAGGTTAAATTGCAGCCGGTACATAAAAACACATACCCGCCCTACTATTTCCTTTCTATGCAGAAAAAAAAGAGCCGACGCTGAGAAGTGGCGCTGCCTTCACGGCAAATGAAAACCTGCTTTTAACCGTGACACATGCACACGGCACCTCCCAGGCGTTGTGCACATGCGCTCTGTCGCAGCAGAACCGGGCGCAAACACACTCGGCGGCTGTCGGCCACTGTTTACAACATGTGTTGCGTTTAAGACTCCATGGGCAAAAAATTCTAATAAAAATATTTCATGGCATTTTCCCCATTGCAATTGCATGATTGCACACTCTGACCAGCAAGCTTTCTGTAGGAATAAAGAAAACAGGTACCTTGAAAATTGGTTGTTGGTCCCTTTAAGCTTGTTACATAAAAGCATGGCCTTTGAAATTTGTAGTTTTTGCTCATAGGAAACTGTCACTACAATTTGTTACCCATGGTGGTTTGGGCACCACCTTAGGTAGTTTCAAAAATATTTTTTTCCCAAGAATTTAAAAGGTGGTGTCTAAAACACAGCAGCCATGACATAACTGCATCATTGAGATACAGTTAAACCTGGATATAACGAAATTGACAAATTTCCGAAAAAGTTCGCTATAAAGAGGATTTCGTTATATGCAGGTTCAGCATGAAAATTCGAAAAAGAAACACTTAAGTAAGCGAAAAGGTAACAGATGCCAGAGCTCACCCAAAACATTTATTTTGGGTGAGAAAACATTTACAGCTGAGACCACTTGTAACGTTACCGCTTATAGTGAAGGACCGGCTATAATGCCGTTTTTTCTGACCCCCGTGTACCCTCCCATAGCACTTAATGTATACGCATACCGCTTATTGTGCAGCCCCCCCCCCCCACCCCCTTTCTTCGGGGTGAAGGAAATGTGCCGCCCGCACATCACCAATCGCCATGGAGGAGGAAGGGGTGCCCCTTCCTGCTTGGCGCAGAACGAATGAACAATGAGCGGAGGGAAGAAAAAAAAAGGCCGCGGCAGCAGCGCGTCGCGTGCGTGGCCCACTGAGGACAGGATTTCCAAGGCGGTGGAGAATGCTGCTACGGCCATTTGTCAGCTGCGAACGCTCCGCACGGAACGCGCGCCTGTGTTCACTTTACCGCTGTTTGTCTCCACTTCTTTTTTTTTTAATCATTTCACGCACGCCACCATCGAATCACCCCGTGTGCGCGATTTCCTGTGCACCCGATCTCTGTGTCATCAAGGGCAAGCTTCCCATGAGGCGCACCGCGCTGCCTGCGACCACGTGAGCTAGGCCTAACAAGCACTGTCATCTAGTGTCAGGTTAGTGAAGTGAAGTGCAGAGACTTGCGCAGTAACCAAAGAGTGGCGCTGCCGGCACGTTGAGGAAAAAAAAACTCGTATTTTTTTTTTTTTTTTTTTCCGATTTGGCTTGGCAACATCAACTGGAAAGGAAGGGTGCCGGCTTGGGGAACTAGGCCAGCTGCAGCAAGCGGCGGATCAGGTTTGATGTGAGGGGGAAGGACACGCCCGCGGCGGGAAGATCGCTGGGTCGAGGGATGCAATCCCGCCTCGCGCACGCTCGCACTCGTGTGCTCGCTCTCGCCTCACAGTCGCCGTGACCTCAAGCGCGCCAAGCGCGACGCCACCGCTTCGCATTCCATTGCGGCGGAGGTGCTACAGGCTGCTGCTCGCGCAAAAGTGACAAAATTTGGGGCAAAATCTTGAGGTTGTCGGCGGAGAAAATTCTTTATTTCAAGGGGGTCTCCCACTGCCACTTCGTCACGTAGAGGTCTCGAATGCATGTACTTTTATGGAGTAACAACGGGGAATAGAAAAACTTCGTTATATCCAGGAATTCGTTATATGGAGGTTCGTTATAAGCAGGTTTAACTGTAGTTCTAGAGTATCCTGCTGGAGTAGCAAGTTGTCTTACGTTTACCCTGATATATCAGTTACACTCTCAGTTATGCTCCAAAATATTCATCAATCTGTGTAACCTAGTTTGTTATTTGACTTGCCACTATGAGCGCCAGTCATGATGTTGCGCTGGCTGGAGAGACTCATAGCTTTGCACATACTCCCTCCGGGTTAGCGGACGGACGTAGATGCATTGCAGCTGGCGGCAACACAAGGATTACTGACATGATTTTGAGATGGCACAAATGCGACATTATTCATTTTCTTGGCATGCCGTGTTAATGCTGTCTACGCACCAAAGCCAGGAAACACATATAAAATATATAAAATATTTTCATTTGATTTTAAAGTTTTTGTTTCCCAGCATCTGTCCATCACAATCCATCACAAGCCAGTCCCGTCACAATGGGCAATGTCATGACGAATGAGGACAGTCATCCTGCATGCAGCCAGAATTGCTGAAGTCTGTTGGAGTTCCTGGATGGGGGGGGGGGGACAGTTCAGACATGTAGTTGTTCATGTTCACCATGTGTAAATGAGAGGAGCCAACAAAGGTGTGGCTAGTACGTCATGAGTTGCTGTCTCCACACAACTTACACCTATATCAGTCCTTGTTGGCATGTCAATGTGAGACCGTCCCCTCAATATGGAAAATGAAAGTGGGTTTTCAAGGTGGTAGTATTAAAAATATATTCAGTGCATTCCAAGGCTCCGCGATAAACTTGTTTTCGACATCGGTGCTTTTATTTAGAACAACAGTGCGGAAATGTTTTGTTAGTGCTCCTTTAAAAAATACAGCGATAGGAATACCTAAAATAAAAAAAAAAGCTTTGTCTCTGTTTATAAACCGTTTTCTCTGTCTATGGATGAATGGAAAAACATTATTAGGGTCCATTAGGTCGAACTCGAGCTAGTTTTCTAGAGAGAAGCGGGCAGGTCCCACGTTGAGACAGAAAGGCATGACCTTCCGGCCACTTCGCAGGCCCATTGGACTGCCGATAGCTGCTCTTCTAATGTGAGACTGCATAGAGCTACGTCCCATCACTCTTCAGTGTTGTCCTTGTCGCTGTGTAATGTGGAGCAGTGCCAGAGCATGTGACTGAGATTCAAGGGGGCATTGCATTTATCACACGTTGTAGGAGTATAGAACTCCGGATATATTTTGCTGATTGATAGCGGGTTCGGATAGATTCGTGTTTGTAAGAGCCTTAGTGTAATGGCCTGAGCTCTATTTTTTACTGTGTGGAGGGGGAAGACCCTGCTTCCTAAGTAAAAGTGTTTTGTGAGCTTGTCGTACATCAGCAGCACATCTTCTTTGTTCCCTATGCTTGAAGTCTAGAAATTGCTGAAGACTAAAACATCAGAAATAAGCTTTCTGAGTTTTAATACTGCATCAGCATATGTAGCAGAGTAGTAGCACTAATTGACGGTTATTTTGACAGAAAAGAACAGCTTGTATAATCAGCATGTCTGCTGTCGCTGGAATAATACATTGTGTTTGGTAACCATGCAAAGTCGCAACATGTCACCAGATCTGAAATACAGTAAAACCTCATTGTAACGAAGTTGAAGGGGAAGTTGTAATTACTTTGTTATAACCAATAGTTCATTATAGCCAATAACCATGTCATCTATGGGAATTTCGAGGGGAAATAGGATTGCATTGTTATATCTATTAGTTCGTTATATCCCGCTTCGTTATAACAAGGTTCTTCTGTACAACTCGTGCTGTTCATCCTATCATGTCCTGTGACAATTTTTTGTGCTCTCCTGACTCAAATTTGTCTTTCTTTGTGTGGCACCATTGTAAATAAATGAAAGGAAAGAGTGGTCACCTTTAAAAGGCATCTCAGTGCGTCTGGCCATTTTGAACTGACAAGTGCTCACAATTGTGCCTGCTAAGAATTACATCACAGCACACTGCACAGAGAGCTGAAATTTCAGACTAAGTGCTATTTGTTGTTCTCTTGACGGGCACTGCGTTCCAAGGGCTGCATGCTGATGATTGCTTTCAGCAACAGTGTCACTTTGCATGATGTAGAATCTTGCATATCCAATGATGAAGCATGCTTGTTATTGGTCAACCAGTACACACTGACAGCAACAGTTTTGCAATACAGTAAAACCTCGTTATAACGAAGTAGAAGGGGGAGCGGTAATTGCTTCGTTATAACCATTAGTTCGTTATAACCAATATCAATTTCATCTATAGGGATTTCAAGGGGAATTGTGATTGCTTCGTTATATCCAGTAGTTCGTTATATCCGGGTTTGTTATAACGAGGTTCTACTGTATCACCAAAAGTAACCATTTCACATTATGGCCCGAAGATGGGAGGATTACATGGATTATCAAACGTACCTGCATAAACACATATAGGCTGTAAGTTTGGTCATAGTGCACAGAGAAAGGATTAAGGAAGCGAAACTCCAGGCCCAAGCGAGCGTGAGCGGAGGTTTTGATAGTGTCACCTTGGGTGAGGAGACACACAGCTTTGCACATGCTATCGCAGGTTGGCGGATGTAAGCGTAGCGGACCTGGCAGCAGTGTAAAGAACTATTGTTTGTTCCCCTGTGGTAGACAGCAGAGATGTGGCCATGTCTCCGACTGTGTTCAGTGTAAGAGTTTGCTCCTGATACACTAGGTGGCACTGTCACGGCATCCGCCATCGCATTGCGGCATTACATTATCATAACATGGGAAGAAGCCGAGTTGCACCTCCTAAATTACTCTTCTTTGATCATAGTGACAATTGACATTTCAAGAAGGGCACTGCCATGGAGGAAGCAAGAAACTAGGATGCAAGTGCTAGTATTTATTGGCTCACCACGACTGCATCTTCATACTGCAAACACTGTGGATTCCTAATCCTACCTAAAAGGTGCCAGACACTGACACCATCAGAAGAGGTTAGCTTGCCAAGGCTAGCAGGATGCCATGGTGCCTCTCCCAGTATTCTTCCTTCCTCCATGTGTGCTGCACAATATAATATCCCAAAGGCAAAATGTGGGGACAGTGACACGTGCATGACATGTTCCTCTTTTGGAATTTTGCTTTCAGAGGAATTTTGCTTTCAGAGCCCAGGCAGGGCAAGTGGCAAGAGTGTTGATATTAGCAGTGTCGGTATCACCTCCTAAAATTGTGATTTTGCTTTAAATAATTTTATCACTGCTAATAATTAACTGTTTGAAAAATTCTTAGTCAAATTCTTTTTATTGGTCACGTAAGAACTTCCGGTGTATAACCATAATTTGACATGGCCCAGTGATGGACCTTTTAATGTTTGGCATTGAGTGCAAAGTTCCAAGTCATGTCAAAAATATAAAATGTGTACTTTATAAAAGATTGCCTTTCTGCCTGTCAGAAAAAGTGCTCTTGTAGAGTCGAAAGTAGTTGTGTGCTCTTTTCATGCAATATTATAACTTATGTAAAAAGTACAGTGAAGAGTATTTGACCTATTGTAAATTGAAAGTGCAGAATTTAGAATTGCTTGCTTTTGATAAATTGTCAGCTTGGTACTAATTCTAACAATTTGCTGATAAAGTAAGCTAGTTTGACATTTTGTTCATTTTATTGTAAATACATTTATTTTTATAACAAATTTTAGTGCAACATGGAAAAAGAGTAAGAGAAAGCAACAGGTTGAGCGTTAAACATTAACTGACTTTATTCTTACAGCAGGAGCCGAGAATTACAACATACGTGCATGTGTGCATCACTGTCGTCAAAGGCAAAGTACAGTGCACTGTCATGCCATAACAGTCCATCAGAGAAATGTGCAACAGAAAGCTGGGCTAACTTCACCGCAGTACACAAGTGTTAGCTTTCCTGCAATACACGAGTGTTAGCTCCGCCGCAGTGTGCGAGTGTTAACACTGCCGCAGTACATGGGTGTTAGCTTCGCCGCATAACATAAGTGTTAGTTCCGCCGCCGTGCACAAGTGTTAGTTTTGCCGCAGTGCGCGGGTCTTGTGTGGTGAAGTATACATGCGAGTATCATGGCATAAAAAATTCCAGCTGAAAACGACGCAAGCACAAAGAAGAAGGAATGGACAGGACGGAGCTGGACTTACAACTGAGGTTTATTGGAAAATTTTGTGCTAGTTAAACTCCACCGCACATGCGCAAGCACCAGATGTTGTAGGACAACAGATAACACACCGTACAAATTACAAAAAATGATACGAAACACACGGGAACAACGTGTCACTGCCTAGTTTTAAATGATTCTGACGCGTGCTCTGCCTCGCATCCTTATTCGTTTTTCAGAAATTTCATCTCTTTATCACTGAGATGCACCGAAGGTTCACTGACACAAAAATCGGCACCCAACTTCCTGATATGGAGAGCTTCGCCTATCTCCCTGAAAAACGAATAAGGATGCGAGGCAGAGCACGTCAGAATCATTTAAAACTAGGCAGTGACACGTTGTTCCCGTGTGTTTCGTATCATTTTTTGTAATTTGTACGGTGTGTTATCTGTTGTCCTACAACATCTGGTGCTTGCGCATGTGCAGTGGAGTTTAACTAGCACAAAATTTTCCAATAAACCTCAGTTGTAAGTCCAGCTCCGTCCTGTCCATTCCTTCTTCTTTGTGCTTGTGTCGTTTTCAGCTGGAATTTTTTACGCCATGAACCAACACGCCCAACACACTACCCTACTCATACATGCAAAAATAGGTCATTTTTCTCGAGACATATTTTTTTCTCTTAATTACCAACTTGAAATAGTCTGGATAGTAAAAGTTAAGTGCAAATCAAATGGAATAATAAACACTATTAGGAAATTATTCTCAATTTCGAATATTCGCACACCCGTAGAATAAATGTTTCACAGGCTTAAAGATGTGCAGGCATGGTAGGATTATTCGTATACACCTGAGCGTGCCTGTGAATGGCTCTAATGGACCACTTGCAAAAGTCGGAGCGCCACCTAGCGCGAAAAACTGGAAGCGCCGCCCGGTTGGAAAACAAACCGTGCTCCAGCCTAACTTCCGTACGGCGGCAGCACGCATGACGAGCTTTTGTGACGTTTTGTGGACGTCTCAATGGTTTTTTTGCCTTAATGGAATGATATTGCCTTTCCCTAAATGTCACTAAAAGTGCTCATTCCCTCCCCGTTTTTCGCAGACGGGTCTTCTCGTGGTGCCGGAACGCGAGCTACAGTGCACGATGCTCTCCTCACACCGGCATTTAGTTCATTTGCAGGGCGCGCCGCGCGTAGGTTTTGGAAAAGAAGGTTAAGAACGTTACCTTAACAGAAACACAGTAGTCCTACATTGGTGGCTTTATTAGCGCTTGACCTCCTTCAAGTCAGGCATCAGCTGGTGACATGATTCGCGAAAGTGGCGACACTGGTCATTACAAATATCTGATAACATAACTTGCAAATTTACACTGAACCACGTGCAAGCTTAGCAGGTAATTCGTTGTGCTGTTAACATCGATGCCCGATGGGCGATGTGCATTTTGATGGGCGCGAAACGCTAAAATGCCCGTGCACTTGGTACGGAACATCCGCGTCGAAATTTTTCTGGGTCGAGTTTCCTGCTATATGCGACGTGGCTTAAAATCACATTGTGGTTATGGCACGGAATACCGAGCAATTAAAAAAAAATTATCATTATTTATCATTATGCAGATGTATACGTTCTCGTTTACGAATACAGTATTGGTGTCGTAAACTGTTTATCACTACTGCGGAAGGCTCGTAGCTCGTTTGCAAATCCAGTTAGATTTGTTTGTGTAGTCGATCGCTATAAAAATAAAATGAACACTAAAGGTTTCATCGTGTTTTCCGGTGACAAAGTGCGCGCGGCAGATCATACAACATGGTTGGATACCATCGCATGCCTCGCTTCACCGCTGCCGTCCACGCCCTTTTCTCATTGAAGCAACAATCCGGGAGGAATTTCGGATAAATTACTACTTTCGCTTCCTATCAAAACAGTTGCTGCAGGCGAGAACTACGCATTTTCGAGCATATGAGGCGTGCGAACCCTTGAGGCGTGAGGCACGTCGCGCTCGCAGCCCGTTTGTTTTCCAACCAAGCAGACGACGCCGGCTCTGGTGCATGCGCAGTCGTACTTATGCAAGTGGTCCATTGCATCCGAGTGAGCAGTAAACAAGCTAATATCAAGTAGTCGCCCGTTGAAAGATAAGAAAGTGAATAGACATCAGTGTTCTATTGAGAACAACAAGCAGAAACCCCCCCCCCCAAGACAAAAGCAAACTTAACTGCCATGTGCCCGAGCATGCGTAAATGTCGGCATGATAGCCAGTGTGTGGCTTGAACAGTCCTTGGAATGGAAACTCAACAGTACAAGACCAAATTACCGGATAATTCGTAATTCCCGCCGGCAGCAACGGACGTGAAACAGCCTTCCGGCGACGCTTATCTCGGAGGTCATAGTAGTTGGAGTACCGGAAACGGGTTAAAATGTGTTTTCCGTTTCGTGTTTTCCACGTTCGCGTTTTCCCGTTTTTTACGCATTCCGTTTCGCGTTTTTCACGTAGCTCGCGTGCTTGGACCATTCGCCGTCTTGCATTAGTCTTGTTTACTTCGCCGCCTACACCTGCATTTGCCGCGTGCGAAGTCCTGACCGCTTGTTGGACTCACGATGCCGAAGTACAAGACGCTGACGCTGCGGGAGAAGGTGTCCTTAATCGAGGAGGCTGAGAAGTCGACGTGCAAGGTGGCGAAGATCTTGATGAAGATTCCAGCTCGTCCGGCCTAGACGACGAGGGAGACTCGATGTGCGCCCGGATCACCGACTCCGGCGACGGCGAGGGACTAGGCTTCGTGGAGTATTCCAGTGTTGAGGCGGGGGTCCAAACATCGTACGCTGATGTACACGAGGACGTCGTCGACACTGGGCTAGACGGCGATGATGGTGACGATAACGAGCCCGCCCGCGCGCCCGCTTTGGCTTCAGTTGTCGATGCCGTGAACACCTTCCGCAGCTTTGTCGAGTGCAGCGGTGGTGACAGTGAAATGCTGAGTATTGTGAGCAGGTTTGAGAACATGGCACTTGGGGCGGCGAACTACCGCAATAAGCAGTCCAATATCACCGATTATTTCAAATAACCTTTTTCTCGCAAAGAAAATAAATGTGATTTCATCTTGTAGCGCTTGTTTGCTTTTTTTTCTTCATTTCGGTTAATTTGAAAATTCGCTTAATTCGAAGAATTTTCGCGGTCCGGCGGCCTTCGAATTATCGAGGTTTTACTGTACTTACAACCTCACAGGGGGACACCACTTTCTGAGAGAGAAAAAAAAAAAATAGCTGAGGAAGTGGCGCATTCTTCACACATACACATAGCAATATACCTGTATGGCATCGACTATTTTGGGCTTGTGTCATTGCGATGTGGTGCATCACTGACCGTCAAGGGGTTAAATAATCTCAAAACATAAAATAGTGTCCTTGAATATGTGTACATTTCTTTTAATTGACTGTCTTGAGGCTTGTGCATCGTTCTAAATTTTTAATGTTTATTTGTAGTTAGTAAACTGCTAGTGGCAGTTCATCTTCTCTAATTTGTAGTCGTTAGCCTGTGGTTAATATGCATCATCATTTTTGCCTCTTAGACCAGTTACTAGCTGGTTTAAAACAAGCAGGACTGCTCTATGTTTATACAAGCAGGTATACAGTTGCATAGCCTCGATCTTTTATTTGATTTCTGGGGTTTTGCATCCCAAAGCCACGATATGATTATGAGAGATGCCGTAGCGGAGGGCTGTGGAAATTTCAACTTTAATGTGAAATGACATTGCACAGTACACGGGCCTCACCCCTCGTTCTTTAAGTTAGTTCTTCATTACAAGAAGCAGAACCTAGAAGTTGTGCGCTAGTAAAAGTACAGGTCGCCTCATTGTTGCATTCGTTGTGAATGAAGCCATCTTTATAAAAAATCTAAAAGACAAATCACAGAGACCCTGTGTACCTTTTATGAAAGATAGGGGTTGTGGTGGAATAAAGCAATCTTCTTGCAAACCTTTTTAAATATTTTTAATGTGCCTCGTATTGATGGAGCTACTAACAG
Source organism: Hyalomma asiaticum (assembly GCA_013339685.2). Taxonomy (NCBI): domain Eukaryota; kingdom Metazoa; phylum Arthropoda; class Arachnida; order Ixodida; family Ixodidae; genus Hyalomma; species Hyalomma asiaticum. Next base: position 181,340,245 of record CM023481.1, on the reverse strand, counting down.
CCTTATGCCACCACGCCCTTGCAGCCCTCTCTTTCATTTCACTGTTTTTACTGACCTCAAGAGCCACGATTGGAAAAGCTAGCACTGCCGTTTGGGCGACATGGTTTGAAGGGGGCGACATTGTGATCTGCTTCAGAAGTGCCAAGATAGCCGAGGAGAGCCGAAAACGGATCTTTAGTGCACCTCATGCGCTGCATTTCTAATAAAGCAGAAAAGCTTTCTCACTTTGGGTGTTTGCTTGACAACACCTGAGAGCACTAGGTTAGTTAGCTGTTGAAGGCATCCAACAGAGTGCGATACTTCTCGGTGCCAGATGTATCTGACGGAGCCCAGTTTAAGCCTTCATGTGTACCCACAGGGCAAGAAGCTGCATGGCGCTTGGATTGCAAAACTAAGATCTGGCAGGCACCTATTGGCTTCAACACGTGTGCAGCACATGCTTCCGTGAGAAGGTTTCTGCCAGAGATTTCCCCCAGACACTCCTTAGGGTGGTGGTCTACACACAACCTTGTTTTTCTAAAGACACCCTCTTAATTTGTACAAGTTTGTAGCAAATTAGAAATACCTGCCATTTCACACCCCCCTGTGACATGTCGACACACCCCCTGATTTCAATTCCTGGGGAAACCCCTGATTGCTGTGGCTATGCGGGCTGCAAGGTTCGGTGAGCAACAGATGCTAACCCCTGCACACTGCCATTATTCTCGCAGACCGAAAACTGTGCTTTCCTTTACAAGGTGCGATACCGTCTCGGAACGTTCCAGTATGGCCTCTTGATTGCCCGCTCAAAGATAGTCTGCAAGATCACCTGCAGATGCTCAATTGAGTATTTGGATTCATTTAATGCAATAACCTACTTGACATTTTAAGTGTATAGTGAGTTAAGCACTTCACCTGCAACTTATCCAACGTGCACTGCATCTACATTAGCAATAATTTTTCTCGGCCAAGCCCACGTTCTCCGGGCACAATCACTATACGCTAAAAAGCAACAAAGTTTGTGTGAGCTGAGATTTGCAATTGACCAACTGCAAAGAAGTTTACCCATGAACGTACTGGATTAAGAAAAGGAACTTTATTTATCCATAATTTTCATCTATGATAACAGCGTTTAAGAGAATGCAAACAGCAAAAAGATTAGCGGCCAGTCTGACGAACTCAGTATTATATGCACGAAAGCTTTCCAAGATGGGCATAGTGCTTGCCTTGAGCCCTTTTTTGTGATTACTTCATTGATCCACTGCTTGATCACATCGTGTTCGCATACACTGCCAAGCAACACTTCTGTGAGGAAAAAGCCGTTTGAAAGCTGATATGCTAAGGATGGTCTGGCCCCTCTGCCTTTATGTTTAAGTGGCAAAAATCTGTCGTAAAAAGTCTAAAGAGCGATCAACAGAGTATTACTTCCTAAAATGCAGTCGGTTCTCGTCACAGAGGAAAAACATATTGAAAGGATTTTTTACGGATTGGAATGGACTTGTCCATTTCAGATATTCTGTGTTTGGGAGCCTCCTTTGGTTCATTGTCACAGGGATGCATGAGCAGCTCTTGCATATTTTTTTATTGACTCAGGACAGTTCGATAGCCAAATTTATTTTTTTGTATTAAATTCATTCTGATTATTCTAAAAATTTATATTGATGATGCAGAATACTTGTGACCTGCCTGATCTAGTAATTATACCGTTTATTGGCCATCTCTCCGGGATGGGTATGTGCCAATGAAGAAGTTTGACAACAAAAACAATAGCGACACACAAACAGAAAGCAAAGTGAAAGCCTCCTCTGCTATGTACTAGAATAAATCAGAGATTGTTATCCCAAGGATTAGACAAGCCTGTAATTAGATCTGATTGCTGACAACTGCAACATGAAGCTTCGATCCTTCAAGAATTGTTAAATACCTTCACAGCATAATAGATAATACCTTTGAATGCCTTTGAAGAATGAGGGCAATCAAAATAAATATTTTTTGTGTTCTCTGCTCTTTTTCATCTGCTTCATCATCCGCTTCTTCTTTGCTTTTCATCTGCTTCATCTGTTTCATCTTTAACATCATGTACCAACTGACTCAGATTTCAACACTTCTGCAATTCATCACCCATTTCTACAAAATGGCGTCAGCATTGATCAGGGAATTTTATTTAGAATAGTCAGGGAAAACGTGGAAAAGTCTGGCAATTTGAGTTGTGCAGCTTGCTGTACACACTAATAATCCATCTATAGTTTCTGTGTGCTAGACGTTCCCATGGGCAACCCATTCTAGTGATTGCTGTGCCAGGTAAGCAACCTGTCTTTCCTTGCTGTCATACAGACACATGTATATGGATGTTAGCAAATTATGGATCTAGCAGGCTTATGGATATACAGTCGAACCCACGTATATAGAACTCGCCAGAGGATGTTTATAAGTTCGATATATGGCATTACTCGATATAAGCTCGCTACAGAATTTGATGACGTAAAGGAATCATATCACTAAAAGCACTTTATTAATATAATGGCAGAGTTGTGTGCCCTATTTTCGCACGAAATAGTCCTGGATTTTGGTCTATTTCAGCCTTACTTCTGTCTGAACCACATTTTATAGGGTGGTACCAGCACTTTTCTTTCCATTGCGAGGGAAATATATTCTCAATGTAAACTTACCGTGTTTAGAAATTGTTCAATGTACGGGATAATTCAATATAAAAAGGTTCAATATAGTCGGGCTCGACTGTAGCAGGAATTATGGATATAGCAAGATATGAGTAGGATATTGAAAAATTGTAGTGCCAGTTTATTAGTCTACTTCATGGCTGTTGCACCATTCTTTGCACTATGAGGAAACGAACACAGTGGGGGGGGGATTATATGGAGAGCTACATTGATTTATGTATACTTGGCTCTTCATTACAACCTTCATCTGTGCTTTTCTTCCCAGTACAAAGACTAGCGAGAGATATGCAGCCAATTAACAAAACTGCCACCACAGTTTCTTGTTAGCTTACTCTTATCCTATTTTCATGATAAACTGGTGGTTTTCATTGTATTTAATCTTATTCATACTTACGGCTTCACGGCAGCCCATTCTTGCATGGTTCATGTTTTACAGTGGCAGTGAGGAAAGACCAGAAGTTGTTGAGCCAGCCCAGCTTGGTGACTACAGCGATTGGTCTAGCAGAAGCTTGCATTCATAAACAATAACGTGGAAAACAAGAAACATAAAGCGTGCATCTTTTCACACACTCCACTTTTTTTATTGGATGATTGTGATTCACTAATTCTACTGATTCACTTACTGGCACTATATGGCTGGAAATCCATGCAGCTGCAGATTTGCATTCTGCGTTGCTGCTGTGGGCGAAATCAATAGTCCCCCACAAACTCGGCAAAGCAACTCATCCGCATTGTTGTCATTTCTTCCAGTCGATGCTTTCTGTGCCACCATATTTGCCTGAGGTGGCTTGAAATCTGGCAAAAAGAAAGAGCATATTCACCAATATAAAGGGGGTATGGCAGCTCCAAACAATTAAATGTTGCTATAAAGTTTGTCAACCTATGCCCACAGCAACTACAATGTTTGATCCTGGAGGCACTATGTTTCTACACTTCCCACTAATGCGTGCAGGCTGCAGTGCAGCAAAAAGTGGTGCTGTCAGGAACTCACAGAATGGGTGCAAGTTCCTGGCAGCTATTCATGATGTAAATGCAACCCTTGACCATTAGCATGCGGCAGAATATTTCTTCGTTTTTAGAATGGGGCAAGATCATCACAACCCCAGCTGCCTGGGTTGTCATTGCGAAGAGCCCCATTTTTGCTGCTGTATGACACACTGCTCTATTTTAGTGCGCCGTACCTCAATTTTAAATGCGAAGCATTTCTTAGCGGTGGCATGTCCTGCGGTGTCGGCATCCGCACTCACACTGCGCATGCGCAACTCTCCTCCTTCCCTCTCTCCAACAGCTGCGCGTTACTCTCTCCACTTCTCTCCTGCCACCTGCTTGCGCTTCTCCTGCGTTCTCGCTTCTGTCCCGCGGCGTCGGCGTCTACACCCGCACTGCACATGCGCATCCTCCTCCCACTCCTCTCCTTGTCTCATTTCCTCTCCACTCAGCATTCCTGCTCTCCGAACGGCGCGCGTTGACTATGGAAACGCTCTTTCTTCGATGAACGCTTTACTATCTCGCAAGGAACGAGAACGCGCCCTCGCCCGCAAGAGACATCGCTGATGCAGGTAGCGCCTGCTAGCGTCAAATCGATGCAAACGCGACACCTAGTCAAACCGATGCAAACGCAGTGTGCACCCCCAATGCTGCGTCGCATCGCCTCATGGTCCCCTTTAGCGGGAGATGGTGTAATTTTTTTCACTGCTCATCTCAGGAGCTTTATTACTATAATAATGGAATGGTTTCTGTCTCAAGGTGGGGTTACAACAACATTAGTGGTGAGATTATTTCAATTTTTTGTTGTTATTTTTCTAAAGGCACTGCTAAGTTTTGACAATGAAAGAAATCTTTGTAGCCATTGTATTATGCTCTTATGTAGCAGTTAGCAAGGGGGTTTTTTGATAAGTTGAAGAAAAGACAAGGCAGCCTTTGAAACCAAAATGTGAATGCCCATCCACATGCACCGAAATAATACTTGTCACTGATATACATCATAGTTTTGCAGGAAAGCTGTTCTAGGGAGCCCTCATTGGATAAGAATAGGAAGTCAACACTGAAGGGAAATGCTGTTAAATTGAGCCACGTTGAAGATTTTGCTTGAGGCTTTTCTAAAAACACCACTGGTGGTGAGAATAAATTCACCGTTTATAAATATAAATACAAATATAAATTCACCATTTATAGTGATAACAGTGCATTTGTTAGCTAGAAAGCAGTGAAAATGAGAAATTGGAGGAGCACTGCTCATCATGTGCTGTGGTGCCTCGCAGTGGTATCATAGCACAATAAAAGATACTTGGGTGGGAAGTATTTAAGATGCAGATACAAGATATCACCCTAATTATTGTCTGATATAGTACTTTCCATTTGCATCTTGCGATACTCTGATATGTTTGTAAATTTCTTGTTATAGATTTATATAATGCAGCAGATGCATATGCACAAAAATGTTTACTTGGGAAGTAATGTGGAAAGTTATGTGGAAATTGACCTCACATGTACCATACATTTAAAGCAAAATCAAGTATCATAGCAAGAACAAAGCCCCCGCCATGGTGGTCTAGTGGTTATGATACTCGGCTACTGATCCGAGGGTTGCGGGATCGAATCCCGGCCGCTGTGGCTGCATTTCTGTGGAGGTGACATGTTGAGGCCCAGTTGATCGAAATTTCTAGAGCCCTCCACTGCGGCTTCTCTTATAATCAGATTGTGGCTTGGGAATGTAAAACCCAGCAATCAACCAGTAGCAAAAACAAAAGTAATTGTATATTTAACAAAACATGTTCAAACTAGCCAAATCCGGTCATGGTCTACTTGTAATCACGGGATCGTCGTAACGAGCACTGTCATGGCCTCCCAGAACACCACTATCGAGCGTGGACTGTCCTTCACATTAGAGTACTTGGCGATGGCAGGTTTCTCATCTTTGGCACATGCTATGACAATGAATTTGGGTTTTTCTCTATAGGTGTTGTATAGCCCATTGCTGTTGAACAATTGAAATGCAACTGGCTTGTGGCGAAGCCTAGACTATCAAAATTAACCAAGTATGGGTGGCTTCCATCACAGTGTGGTGACCCCTACTGAGAGGCTGGTGCAACAGAGCCTATGGAGGCGGGGTATGCATACCTGGGGCATAGCTGAGCCTGCTGCATCCTCGCGAACTTGTTCTGGCACAGATTGTACTGCAGTGTGTGTTGAACAGGCATCCAAAGTCTGCCTGTTCGCGCACTTGGAAGGCATGGGGAGTTCAAAATATGAGAGTAACTTTTTGTTGTGATGGCATTTATATGGACAGTCTTGTCAGGTTTTTGCCATCACCGTCACCATCATGTCCCGTATAAAGTCCAAATTGATAGCAACCCCATGCACATCGTATGTTATACCCGTCGGTAAAAGCATGCAGGTGGGGCCGATGAACACGGCTGAAGCTCATCAGATCAAATGAGCCCGACCGACCTCCATCACTCGGAGGGTGCATGCAATAACATCGCCCTGATCAGGACTGCCGTTGAAACGCAGAGGAAATGCCCCACCCCTCATTAACGTGCATGAAAAGACGCGGGGGGGTGTCACTCGAGCAGCAGCTGTGGACTTTGCATGGTCGCCATCGCTGACATGCACGCCATCTCAGCAGCCATCAGTGGGCGGCTCATAAAGCCTTCTACGTGCTGTGCTCTCGATGCAAACAGACTGCGAAAAGTGTTCTGGGAGCAGCCATATTCTTTTGCACCAGCGTTTTGTAGAGTTACGTGAGATCATATCCGAAGGAGTTAGTTGGTAGCTTTATATCACGCATTGCTATCACATTCATTCCTTCGCCCTTCAGGCGAAACTGTGAAATTTTTTTTTTCGTAACCCTTGCTGAAAATTAGGGGTGCACAAAATAAGAGAGGGTGCAGATTATGTGAATAAATTAGTACGTTCCTACTTCAGCTGTTTTACATGAAAGCTCTTTATATGCGTGCATTGTCAAGTGGCTTTTGTAGTTCATGGGAGTCTCCTCTCTGCTTGCTGATCATTTAGTAGGTTTCCGTCGATATTTGAGGACAACAAATAGAGGCTTTTGCACGATAGCACAAATACCGATGTGGAGATTTACTTTTCCTGTAACCATATGCTGTTCACTCAATACCAGATCACTGGATTGATATGTAGAAACAGCCCCACCATGGTGGTCTAGTGGCTATGGCACTCGGCTGCTGATAGAAAGGTCACGAGATCGAATCGCAGCTGTGGCGGCTGCATTTCAGTGGAGGTGAAATGTTTGGTCCTATGTACTGTGCGATGCCACTGCATGTTAAGGTGCCCCAGGTGGTTGAAATTTCTGGAGCCCTCCACTACAGCACTTCATGACGAGTGCAGCACTGAACAGAGGACACACGGAGAGAATAAAACCGACAAATGTGGTGCTAATGTGCTTTCGTCAGTTATCTTCTCTCTGAGTGTCCTTGTTCGGTGCTGCGCTATCACGAAGTGAAAATTGCATACCAACAAGCCCACATCGCAACCCTATCCACTACATTGTCTCTCACAATCATATCATGGTTTTGGGATGTAAAACTTCAGAAATCAATCAATGTGTAGCAACAATGCTTGCAGCGACACTTTTGTGATGCACTGTGTGCGCAGAGAGCACATAAAGCTATAATGGTCTTTTCTATTCTACTTGTGTACTGGCCTAAAGCATTTGTTAGTGACATAGTCTTTAATGTGCATGTGCAGTCCCTTTACCATTTTTTTTTTCTACGATAAAACTTGTAGCACATTGACTGTATAAGGGTCAAGTGGATCAACCTTTCTTAATGCATAAAGAAGCACTAGCCCCTCCACAGTGTGCAGCTTTTGTAACTTACTGATATTTCACAGAATTTTTATCATGCATTGTAGTTCAAAAATTGCCTTTGGTGTTTGCAATGTGCACAAGCCTGCCGGAAGCAGATTTTTTCATGGTTTGGTTCTCATCAGTGAAGCTTACATTCATGAGGTCCTACAAATCACTGATGTGTAAAAGGCGCTAGACTTAAGGCAACCACATTCATGCATTCTTTAGGCTTTGCAACAAAGCTCCAAGCAAGAGAAACTGTGTTGATGACATTACAATGGCATTAGAATTTGTGTGAACGATGCTGCACGCATTGGTGTATGCAGCATACTACAGTGGCTGCAAGCAAATCTCATAGCACCCGTGCATCTAGACAAAATCAAGAAAAGGTTGCCTGTGTGCACACACTTGCTTTCTTTTTGTTGTTGAGATGGCACCAGCACCTCCGCATGACACTGCTCCACCAATAGGGGTGCGTACAATTCATTGCTTGTCCTTGCTGGAGTGCTTTGGCAAAAAGATAAAAGAATGTCACTGCTTTTATTTTCCGTTCAGGTGGCTCAGTAGCCACAGTATCAGCCAGCGTTATGTGATATTGCGATAACAGATACTGATATACTTCTCATGACATATCATGATACAGATACAAGATACCCAAAGTATCTAAGATAGTATTCAAAATACTGCCAAGATACTGCCCAGCACTGGTAACTCGTAAAATACGGTAATGTCAGTGCCACCATTATGAGTAGTGTCAACAAGTCTTAGTTTTGGTTGGCCGCTATAACCTCTCTGGCACTTTTACTTCATTAATACGAGTCTTTCGTCTCTCGGCTTGTGTGAATAGGGCTTTTATTGCGATAGCAATTATATGGACAGTCTCGGCTGGTTTTTGCCGTCCCCGTCGCCGCCGTCATGAACCGGATAAATGCTTCCGAAGCGCGGAATCGAACCAGGAACTTCTCGCTCCGCGATGCGTGGCGCTAACCACTGCGCCACAAAAAGCAGATGCTTCAGGGAGCTAACGGCGAGCCTTATATACACACCCTTAACCGCTGGCAGGACTCAGAGATGGCAGGTGCTTATAAGCGTTTCTTCATTACCAGCGAGATGGCGCAAGGATCGCAACGGGCAGCCGCCTTTGCAAGAGGAGCGGTGTTCAAACCGAGAGTATCCATTGCGACAGCTTATTCGCGCTCGTTCGGTCTATATCTGTGCATTCGTTTCGTGCGTGCTTCACTTGATAGTTCGCGCTCATCTTCTGTTTGTTCATTTAGCGGCCTCCCCTAGCTTTGTATGTGTAGCTTTGTGACACACAATGTATAAAGCCCTTCGTACCAGCACGCGCTGCCCACGGGAGGCCCTCACTTAGCAAGTGCATGTTTGCTACAATTAATATTGCTCCTGAAGCTGCGAGCCTCACTTCGTATAGCATTACAGTTTCTTGCTGTTGCATTCATTGCTTCGCCCTTGCGGCGAAACTGTGACTTTTTTTCACAAAAGTTCTTGTCAGCTTTAGTTACCCTTTGGTAATGGCAAAATTGACTGTGGCTATCTTTACCTTTTAAACAAGCTGGTAAAATCTGTAAATTGTAGTGCTCCCTCTCGGATATATGCTGATTCACAGAAAGTGGCATGAAGGACTTTGGTGAGAGTTTTTAATGTAACAAATTCGCTTATTGACATGCTGAAAGTGGTAATAGTCTTCCATGCAGATGATATATCAATCTAACCATACTCAATATTTTCCTTTTAGAGGTGAAATGGGTCATTAGACCAAAAGAATTTTTCTAAAAATATCATAGTTGGAATCTACATATGTTCTACTTATCAGCCAAGTTTTATACCTCTGAAGTCCATATTTCGGTTGTAACGTTGCTTTAAGTACATATGGGGCACCTGATTTTTTTGCCTGTGTCGATGTCAAAATGACACATATTCGCTAATGCCATGCACTCATTTCACTTCCTTCAGTGCCTGCTAATGGTAGTCTCCCAACAGTCTGCAAGTCTGCATGTGTATGCACATTTTTTGACTCCACAATGAAAAGTCACATTTGCTTGTTTTTTATTTTCTCACAATACTAATTTTGCGTACCAGCAAGCCCATGATCCCAATATATGAATGGCTATCGCAGATGGAAGGATAATTCTTTTTACAGCGTGAAGCTAAATGTTTGGCACACACAACAGCAAGCAGATTTAATTTTTTTTTTTTTTGGGGGGGGGGGGGGGTAAAATTTTTGCAATTTGTCTATTTGTCTTGCATGACAGCTAGATGGTCATGTTGAAAACAACAGAGTTTACTGTAAAGTAAGAGATAGTGACTCAACCACAAAAGTGCTTGCATTGTTGTGAGTCTTGTGCTTTCTGTTGTTGACTCATATGTCATTTGTATATTTTTGCAAGTCTGTTAATTATTTATTGTAGTGACAAAAGAGACTGTTCTCCTCACTACATGGTCAAATAACAAACCCACAGACAAAATAACAGTATTTTTAGAATTGGGAGAAGAAACTGAGCGAGCATACCAACTTTTATTAAATTTCGTTCAGAGACAAATATGGACAGCCTAAGGTCCCACGTCCCCCCTTAATTCACTTCATTGTGAAATAATGTTTAGACAGTTATACAGATAATTCTGGAGCTTGAACCTAATAAAAATGCATTTAGGGTTACTTACAGTGCAACATTGTTTCCAGTGGTAGTATTCTTCAGTACATATGTACTGTATTTCTTGATGTGCAGTATCCATAGGCTGCTTTGTCATGTTTTAATATGAACAGTGAAGCTGTTCTTTTTCAACCTTGTGGCATTGTTGAGCTACTTGATGTCGCACAAGAGGGAAGAGGGAAAAGTCGACCCACTCTCACCCTCGGCCCACTGCTGCAGGGTGGTGCGATAAAGTGCAGAAAATGAAGAAAACTTGAAGTTCCGGTTCGATCTCCGCAGCCACGACTGCATTTCCATAGCGCAAAATGCAAAGAAAAAAAAAGGTGCATGAGTGTATGGCAAAGGATCCGGTATGGCCAGTAGATAATGATCACGGGTGGAGTATCAAGACATCACCAGTTGATCAAGGACATAATATTTGGTGGGGTATAAACGTATGACTAACATAACTGATATGTCATGACATCATTAAATTGACGTACTTGCCAGTTATGTCACAATTAATGTTAAAAGAACAGCTTCGTTGTTCTGACTGTATTAACGGCATGGAACTGGCTTGAATGTTTTACCTATGCCTTTTCATGTGAGGTTCCAGGATGTCATATTTTGAGCTAGCCAATAATATGCATTGGAAGTTTAAAGGAAATTCTCAATTTAGTACTAACGAAAGGGAAGGGGTCAAGGGCTCGTTCTTTATTTGTTAGAAACAACTTAATGAGCAAACAGACATCAGACAACAGGCTTCATTGTCTGTTTGCTCATTAAGTTGTTTCAATTTAGTACTGAAATTTACTGTATTGGATGGGGACAGCAGTGGTGGAGGTACTTTTCATAGGATGCTACTTGTCAAATTCTGTAATATAACATGCACGAAACAAATATGTGAAAGTTGAAAAAATTATTCCTAGATCTGTATACTTCATGTACTAAATGAAAACCTATACATATTGTTATACAAATTTGTCTGTGTGACATCAGTAGTGGCCCCTCATGAAAAAATGCAGAACTTCTGTGACTGACAGAACCATGCTGTATAATAAAGATAATGATTTCAGCCTTTTTAAGGCCTTGGCCCTGCTTCTGAATATAGTCATTCTCAAGCTAAAATTAAGGGGCATTTTTTCATTGTGTGTCATTTGTGATTTACTACCTGTTGCCTTTTGCTGGTCTGTTTTTTTTTTCCTTGATGTGTTTTTTCCACTTGATATGAAAAAACATAAATGGGACTATGTTGTACTTGGTTTAGTTTGTATACCATCACCCTGCCACCTCTCTTATTTTCTCATTCTCTACCATTTTAGCTCAACCCTGCCAACCTTTCAGTGCAGGGGCAATAATGAATCCCTGTAAGCACACACGTTATCTAAAATGTTGTGGTTATTGGTATGCAATGTATTAGTTCATCACATAGTTTTTTATTCATGACTTTCAGTAATCAATCCCTGTAAGCAAACACCTTATCTAAAACATTGTGATTATTGGTATGCAATGTATCAGTTGATCACATAGTTTCTTGATTCATGACTGTGCAAAAAATTTCGTCAGCGTCAAGTTTTTCAATGTAATCTAGATGTAGCAAATATTGAAAAAGAATGTGTGTTGCTGACCTCTTTGCAAAATTTACAGCGGACATCATGCGAGAGATGGGTGCTGAGACTATCATAGCTGTTGATGTGGGCAGCCAAGATGATACCGACCTCACCAACTATGGCGACTGCTTGAGCGGCTGGTGGCTCCTCTTCAAGCGCTGGAATCCCATTTCAAACACTGTCAAGGCAGGGCCCTTTTGTTCAGTTTTTTTATTATAGGTTACTTTCGTAAGCTGCCACCGATTCATATTTGCAGGAATTTTCACTTCCACTACCTCTAATAGGTGAAGCAAATAAGGACCAGTTTGCAGAAGATTAAAGTGTGACTATTAGGTGGCAAGTCATTTTTGTGAAATTTTTTCATGAACCTAAGCTGCCTTTGCTTCGCTTTTGCTTATGCAGATAAAGTTAGAGGAGAAAAAAGTGTAATAAGCCGAATTGTTGTACCTATTCAGTTATGAGATCCGTGGGTTACTTATACCAGACAGAAGATTCAGGATGAATTTTGTGCTCTATAAATGGAAATAATATAGCAAAGACCACCTAGTATGGTGTAATCCAAACTAGAAGAAAAGCTCAGGGGAAGATGGAGGCTTGAATCGATGAACAGATAGCTAAACACAATTTAGAACAGGGAATGTCACAGGGGCCAACGTTTCGACAAGTGGACTTGTCTTCGTCAGGACGGTGACTGCCTTCTCTAGCATTCGTTTATGTATGCCATTGCATGCTCTCCTCCGTGCACAGAAGGAGAAGAGAAGAAGAGCGGCACGTGCGAACAACAAAAAAAAAGGGGGGGATAGTAGGGTGTAGGGGAAGTTGGGTGACAGGTGTTAGAGCGACTAATATAAACGGCAAGAACAAAAGCTTCCAAAGAATTCGCTCATGGTACATATCTTGGAAATACATTGTGTGCGCAGCGCTAGAAAAAGCAGGATGAAGAAAGAAACACATACGCTAGGTACAGCCATTGCAACCACCCCATGTGTCCCCCCTCTCACCCCGCACCACCCGCGCTGCACCCACAGTGCATTTTCACCGAAATCTTGTTGCTAAAAATGTGACTACACTGTTTAACATGGTTGTTTTCATGGAAGTGGATGGGGGATCCGCACCTGGAAGTAGACTTTCAGGAAGAAACATTGTTAGCTTGTGCATACCTTAACATTTTGCCATCTTTGTTAACCCCCCACCATATCTAATGGACTCAAGGGTTCCCTTTGAAAGGTTTATGCCTGTAGGCTGGAGGGTATTGAACTTGTATATGAGATACAATTCCGTGTATTTTCTCTCCCTTGGCGAGCAGAAGTTTGCCTGAAGTATGTAGAGTTTGAGTTCGTCAAAACAAACTCAAACTCTACATACTACATACTTCTCTGTTGGACTCTTCTTAGGACTTCGAACAGCAGTGTGGGAGTACATTACTCATGCAATAAACCTTTTTTGCCCATGTTTATCAGCTTATTTCTCTATAATTCGACAAGGTATAAAAATATATTTGAAAATTTATAGAAAAATATTCAACTTCGCTTCGCACTTAAAATTTTGCTATTCACACAGCTCTAAAATACTTTGAAGCTTCCAGCATGTATTCACTGCACCATGAATGGTTATTAAGAGTTTGACGTGTTTTCATGTGCGACTTTATATATTGTATATTTTTGTTGAACATTTTTTTCAGTATACTGAGGGTCACTGTATACCATAGCAGCCTGTTCAGAGTCCATATACCATATTGACTTAAGGCACATTGAGAAACATGCCTTATTAATAATAGTAATATAACTTTCTGGAAATTGGTGGCGATAGTGACATGATATCACAAAGTACTGGTGTGCCCTGTCTGCTACGTAACTCACATGTACGTCATTACTGGTTTTTGTAAAGCAGATTGGATGGGACAATAAGGCCTTTCATGGATAATATTGGAGAGAAGGTGACAGACATTCAATGTTCCTTGTGAAATACGGTTTTACAGCCAGGCACATGCGTATAGTATACCAGTTAGTGTCTCTCATAATCATAGCTCGTTTTGGGACATAAAGCTCCATAAATCAATCAATCATTACCAGTTAAAACTGAGAGGGAGAAATGGAGATGGCGCAAGCCATGTAATTTACAAAGAAGAAACCCTCAAAATAATTGATAGGTGCCAAGAAAAAGTTAACACGATCAAGAATAACAGATAATTAAATGGAAGTAACTTAGGGAATTTGCTGATAATGAGTGTATCCAAGCAAATTGAGACAATGCTAATCTGAGATCTCCGAGGGACGATTTCGCCTTTTCCTGCAATCAACCAACTAGGCCAGTAATGACGAAATTTTCTTTTACTGTTTATATAAACTAAGAGCCTGACAAACAAGTATCATATTGACCACATTGAAATCATGCACTAACATTGGTGTTAGTGCATGATTTCAAACCTCAGTGATGAGGGGCACAGAAGTTATTCTTGGTGTTTATGCGTCTGCTCATGTAAGTGTAGACTTACAAAAATTGTTCATCATAAATTGAGGACAATACAGCTAGCCATAGAAAGGAAAATTATGCATGTAATTGTAAACGAAAAAAAAAAGAAAGCGGGGTAGGTTGGGAAATAAACGTGTGGCAGCGAAATCTGAGCGGGAATCAAGAAGAAATGGGCATGGGCAGGGCATGTAATGAGGCTAACCAGTTCACTAAAGTTAAGATAACCATTGCTAGAACTGAGACTTGGTCTAGTTGGTGCATGGTTGCAGAGAACGAACAACAGTGCTGGATTTTTTTACAATGCGCAAAGGAAGACCAGACAATGGCTGGCACTGACTTGCAACTGATTGTTATTTACCTATATGTGGGCACATTTATAGCATGACAGTCACATAAACATGTGACTACCATGATTGGGCTTTCATCCCTGTGTCTTCACAACTTCAGAGGAGTGACTCGTTAGTTGTCAAGACACAGGGATGAATACACTATCATGGTAGTTACGTGTGTTTGTGACCACCATGCTATAAATGTGCCCACGTATTGGAAATAATGGTCAGTTACAAGTCAGCACCTGTCGTCGTCTGGTCTTCCTTTCTGTGTCATCAAAAAATTCAGCACTGCTTGTCCCTTCTTTGTCAGACAACCAGTTTGCTAAAGGAAAAAGTTTAGATTCAAAGAGAAGAGAAGCATTGCAAGGGCTGACAGAAAATTAGATGCGCAGATGAGATAAAGAAGTTTGTGTGAATAACATGGCCTCAGCTAGCACAGGACCAGGCGTATTGGAAAAACTTGGGAGAGACCATTGCCTTGCATTGGGCATAGAAAGGCTGATCGTGATGATGATGCTTACTATGATGATCATTGACTCTACCCACAGATCCCAAGCCTGCCAGAGATCCAGTCACGCCTGGCATATGTTAGCTGTGTGCGGCAGCTAGAGGAAGTGAAAACAAGCGACTACTGCACATATGTGCGGCCCCCCATAGATCGCTACAAGACACTCCAGTTTGGCTCATTTGACGAGATCATGGAGGTTGGTTATGTTCACGGCCGTACCCTCTTCGCTGGGATGAAGGCTGGTCAGCGCACATTGCGCTCAGTCCTCAATCTGGATAAGGCGCGATCCTTCCAGGCAAGTCTGTGTATTTATCACTTATGTAATGCTCAGTTAAATGGCAGGCAGTTAAGCTGCAAGATGGACACCATGATTCAATGTCTTGAGAAGAACACTTAAATATGTATTTACTTATACCCTTAACTTTTGCACTTCTGAAAGAGCAAAAAAGAGCTGACATACATCGCTTATAATTTTTCGTTCACAAATTGAAAGCTGACCACTGTGTAGCATCGCTCCTGTGAGTGACACCTGTCACATGCACTTTAAAAGGATATTTAAGGCCACCGGAAGATGTTCAGAGAATATGCATGCTAACAAAAAAAAAAAAAAAAGGTAGAGTAAAAAGTGCTATATTTTGAGGATACCTGTATAAGACGAAATGATTTCGTGTTATTGTTTTTGTTAAGCTATCAAATTTGTGCTGCAGCATTAATATGTACTAAACGGGCAGCCATCTATTACTGATCGACATCTGTACTTGCAACCTTTCTGGAGCAATCCTTTAGCCATGAGGAAAAAGAATAAGTTCTGCTTTGGTGTGTGACTGCATTCAAGGCCCTTTCAGATTTCAGGCACTTGTCGCTCACTTTGTACCATAAATAGTTTTATCCTTTGCCCTACTAGCTATCATTGTGTAAGGTACATATATTCCGTTTTGTCTTTTTGTTTCCCTTGTAAATCAGACTAAAGTATTCTCACATATGTTGCTCCCTTTTGTAATGTCTTCAGACTTTGAGGGTACTAATAAATAAATTAATTGTCATATGCACCGCATGTGCATATGTTTTTCATTTTGCTTCTGACTTCTTTTCTTGGCTGTGTATTGAATATTGAATGAGCCACATTTCAGACACACTTTAGAGGGCTGTGTAATTGTTAGTACCTACTTGCCTTGCTTAAAGGGTAAGGCCAACATTGTGAGGCTCGTGCTTCCTAACCCATGGCTGTGTAACTAAAGCAATATTCTGCTGAGTTTATTTTTCCATTGTTTCCAGAAAAAAATGGCATATTTTTAAAATTAACCTAAACTAATTGGCCTTTCATAAAAATTGTTTAGTATTTGTAATTAACAAAACGAACTTAAACACTGCAGTTTTATTAAATTTGGTAAAGGTGGCCTTAAAGAAAGCTTCAGTACCCAATTCTCCCTTGAAGTGGAGATGCTACTCCAAAACAGGCTTTCTGAAATATATCCCTACCAGCAAAATTTGCTAGGACCAAGCATGGCAAAGCATCAGTGGCCAAGCTGTCCATGATTGGAAAGTCACTGGAGGCCAAGTGAGGAATGTGCTTGGGAAACGTGACAAGCCTACCATTGGCCAAGCATAGGAAGGCGATGCTTGGAAAACGATTGGAAACACCTCCTTCCACAATTGGAACTGCTGTGGAATTCCATGCAATTGCCAAGCATGTTCTGTATATGGGGGCCAAGCATTTTGGCCAATGCAATTTCTAGTACATTTATTTTACTTTTTTGTTTTGGCAACAATTTCACGCCCAGCTAAATTTGTTGTAGTTTTTTTTTTTTTATGGAATACCGTACAAATAGCTATTAAGCCTGTCGTCCAATATGGGGTCCAAGCATTCTGTTCAATGCAATTTTTAGCACTTTTATTTAGTTTTTCATCTTGGTCAATTTCACGCCCAGCGTTTTGCTAGGTTTTGGTCAGTCCCACCCAGATAAGTCACAAGGCAAACATTTTTAATACTTCATGTTTATTTACACCATACAATACACCAGTGGTCCATTCTTCCTCCAGAGTAAGTGGTGTTCCTTGAGCTTATTCTTTACTCATGGCGGCATGCTGGTTTTGTGTGCTTCCACCTTCCTCATGAGCTGCAAACATCAGCCACCTTTTTGTAGAGTCCGCAACAGCAGCATCAGTAGTACTGAACAACCATGTGTGTGTTGCACCTGTGGAATACAGGTACACAAAATACTGTGAGCCCAATTTTTCTTTCAAGTTGAATGTTGAAAGCAAGTGCTCAGGCACTTGCTTTCAATATTCCTTCAACAAAATGCTCAGAAGAAATATTTTCTGAAATGCTAGTTGGTTATGCATGGTCACGAGGATAACAGCACATGTACTGACATGAAGGATGATAGAGCAGAGTGTTACATTGCTTCATTATTTTCCACTACCAGTTTATTACTAGGGGTAGCTTCCACATTTATGTAGGAACCTCATCCATATGAAAGAAAACATGACACAAAATATGAAGAAAAACAACAACAAATGAGCCACTTAAAGGGGCCCTTCAACACTTCTTCAGCATGGTCAGAAAACGCTGCCGATTGGTAGTCGAGAGTCCTGAGAACACGCGAGTCAAACGCCAGCACGCGGCCTGGAATTTACAATTAATTCTCAAAGTTAGCCAGAAATCATTCCCTCTTCTTTCGGCAAATGGTGCCATAGACATAAAAATGACCGTGTCATAGACTTTAATATCACTTCTTGAAGCCTTTCGAAGATGGCTCCGGGCTCAATGTAAACCTGAAAACCGGAGCCGGTATTAAAAATAAAAGCCTAGGTGCACCAACAGCAACAGTTCAGACGGTTGCATGGACTGCAGTTGAACTGAAATAAGCGAATGGTTACACTTCTCAGCATGAAACATTTAAAAGTTGGCTACTTGAGATGGGCAAATACTGCTTTTGTTTTTATCCCGTGCACACTTTTTAAAGTTATCCACGAGCATTTAGCGACCTGCAGACATTTGTGCCGGCATGCACTTCGTTCGCGTCAGACCACACTCTGTCTAGAGGGTGTCAACTTTCTGCTACTAATGTTAATTTTATTACATTACTCCATTTAGCTCACAGTCAAAATATAGCTGCAAACTGGCAAATTCACCGATAACTCTTTGACTGCCCCCTCGATAAATGCCGGCATACCCTTGCAATTTGTTTAATGTGCGAGCGTTGACACCAGGGTACGGTAGTTCCTACTTCGGCGAGAAGGACGAGATCGGCGATAGGAGGATCAGCTTCACAGTGGTGTCATTATAAGCGCACGATCGCACAGATAATGAAAACAAGGTGCATTCACCTTCATGTAGCGTGACCGACATCGAGCACGCATCGCGCACGCGTTTTCAGCGCTTGCGCATCGTAGAGCAAATCTCGTTACTTAATTCTCGC
Source organism: Hyalomma asiaticum (assembly GCA_013339685.2). Lineage (NCBI taxonomy): Eukaryota > Metazoa > Arthropoda > Arachnida > Ixodida > Ixodidae > Hyalomma > Hyalomma asiaticum. The sequence continues at coordinate 181,321,777 of CM023481.1, read as the reverse complement.
CTATATTAGTCGCTACCATATCCCGTGGTCAAGGGAGTCAACACTTACGTGATAATGCTAAAGAATTGAGTGTACAGGTGCGATGACATACGCGTAGCCGATGCATTCCGCACCGCATACACATATGTATGTACTACATATACGTAGTACGTACATATGCATGGCGCGAATGGAAGATCGTCCGTTGAACTAATTTTATATCGCACATCGCTTTTCACGACAACGGTGGATTACTCACTAAAAATTAAGGCTAACTGAATCGCTGCTCGGACGCCGCATCTAAAGACGTTTCGCACGTGTCCGCCAGTAAGTAACATGAGAAAACAACGGCATGTGCATATAAAAAGGCGCTAGGAATAGCGATTTACGTCTCAGTACGTCGTCACCAAATTGCACATTGCAATGAGCGAAAAAAGCAATAAAAAGACCATTGAAATTTACTCACCTCTTATTTCAACACAAGCTTGTCACTCATAAACGTGGCCGTACGAGCAACGCACGAAGAAGGAACGCGAACAGGTAGCAGTCGCGGAGCAAGTCGGGAAAAAAACCCGAGCGCTGTAATACAAACATGTGCATGCCAATACATGCTTAAAGCAAGATCAAATGCAAAATATATATGACAACCTATGTACAATTACATAAGCGTTTAGCAACTTCTGCACTTTGCGAGTTTGGGAAAAGTGCCTGTTCGGATCCTTTTATGAACTATTTTTTTTAGCGCAGTACTGCTGTACAGCGGCCGACGTGCATGGTGTGCTGAAAACAGCGCAAAATTCAAACGTCGCAAACGTTATGCGCAGGTCTGCATGATTCTCTGGATAAAAAAAGAAGTTAAGTGTTCCGTACAGCAACTAGCGCGAACTGAATTAATGACTGCAAAAATACACGTTTCTGGTTATTCCGGTGCAGTTGAAATTTGTGCGACCTCATGAAAAATTGTACACGTACAGCCACTATTCCGCATTTCTTTTTCTTTTTTGGCCATTGGTACATACGTATATGTTCCTCTGCCACGAATTTCCCTACACTAATATGGAGAAGTGATCATGCTGTACTTGGCGACCATCCGAGAACATATTGGCCCGCGACCATGGTATGTTACAGAAAAGCCCTTGGCCACCATCACAAATTTTACACGTACCTCCGAAACGTTTTCGTTCACTACTGATACGTGATATTGCCAAAAACTAAGGAGAAAACAAACTTTATAAACACGTTCCCCGCTGTCACCACCATCTTTCCCATATTTTAAACGTGGGCCATGCCCTTTTTTATCACGCAGTCAGGGCATTGGCCAATGATAACGGAAGCCGATGGGAATCCTATGTGTGTCCAGTCATCGGCCATCGGCCACTGCTGGTAGGGATATAACCTAGAGTCATGAAAATCTGGTTGTTTGCATGGTTTTTTGGTGATTTGTAGTGGAGTTTTGTAGCGACTCTCATAGTTTTTGTTCTGTGTCATGAGAATGTGTAAAATGAAGGCCTTTTAGCTCCACTTTTTCTGTCATTAAACTTTCATATTTCTGAGTTGTTAATGGCTCATATTCTTCCTCATCAACCATATAATGTAAAAAACATACTAGGAATTGTATATAAAATATATTAATTATGGTAAAAATTAAAGACTGCACAGTCTGTAAATGCTGAGTGATTGATTTGTGGGGTTTACCATCCCAAAACCACCTGTGATTATGAGAGACGCCGTGGTGGAGGTCTCCGGAAATTTCGACCACCTGGGGTTCTTTAACATGCACTGACATCACACAGCACATGGGCCTCAACATTTCGCCTCCATCGAAATGCCGCCAGAATTCAATCCCACGACCTTCGCATCAGCAGCCAAGTGCCATAACCACTAGATCACCATGTACAGACCCCAGTAATCGCCTGAAATTTTTAATAAATGCATTGGTTATATCAAAGCTCGAATGATATAATTGTACTCTTGACGTGTTAGAGAAAGCACGGGAAAAATTTAATCTTGGTCCAAGCATCAGAAGTACCAGAAACATGGCATCCCGGCTGAATAACCTGCCAAAATTTGCATGTTGAGAAAAAGTACATTTCAAAGGTAGAATTGGGAGTTTGTTACTTTGGGAAAACTACACTTTTTAAAATTATTTCTTGCTTATAGGGTGCCCGGGAACCATAATGATTGAGAATGAGATTTTTGCCGACTCATGCGAATTGCAAGGGCAAGCAATCACGCTATGTTAACTAGGGAGCTCCTGACAATGCAGAGAGCGCACGCCCTCATGCCTACACGAAAAGCCCGGAGGTGGCGGGGTTCCACGGGGCTACAGCCGCGTCTCGCCACAAGCAGGTATGGCAGTGTCGCCACCGGAGCGTTTTTCTGCCAGAGGTGTGCTGCGTGTGTTTTTCCATTAGTGTGGTCATGCCTTAAAACTAGCTCTGTCAATTGGCTTACAATAATTCATTAGTAAACTACAATACAACCCCTTCAGATGCCATTTGGCATCTGTAAAGAAAAGGGTATTTTTTTATAATAAGCCACCTTATTACGATTTAGTGAAGCTGTATCAAGTAGCACTAAGCATGAAACTGCTATTGTTTCTTTTTTTAAAGGTATGTACACAACTGCATACAAGGCATCGCAGTGGTCGCAAAATTTAGCAGTGTGTATTGTATCTTCAAATTGCAAAAATGGTTGTGGTGTTTTGCCAGACACAGTGCTACATGTTTTAGTAGCCACTGCAGTCCTCTGAACTTGAATACTTTGTGGTGGTGGTCTTCTTCATCTCAGCTTCTCACGTTCGTCATTGAGTGATGCGGTTGAAGGCTGTAGTCCTTGTTGGGTCTAGTGGTTATTGTATTTACTGTGGACCTGAAAGTTGCAGGTTCGATCCCGGCTGCAACAGTCACATTTTCGGTGGAGGTGACAATGCAAGAGGCGCGTGTACTGCGCATTGTCAGCGCACGTTCAAGAACCCCAGGTTGTCAAAATTGCTGGGGCTCTCCCCTACATTGTGCCTCATAATCATATTGTGCTTTTGGCACATACAACACCAGCAGTTATCATTATTGTTGAATGCTGTTGGTATTCATCACTTAAGGGGGCGAAAGCGGGTCTTTGAGACGGAAAATCGCGAAAAAAAAATCGATTTTTTCAAAATGTTATTTTTGCATTCTGCCGCTACTGATGCATAACCTCGCCAATTTTCATACGTCCTAGATCAGTATTTCAGCCATGACAGCATTTTATGTGCATCAGCGAACTAAATTTTCAGCGATGGCAGCGCGAAAAACTAGCCTTTTTTGGTGCCACACTGTTGCCGTTCTACGTTCCCTACGGCAGCCATCTTGGTATCATTCGAAAGAGCCGCTCCTTTTTTTGAATATCCCTCCACGCTCGTTTCCGTGCGCTCAGAATTCACATAGAAAATCCTCGTCAAAAAAGGTCCCACCGAGTGAGCTTATAGGTGCATTGAGCACACGTGAATAAATCACGCCTTCTGATTCGCCGAGCCTCCAACGCCGTCTGCTGTGCGCAGCAGCTCAGCGCGCATATGCGGCAAGCTCATCTCGCTGTCATATGACTTTGTTGCTCTCATTGGTTTACCCTACCCTACCCTTGCACTCCAGAGACTGCATAATTGTGGCGGCGTACTGACAAGGCGCCACGCGAGCGACACAAAGTGCGACGCAGCCACCGGGAGTGAACTAGGCCTGCGTTCTCGGCCATGTTTTGATCCTTTCATTATGGTGAAGCCATATATAAAGTTCTGAAGCGCGCATAAATTCGGAAAAAAGCGCAAAAGAACCAGGGCAAAGCAGGATCACGGCGCGGGTGCATCAGAAGTGCACCCAGCACAGGATGGCGTGGCGGCGGAACACGACAAAGTGCCGACTTCTCCACCTGTTTTGGCGACCGCCTTGGACGATGTCGGCGATAGGCAGCGTGGCACAAGGGTCGACACTACGTTCCTGACAAGCACCGATCCTGCGCAGCAGGAGAAATGAACTACAGATAAGATCTCCCGTTTATCGGCAACTTCCGCGAGCGTGCACAAGCTGCGAGCGTTTGCGACAGTGCGCGAGGACTCTGGCCCGTCGGCAGCCACCTACGGGATCGTAGACTTCTCTGCGATCAATAAGCTGCTTGGAAGCACTACAAAGTGCCGGAGATGCAATGAGGCCATTTCTATTGAAAAAGGTCTGCATGACTACTCTACAGGTGCCTTCTGAGGCATTTGCATGCAAACCAAAGCATTTTTAGTTGTGTAGAACTCCGTGAATACGCAGAGTTTTCTTTTTTACCATTTTCTCAGTTTCAATTTCTTGGCCACCTTTCAATCTTCTGACAAGGGTTTCTCAGCTTTGGCAGACTCAATTTTTATTATTTTTGTGTTGCTGAAGAGCTGAATGTTTGCTGAGTGCAACAAGGTGTCATATGTTACTGTAGGGAAGTGTAAAGTTTTACAAAAGATAAACCCAGAACCGTAAGATTTGCTTTTTTCACTCTCTGATAACTGTAGAATGCAATGATGTTTCATTCAGCGAGATTCATATCGCCAGTTTATTGAAAAGGTCATCAAATGAAATTTTAATTAGTGATTAATTAAAGAAGTGGTAAGGGGTACTTAAAAACTGAGTTCATATTTGGTATGTACACATGTAAATACATGATCACTGAAGTTTTCATCTTCCTAACTTACATAAAAAGATGCTTGATGTCAAAGCACCTCTTCCCCCCTTAAAAAATACTTTGAAGACAAGCTTGGCCATGTATCACCAGTAGTATGGGCCATTGAGGCGATATTTGCAGTCAAAAGGCTGTTGCACTGTCTGCTGAGGTCAAGGTTGAAAGAGGTTTGAGTTGAATGGGCAGGGGGATGGGAGGTAAGAGAAGGAACAAAAAAGTCTTCATTTAATCCTTTTGCAATTTTCTGTGGCACTAAGAATACCTGTAGTCTTGTTTCTTTTTTTTTTAATTTTACGTCTTCATGCACATGATCTGTGCAAACAAAACTGACAGAATAAACTTCAGCAACATCACCTCCCTCAACATTGCTTAAAGAGACACTAAAGTGAAAAGGTGAAGCTGTTTGGAATGATAACTTATATTTTCAGAGCTCAGTGGTTGTTGATCTTGACATTTTATGTTCATTGTTAGAAAAGACAATAAATGCCAAAGTTTCAATTTTGAAACTCACACTGGAACTTCAGAACCTAATGAAATCAGAAGGCCGATTTCTTTTTTTCGTATTCCTGAGAAATTCACTTCATCAAATATTCTGGAACTCCCTGTGTTAAAGGGACACTAAAGTGAAAGAGTAAATATCAATTTATAGTGATATATTGTCCTTTAAGATTTCTACTGTATCATTTATTTTGCCATCATAGGTTGGAAATAAGAAGAGAAGATAAAGGCCAAAGTTCGATTTTTTGAATTTTGTGGCAAAACCTCAGCACCTCAGCTCAAGCATGATGTCACAGATTTCAGGCTCATTTTTCATATTATGGCCCCTTAGGCTCAATGGAATTTCATGAAATTCTATACTTTCTCTGGCCACCTAAGAACACAGTGCCTTCCATTTTTACCAGTTAATAATTATGCGAGTCTTAGTAGGCACTTCAAAAATCTATGACGTCACCGTGAGTTGGTGCGGGAACTTCAAGGCGGCATTGCCACATGTATTAGCTTTCTGTGTGTTTTCTTGCTTACCGAGCACGTCCTCGTGGCAAGAGTGGTGCTTTTGTTATTATGAAGGAGTGATTTACTGACACAAGAAAAATTGTTTTGCTCTTTAGTGTCCCTTTAAGTCTCTGGCTTCCTTGAGACACAATGCACATCTCCCTTACTGATAAATCGTTATGTAGGTCTTAGGAGATACTGTCAAAGGTATATGATGTCGCGCGTTTCCGTGCTGGAACTTCGAAGCAGCATCACCACCCATATTTTCTTTTTGCAAGTTTCATAGCTTACCAAGGGTCTTCTCCTCGCGAGATTGGTGGTTTTGGTGCGTATTGTGAAAAGCTAGCCTACTAAGACGAGAAAAATTGTTTTTCATTTTGGGATCACTTTAAGTCAACGTCTGAAATATTCAATTCATTTGCTCTATGGATTTTTCTAAAATTCTTCAGAAAATCGCCATGGCTTTCTCTATTAAAACGAAACAGATGACAAAGTAAAGGCTGCAGTGATATTCATGCTGTTCACGAGCTGGCCGAATTTGGCCCTTCTAAGTAACACACTGCATAGAGCACTCGAACTGTGTCCTTCATGACACTTTGTGCACGTTTGTGACCATGCACAAATTACAGCACATGGAGACACTGCAGGTGTTGAAAATCAGTTTTGAAGTACTTTCATAATCTTTTTATTGTCTGGTGACATTAACATCGTTAGGTGATGCTGACAGTGCAGGAAAATATTAAAAATAAGAGCTTATCTGGTGATGCAATGATGTGTGCTGTTATGCTGAATATTTTACAAAGTAATTTGGTCAACTTTGGTTCTATGACACATTAAACTTCACAGTTGCAGAACAAAAAGACTTTGACTGGTACTAATTCATTTTCATGATAATAGCTGTACAGTGGTTAGAATTCTTTTGAACTTTTCACAAAGTGAGCGAAATTTCAATAGGGTCCTCGAAACCTTACTGTGCAATACACTACAGTTGAGCAACCTTTGTAAAAGAAATGCACCTAGAAGCAATTTCACTCCCTTACTGTTGAATGAACTTCAAATCATGCATCTTAACTTTCTCATAAACTACAAAACTACAGTTATGGTGCATAACTGCATAACTAACGATTGTCCACTTTACTGTTCATTATTTATGTCATCTCGGTTCCAAACAAGGGGCTGTGAAGCCAGCAACTTCTTACAGCCCCGTATAAAGAAATGCGTATGCCAAAAGGTGGCTTTCTAGCATTGGTTGTGCTTTGTGGAACATTCTTCCTGTACAAATAAAGCAAAGTAAGCAATTTCATGTAAAGCTAAAACAACATTGCAAAGACATGTATTAATGTCGAACCATATATACAGTGCAAGATGTCAGGCATCTGCTAGTTAAATTCATAAAAATTGTTGAAATTGCTACTATGTACATATATATGAGTTATTTCTTATGTATGTATCCAAACTGTCTTTAAGGATCCAGATGCTTATCATGTCTTCATCGTTTTTGTATGTTTTGGCTTAATAAAATTTAAAATTAAAAGGTGAAGTTATATGAAGGGTCTCTTATAAGTAGGGCACCACGTTTTGATTTTCGATTCAAGCCTTATTTCGATGCAGGCACACATCAATTAAATTGCAAATGAAAAAAAAAAATGCTACAGCCTTTTGCAGCAAGAGATTTGTTACACAGTTTGTCATAATACATATTAGGCGATCTGCTTGGTGGACTGTGTCATAGAAGAGAATTCATGTTTTCTCCACCGCAACGTTCTTGTTCTACTTGATTATCCAATTTTTCTAATAGTTGACACAATAGCTGGTTCATGCCAGGCAGATCCATCGTTATTGTAACATAGTGGACTGAGGTAGTGTCCACCACACACTGTTGCCTATTCTTCAGGCTTGCGAGTGCTACAACTGCTGTGCATCCTTATAAGGAGCTGCGTGAACCAGAAACATCACTGTGTGGTCTGGGTATTTTTTGCTAACTCAAATGCCTTTTGCAATCTTGGAGTGTTTCTGTACATTATATTCCCATCACAGAGAGTCACAATGTCGCCAATGCAGTCTCCAAGACGCCCAGCCGCACCAGCTTTCGGTAGCGTTCATGGGTGGCCATAATGGAAAAATAGATGTTTCCCATCACCACACTCAAAATGGCTCATCATCACGTCTCCCTCATATCTGTGCTGAGCCTATGCCTCTCAGTAGTGCGTGCTGCATGACATCCGAGATTGCATTGTGGCAATCTTGGAGACCACGCCCTGACCATGCTTAGGCATAGCTGCGCTAGCCTGCGCAGCAAACATGGCAGCACGTGGCAGCGGGCGCCCGGCAACGCCTGGCTACTCCCGGCAACATGCGGCAGTTTTATCAGGGCACAGGAGTTATGAATCAGCGCACCGAACATCTTCGAGACACCGCGGATCAGGGTTGCCAGGTCTCCAAAAGGAAAAGTCGCCTGAAAAAATCCACAAAGTAGCCATAGAAGTCGCCAACTCTGTGAACTACTTATTTTGTCGCCATAAAATTCGCCGACTGCAGAAAATACTTTATAGTAGCTAAAGAAAAAAAAATATTACTTACAATGCAAGTTATTTTACTCAATACAAATAGAGGTTTGTTTGGGCCAGATTGTTTATCGCCGAAAACATTGACAACTTAGCAAAAACCGAGGGCAACAAAAGGCACAAGAACAAGGGGGGGGGGGGCTATTTACTAGACAATAAAGTACTGGTGGTGCAACAAGTAAACAACCTTCTATTGTATTACTGCTGCTGAAAATAGGGCAGCGCCTTTATTAAAGGAGGCAATGGGCAGGAAGTTCCTCCAGTTTCTTGCAGCTTTCTCAACCTGGCACATGACATTCTGATCTCCAGTGGTGCCTGCGCTAACCATCAGGAATGATGCTATACGTTCACGCTTCCTGAAATGCAGTCAGTGGCAGCGCTTTCTGTTCTGGGAAACAAATGCATTTACCAAAGGCCGTGCTTGAGCTGGCTGCATGAGGCTGAAGTAATTGCAGGAGTGTTGAACAAATTAAGTACTTCAGGCTTGGACACCACTTTTTGCAAAATATGTATATTATTTGCCACGGTCAAAATTTGCCAGAAAGTCGCCATGTCACCATTCGCAATTTTCGGCCGCCGGAAACCACTGAAGTAGCCAATATGGTGAGAAGTTGTCAAACCTGGCAACCCTGCCCTGGATCAAGTGAAGCGGGAAAGCCACGGCGTGGTTGTTAGAGGGACTGCAGGGTTTCAAAGGTGGTAGTGCATTTATTATGAGAGTGCGTTCATTATGCAAGTTTGGCATTTGTTTTTATGAATGTGAGAAAGTTAATTACTAAGGGCCTTTTTTTTTTCTGTCACGAAAAATGGGTGCACATTACAATCAATGTTTCACTCTTTTATTATTATTATTTTATTTGTTGCAGGGAATGGGTGCATGTTACAGTCGAGGGTGCGGTAGAATCGACTAAACACGGTATGTTGTATAGAAAGTGCTCAAGGGTGGTAGATCGTTTTTGGATAATCCAATCATCCAAGGCGCACTGGCCAACTTCATGGAAGCGTCCACCTCGCAACCACAAATGCACTGATAGCTGTCAGTGCTAGGCCACTGGGAGGGTCTTCAGTCATCTGCCGTGGCTTTTTCTGAAGTGTCCTACAACGTCCTCCACGGCACTTGTGTCATGTTATATATTTCACGACATTGAAATCTCAGTTTTTTCTGCTGATCATTAAGTATATCGTTGCACATGTTGTACTACATGCTGTAACACACACTACAAGTTCTTAACATGTTACACATGTTGGGAACTTGTAATGATCAAGACTTTAGATTTGCAATCAAACTTTTGTAATTCTAGTGCAATGGAACTCTCCATGCTCCTTTAGAAACTTCATTTAAAAAATTCCTAGCAAAGATGCTGCTTTGCGTCCTTGAAAAGCCTTTGACAGGGCTTTGAAAGTCCTTCAAAACTCTTGAATTTTGGCCTCTGAAACCTGCACGAACCTTGCTAGAGAACGAGGATGTTTTATGGGTGGGTGACAATGTATTGAAAACGAAAGTTGTGACCACTGCTTATTATTTCCACTTGTGGTGTGTTCACACTTTCATAACTTCTTGACAGAAGATTTTTTATTTGCAGTAATACAGTAAACTCCCATTAAAATGACCTCGGTTAAGACGAATTCTCGGATATAACAAACAACATAGGTATGTTTGTTTGGTTTCCCATAAACTCAATGCTAAAGAAGTCCTCTTAAGACAAAACCCCTCACAGGTAACCTTCAAAACTCTTGAATTTTGGCCTCTGAAACCTGCACGAACCTTGCTAGAGAACGAGGATGTTTTTATGGGTGGGTGACAATGTAATGAAAACAAAAGTTGTGACCACTGCTTATTATTTTCACTTGTGGTCTATTCACACCTTCATAACTTCTTCACAGAGGATTTTTCATTTGCAGTAATATACTTTTAAAGTTGGATAGTAATATTATTAACCAATTTTTATGAGCTTACATATTGAAAAATGCCGAGTTGGTCATGAGGACAGTAAATAATACTAAGCTGGTCATGTTCTTATAACTCGTGGATATTTCTAAAGCTTGGCCCTCGTTATCTAAAACACCCTGTATATGCTTGTTTATAATCACTTCAGCTGAAGTGAAATTTGATCGCAGTGTTATGAAGTACAGTGCCATTATTCCTAGTGCATGGCAGTTTTTGTGGTATGTCAAAAAGCAAATTAACAGTGATTCTCTATTTGATCACTTGTAGCTAGCTACCTGGATCTTACTCATAAAGAAGAACGAGATGCTGAAGGTTTGTATTATGTGTCATTGAAAGGGGGTTGTTTGTGTGCAGGCTGGCAAAGAAGGGCGCCCTACAACGTTTACTGACCTAGCTGAAATGGTGTGTGCCATCAAGCAGCCCCAGAAGGGGAGGTCTTCAGGTAAGATGCTGCCATTTGCCGTGTTAGTGGCCATTTGTGACTGCCTTCAAATGTCACTTGCTTGCTTACGGTAGTAGCAATGCACAGCCACTTCAATGGAAACAAATTTCCATCATCAAGTGACTGCAGTTGATCTCTAGCATTCATAAGGCAATACATAAATCTATTATTTTTGTGGGTTGCTTAAATGAAAAAGAAAATGCTTATCATAACCTGCAGCATACATGGAAATACTCTATCAGGGGCAGAGCAGCTGCGCCATTTGCGCCATTGTGCACCAAACTATTTTATTTGCGCCATCCTGTGCTGGAACTGTCCCTGTTGCTCCGAACTCATTTATCAGCACCATCCTATGCTAACCGCCCACATTTAGCTGCTAAGTTTAACTGCAATTAAACCCTGGTCCCGAAAACGGTTATGGTTTTGGTTTCATCGGCTCTTCAGGCGCTAATTGCCATGGAGGAATGGGAAAAAAAAAGGTGGCGGCGTTGAGTCATTCGCCTTGCCTTGGCAAAGTAACCTTTTCTGACACCTCCCTTGCCTCCCCTTTCACTATCCAGGCCTTCCTTCCTCCACATTCCTCGCCAGATGCGGCGTGCTTCTTGAGTAGGATCTAATTTTTCCAAAGTCGTCACGTGATGCTTCTTCGAGCCATGCACCTTTGTTTTGGACTTCCTCGTGTGGTGTTTTGACAATTTGTTTGCTTGTGCCGGCTGCTGCGCGACTAGTGAAGCATGACCAAAATTAATATTTTTTGTGACTGATTAGAAAAGATCTTTGCATGAAAGGTTTTAGTTTATTGTAGGTGAAAAACTATCCAAGCTTTGCGGTGCGCAAGTTTCCGTAGCTGCTTCTATGAAGCTATCAGCGTATTGGACAGTTTGCCTGCACTTATTGGTTCGGTTTGCTTTTGTAATCCACCGATTTTCCAGACGCCGGATTTTTCAGACATTCTCGCGGTACTGCCACAAGCCCAATAGAATCAATGTATAAGAGAGTCTAAAATTTCGGATGCTTGGTCCCTTTGCCGCCTGATTTTTCTGACTTTTTGTTGCAATGGAAGGTCTGAAACAATCAGAACTACAATGAAACTAGTGAAACTGGCAAAAAATTTGTAGTCGCGCAATTTCGTCACAGCGAAACTTTATCCACAAGGCCATAAACGTTCAGAAAATATTAATATTATGACTTGTCCTCTGATCCCCGCAAGCACATGCATTGTTTATTGGCATCGTACTCTTGATAACTAGGACATAATCGGCCACACATTGAGCTTTCCCACTACCCTCAGAGCATGCCGAGTGTAAGAGCACTGCGAATCAACATCGCATCGCGTGCACTAGAGGCCAACTGTAAACAAAGAGGCAAAGTCCGCACTGTCGTAGTCATCAGTGAAGGGCAGAAAGTCAGTTGGAACACTTCGTGCCTTTTTATGCCATTAGTGCCTTTGAATTACTGCTGCATAGACCACGTATTTTCAGACCTACGTAGTCAATATCGATGATCGCGATGATAGCGAACGCGTTCTTGTCTACAGCGGGCAGCAACCTGAAGTTCTGTTTTCTCTTAATACGCGCTGGCCGTGCACATACCTTGATAAACTGTGTCCTAGTACCATTTTCGCCGCGTTTACGGAAAGTTGCATTGCTTCGACTCACTGCACGTTGGACGCACATGTATATTTCGGAGTTTGGTGGTGGCCACATGATTGCCAGAGAATTCAGCTCTGATGATTGCATGTAGCGACCGCGGTTTCTAAAACCTACAAACGGTAAAACCTCCATTCAGGCATTGTGTGTACTGGTCATGTGCATGCTTTCAGAGCTTCGTTGCTGCCATTCCTAATCATTGTAACCACTGTTTTGGCTGTAGTGGTTCTAACGTGCGTGTACTTTACAAGTTCGGCAGCCGCCATCCGTGGATGCGTCAACACGACTGCGATTTTCAGTAGAACACAGTTTCACTCGGACGCTGCACGTGTTGGCTGCGCGCATGCCTTCAAAATGGTGTATTAGTCATGCGAGACAGCAGGAAAAGTGACAGCAAGCAGCAGTTTCATTTTATGTCAGCGTAATGAGCATGATGTCAGAAACATGGGGGCAGTTCTTGAGTATCGATGCACTTCCACTGCAGCCCACATGTGCACGAAACTCGCGGCTCCAGTGTGGTACTTCATTCTTGACCCTCCTGATCAGAAAAAATATCGGTGAAATTGTGCGTTTTTGGCGTACATTCATCTTTTTTTCGGACTGCCTGATTTTTCTGACGTTTTTGCATTCCTGAGAGGGTCCGAAAAATCGGTTGTTGACTGTTACTATGCATTTCCACCTGTGGACCATGATTTTAGCTTTGCTTTATGGACAGTGAAAGATGGTCCAACATTACTTATACCTTTTAACAGCACCTCATTATGTAGTGCAGTGTATGTTCGTCGACCCTTGCAGGCACTGTAACTGCTGAACAAATGCTGAATGCCGTCGTGAGTTGACTTAAACGCTGCCATTTATAGGACACGAATTGAGGCCTGTTATCTTACCCCTCTTTGACAGTCCGCATGAGCTTTGTCCATTGAACAGTGATAACGTAGTGCACTCGCTGGTGCTGAAGGTAAATAGTTAATTTCACGTATTGCAAACCTCCAGATGTAGCACAAGAACTGTGTTCCTGGTTCCATGTAGATTCTAATGCACTGTAGATTGCATCATATAGTAGATAACCGATATTGCAGGTGTACCAAAATGCTAAGATTATTTTACAGCTCTGGAGAGCTTTAACAAAAAAACTTCCAGGATAGGAGCATATATCTCCAGGCAGTGTTCACCTGGCACGGATGCAGTCATCGATAGACATACTATATTATAACAAAACAAAAAGGACAATACGAATGAATGTACATAGTTAAATGAGGCTCTTGCACAATTTAGCTTAATGTTTGCTGGATGCAGCAGTGGATAAATACTGCTGCACAAGTGTTGTGAAGTGGTGTCATATCTTTCCAAAAGGCACTTTTGCCTGCTTCCAGGACTGCTCCCAAACCTATGTACTCTGTTCCCCCCCCTGCTTTATGTATGACAATAAATTTGTACCCGCATGTAATGATAGATTATCTGAGATTGTAAAATTGTTAGCATGTGCTCAGCGCGAGACAAATTCTCCATTCACAGCTGTGCACTATGTCATCTTATTTTAGCAGCATCACTGCTTTCTGGAAACATGACTTTGTTCTAGTTTTGCATACTGCTTTGTCTTAGTTTTGCATCTTAATACAGTCGAACCTCAGTATATCGAACACTGATATATTCAGTCATTACCCACATCAAACTCTTTCCATAACAGCTCAAAAATCGCATACTTTTCTAATGTTTTATCTTAAATGGGGCCGCATGCAAAATGTATGTATGAAACTCTGCCACCCCAGGACATGTGCATCCTAGTGACAGCCAGTAGGCTTTCCTGCAACATTATCAAATGTGGAGGCACAGTGAACGTTTCCAACTGCTGCATGCTAGGGTTCACAACTGTGCCAGAGGTGCCATTTGAATGCAGCAGCATGGCTAGTTTGACAACACATAGCTTTAGACAGTGCCACTGCTTGTGAGGGGATGACAGATTACAGTGCGGGTGCTTAAGTACTTCAGCTTTGGTTTTCACTACACTTGATGTTATCTTTTAAAGCTCATTCCACCATGCAAGATGGTGCAAAATACAAGGTGGTAAACATTCAAGGCATATTATTTATTGCTATTTGTATGTGAAGCTTCCTTCTGTGAACAGCACAGCAAACTCATGCCTGCCGACTGTTTCTTGTCTCAAAAATTGCAGATGTTTGCACGCACGTGTCAAGCTACCTTTCAGGTTTATTTTTGGTATTCGTTCTTTATCTTTTACATTCGTGTAGTGGTACCTACCTTTGCGATATTGATGAAGACGGTTGTGGTTAGCCAATGCTTGGCCAGCTGTTTTGCACTGTTAGATGTTTGGCTGTGTGAATGCCATTGAAACCATGGTTAATCACACTTTTGCCAATAAGCAGCAGGCTGCACTGTCCCAGCTGTTCTACTCAAAGTAACAAGTACTTTATCTGGAGCTCTAGATGTGTATTTACTGTGCCACAAATGGCTCATTTATTGACTTGTACCACATGGTGACATGTTTTTTAAGCGATTTTATATCTTGAGCTATTTTACAAACCCTGCATTGTTTCATATATTGAGGTTTGGCTTTATCAGAAGACAACAAACATAAATGTTATGAAAACGTACCAGAAAGCATTCCTGGGAATTTGCTTTATGTAGCAGTATAAAAAAATTGTTTCTGTGCACTGCATCCAACAACTGCTTCAGCAGTTATTCTTCGAGGAGGAGCCTATGCCCAAAGACACCCCTGCCATTTTAGTGCATTAAAATTTACTGTTTGGTCTAGTTTGAATTAAGCAGCTTTTAAGTACATTCAAAACGTAGCAGGCCAAGCCAAATGGAAATTTTTTATTTGTTTCAAGTGATGGAGAGCTTGACTTAGTCGGGGTTTGAATTATTGTGAGCCAACTGTACTTTTAACGCTTGTGCAACTTCAGGCTGATCTTCTTATAGTGCAGTAACACTGTACGAGCCTTTATATAACTGTTTGACCCTGAAAGACTGTGAACTAGGTGATATTTATAGCACATGTGTTGGGCGAACAGGGGAGCACAGCTGTGGCACCTTTGCAGTTGTCCTGCATGCTTTTCACTGGTAGTGTGGTTAAGTCATACCATTTAATGCACTGGCTGTGCAACAGTGGTGCCTTATTATTTGAAAACGTGTTTGCTCTCGGTGGCTTCCTCAATCATACATTAAAACCTCGTTATAACGAAGTTGAAGGGGGAGCCGTAATTACTTTATTATAACCATTAGTTTGTTATAGCCAATATCCATTTAATTTATGGGAATTTCAAGGGGAATTGCGATTGCTTCGTTATATCCAGTAGTTCATTATATCCGGGTTCTTTATAACGAGGTTCTACTGTATAAATAAAATGTGTTATTGGCATGGACCTCTATTTCACAAGGAATGATGTGCAAAGTTCTGACATTTTCTCGAGCAGTCCAGAATCAACTGTGGCATTTATTGTACAGACAGAAAAGTGGTTTGAACTCTCCACTTATTTTACTCTAGAGGCTGCCAGTGATTCAACATTACTTGAACCAAGCAAGTATTTACGCATTCCTAGCTATATTAAGGCAATCTTCCTGAAAAGAAAAAGAATGTGATGTCCTCATGAAATATGTTTGTTGCTTCATTTAAATTGTTCACATTTTACCTCAGTAGTTCCTTACAGCACTTTAGAGATTGCAAGGTGCTTTAAAGCCGCTTTCTGCACTTATTGATCACACACATAGCTGCAACACACACACAGGCATATTGAATGAGACAAAGGACAATATATTGAGGGACCTGTTTTCATTAAACACAACCATACAATGGAAACGGATAATAACGCCAAGGAAAGCATAAAGGATGTTACTTGTATTCCATAAGCATGGTAATTATGACATAAAGGGAAATGAAAGTGGACGAAGAAACAACTTTCAACTTGCAGCAACTTGTTGCCTGCGCATCTCAAGCAAGTGACTGCAGCGGCTTTAAAAGGGGTTTCAGAGTACTTCTTCTTATCGAACACAAAGTTGTTGTAAGTTGGTGGCTTAGGTGTTGGTTGCTGCTACAAGCAAGCAGCCTCGTGGCGATCTATGCACGAACCATGCACACCAGCTTAGGGCAACTATATAAAGTACTTTGAAGTGCCTGTTCAGATTGCTGCTGTCACATTCACGAGAGGCATCGATGTCCAGTCAACTTGCACAATTATTTGCATTTTCTGCCACAGCTTTGAAATATGGAAAAAATATCCAGGAAATGCATAGTGAACTGGAAACAGTTGGACATATTTTCATATATGATGTACAATTTAACATGCAACCCTTAGCAATTGGCCACGTAACTGGTAATTTGTGTAATCAATCTTTACGATTGAAGCAGTAAATGCTTACAAAAAATTCACTACTTTGCACAAGGTGTGAACTAATAAAACACCTTTGGTCTTATCTTTGTATTCTTAGTTCCTGCCCCTTTTTTAAATTAGCAGGAGCACACTGTATCCCATTGTGTTATTTTATTACAGTGAAACCCCGACTATACGACGTTCTCGGGACCGCACAAAAGCATCATAAAATGCAGGCGTCGTAAAATCCGAACAAAAATTTATGCCCTTGAGTGCACCGCAATCCGCTGGTGTGATTTCCAACAGCCGCAGCGAAACATGGCACATGCTCAAGGGGGGACACGGCCTTTAAAAGTCGAAAAATCTCGAAAAACACGCTTTTCGGAAAACCATATATTTACACTGTATGTGTCATAAACTACCCCTCCTGTAATTTCCAGCTCCTAATTCGTCCTAAAACTACTTCATATCAAATATATTACGAGCAGTGGCAGCTTCTGTGCTGCCCAAACACGCTCCAAAGCAGCACAACTTCAAGCAAGCGCCATTCACGCGCCATTCAACTGACCAGCGCCATTTTGGTTTGGTTTTGTTTGTGAATTCCTGCGCTTTTTTCCACCGCCATCGGCGGGAGCGGCGGTGGCATGGTGGAAGCATGGTTTGCGCATGATTGGGGGGCTCGCAGGGGCATTCAAGTATCCCACGCTTGGATGCGAAGCTGCGATTGGGCTAAGCACGTGCTCCTCGAGAGAGTGGGTAAACGTGCGGCCGCTACTGGCTGCTGCATGCGATGACGTGGTGGCCTTCTCCGGCGAGTGCTTCGTGCGTCGTCTGCTACGGTCAGGGTTAGCGCCTGCTTCGTGGTTGTTGCCGCGATGTCTCCCTTTGTGTGTGCCACTTCGCTTTTCGTTATCACAGGAGAGAGATTGCGGGAGAGCGGGAGAGAGTTGCTTGGTCGGAAAGGGTGAAAAGAATGGGGGAAGACCACAACCGCGCGACTCTATGCCGCCACTCGCGGCGCCGGCGGCCACTGGGCCAGGGGGAAGACGAACAAGTGGCAGCGGAAAGCCGAAACAAACTCGTTTCCTGAGCGCTCGGCATGCGGAGGGGTGACGCTCCTGAAAGAGCTGGTGCGATGACAGACGCCCACGGCACTTCCCTTTTCTTCGCTGTTTCGTCACGCTGCTTCGCGTGGATTGTCGTGTAACGCGGGTTCAGCGTAAGATCGTGTCGTATAATTGAGGTTTTTAATGCATTGTGTCTATGAGGCTTTCACCGGGATGGGACTAATCCATTGTAAAATGCAAGTCGCTGGGCCAGGGGAAGACGAACGAGCGGCAGTGGAAAGCCGAAACAAACCAGTTTCCCGAGTGCTCGGCATGCGGAGGGGTGACTCTCCTGAAAGAGCTGGTGTGACGAAAGACGCCCACGGCACTTCCCTTTTCTTCGCTGTTTGGTCACGCTGCTTCGCGTGGATCGTCGTGTAATGCGGGTTCAGCGTAAGATCGTATCGTATAATTGAGGTTTTTAATGCATTGTGTCTACGAGGCTTTCACCGGGACGGGACTAATCCATTGTAAAATGCAGGTCGTCGTAAAACCGGGGGACGTAAAACCAAGTTTCCACTGTATTACTTCTGTTGTCTGACCAAAATTCTTAAGTGTCGTGAAGCATGTATAGTGCACTTTAGCCTGTTCAGGTGAGTTAGCTAAAGAGGCAAGTGACACTTACATGACATATTGACAGCAGTGTCCATGTAAGAAATTTAAACAAATATACTTTCGAAGTATTCACTTTAGGGCAGGGGTTCCCAAACTGGCTTCTGCTGTGGGGCCTCCCACACTTGAGGAACAAAGGATGCAGTACAATGCAGTACAAACCAATAAAAAGGGAATTTATTTGCACCTACTACATTAGTAAGCACGTTAGCCGAACTATACAAACAGGCATGTTAATGTAACACACCATGGAATTGATGATGTTCGACTCGCTGCAACAGGGTACCAAGCGTGTACTGTTTGCCCCATGCCGGAAAAGTAAGCCTACGTTGCCCACGAGATAAGTCTCGTGAACAAAGGCACAATCGGAGAACAAGAAAGGCGTTCACAGGGTCGTCCCAGCGAAGCCCGTCGCGATGCACGCACAAGCATCCACTGCGCGCAACGACGTCCCGAGCCAAAGAGAGCGAGGGTCATTGCCCGTGGTCCCGCAAATCCTCGCTGCCCAGTAGCACTACCGCGGGAACACCGGTGCCATCCCCAGCACTGCGGCGGGCTGACGATGATGTCACAGCTTGTGCCCTATTTGGAGTAGCTTTGAGCAAATGCGAGCGCTGCGCAATAAAAAATTATCAGGGGATGTCAACTTCCCCACACCGCAGAAGCCACTGGTCCAGCAGAGAGTGTTATAGGGTTCTATGAGCACTCAGAAAGAATCCAACCTGCTTCAGTTTTACACCATAGACACCCAATTTATTGATTTCAAGAACAAAATTTGTATAGCATTTTACATTCAAGGAAGCTGTTACATGGTGCACATCCACATAGGGAGTGTCTGAGTAACAAGGGACCCATGTGGTGGCAGCAATTAAAGAAACCCCGAATCACCTCCCAGGTGAAAAAACATGCTACGGATAGCAGATGCTGCTAAGAACAGCACAGCCGAATATTGTAGTCATGCATGGCATGTACAGTTGAAAACCAAAGCACATAGTTACTTTCTCAAGCACCCCCTCTTCAAACAGAGGCTCGCTCTCTTGGATGCTGCTGGCAGCTGCCAAATTTTAGCATTTGGAAAATTGCTGCTGTTGCCTGATAGGTGAGATACCATATCAACCGAAATATAAGTCGAGATATTTTCAATAAAACGAGCTAAAGATACCCCTCGTCTTATATAGCGGTGTTTAGCCAGAGAGCAGGGCGTGCATGTGTCAAAAGCCGCACACAGCGATATCCGCATCCAAATCCAATAGCAAGCATTTTCTTTTTAGTCTCCCTGTTCCAACTTTACCGCTCCGATTGACGTTGTGTTTGATTTTATAGAGTTCTCTTTTTTTTATTATTTACTAATATGAGTAGCAGCATGAGGAAGCAGTTCAGCTGCATCGTCATCATCAGCCCATCTTATGTCCACTGCAGGACGAAGGCCTCTCCCAATGCTCTCCATCCTTTCCTGTCCTCTGTGAGCTGATTCCATTTGAAGCCTGCGAATTTCTTAATTTCGTCACTCCATCTTACTCTCTGTCGTCCACGGCTGCACTTACCCTCTCTTGGTATCCATTCCGTCGTTCTAAGTGTCCATCGGTTGTCTAGCCTTCTCATCACGTGAGCTGCCCATGTCCATATTTTCTTCTTTACTTCGACTATTATGTTGGCTACCCGTGTCTGTTCTTTAACCCACTCAGCTCTCTTCCTATCTCTTAGAGTAATGCCTATCATTTTTCGTTCCATAGCCCGCTGTGTGGTTCTTAACTTCCTTTCTAGCTTCGTTGTAATTCTCCAAGTTTCTGCCCCATGTGTCAGTACTGGCAAAACACAGTAATTATATAACTTTCGCCTGAGTGATAATGGTAAGCTTCCATTCATGAGTTGGGTATGTCTCCCATATGCACGCCATCCGATGTTTATTCTACGGTGGATTCCTTTTACATGAGTAGGTTCTCCTGTCAATAGCTGTCCTAGATATGTGTATTCTTGTACGACTTCTAATGTCTGGTTTCCAATTGTGAAGGCACGTTTTCTCGCTGTGAAACCTATCATTACTTTTGTTTTCTGCATGTTCATCTTTAATCCTACCTTAGCACTTTCCCGGCTTAAGTCTACAATCATCTTCTGTAGTTCGTCGCCATCATTGCTGAACAGTACTATGTCGTCAGCAAAGCGTAAGTTACTCAAAAATTTGGCATTTATCCTTAGCCCTGCTTCGTCCCAGTCTAGTCTTTTGAAGATTTCTTCCAAGCATGTAGTGAATAGCATTGGAAAGATTGTATCACCTTGTCTGACACCTTTCTGTATCGGGATTTTCTTGCTTTTCTTGCGCAGGAGTAGGGTGGCTATAGAGTCTTTATAGATGTTAGCTATTATATTTACGTGGCTATCACATGTTCCTTGACGACGCAATGCCTCCAGAACTGCTGTTACCGTATTTGCTCGCATAATGATCGCACTTGCGTAATGGTCGCACCCCTAAATTTTGTCGTCAAAATTCGATTTTTTTTCCCCGCATAATGATCGCATCCCGAACTTGCCGCAGCGATATGTCGTGTGCCAAGTCCAGCTGACGATCATCATGTTTACCATCTGTCGAACGTTACGTAAATAACTCTTCAAGACTCACCAAGTGAACTGCACGCACCAAGCAGATGCCTAATTTTTGCCCACCCTTAGCGGAAACGTGCTGTATTAGGATAGCAGTAAAGACAAATGCCGTAGTTTTCACCACGCCAACAGCTTCAAGAAGACAGGCATATCTAACGCGCTCGATGGAACGGAAGATAACCTTCTGTGGGACTGCGATGACACTGCCGGTTCCGACAGGGAATCGAGCAGCGACGACACTGAAGCCAGTGATGCTTCCGACTCTGAATGAAAGTTAGGGGGTCAGTGAATGAAAAAATTAAAGGGCAATATGCAATGCATGTAGTTCCTGCGTAATGTGTGTGCTTATTACAAAGGCAAGCCTTACTCTACTTTTATTTGTGGTTATGTTCATGATAGCTATCCTAAGAATTCTGATACGCGACTTGTTGGCGTTCTCGGTGCTCAAAATATTATTTTGCGGAAAATTTACCCCGCGTAATGATCGCACCGCGAAATTTGCGTCAAGTTTTCTGAAAAGAAAGTGCGATCATTATGCGAGTAAATACGGTATCTCTAATGAGTCAAAAGCTTTTTCGTAGTCTACGGAAGCCATATAGAGGGGTCTGTTGTATTCAGCGGATTTCTCGATTATTTGGTTGATCACATGAGGATGGTCTATTGTGGAGTATC
Organism: Hyalomma asiaticum; assembly: GCA_013339685.2. NCBI lineage: Eukaryota > Metazoa > Arthropoda > Arachnida > Ixodida > Ixodidae > Hyalomma > Hyalomma asiaticum. The sequence goes on along the minus strand of CM023481.1, from coordinate 181,300,197 downwards.
CTTGTCTGAACCCTGCTTGCTCTCTTGGTTGATTAAATCCATGTGTTGCTCTTATTCTATTTGAGATAACCTTTTTGAATGTTTTGTATAGTGCTGAGAGTAGGCTGATCGGCCTGTAGTCCTGCTTTAGGTCTTTTACATCTCCCTTTTTGTGTAATAATAGAATGTTTGCATTTTTCCAACTTACTGGTACATTTGAAGCTTTGAGACATTCTGTGTACAGTGTCGCGAGCTTTCTAGTTAGGAAATCTCCTTCATCTTTGACTAAGTCGGCGGTTATGCCGTCTTCTCCAGCTGCTTTCCCGTGAAACATGCCTTGAATTGCTTTCCTAACCTTCTCTGCAGTGACGCATGGAACTTCTCTGTCCTGATAAGCGCTTGTTACACTCCTGGCGGGGTGTCTCGTGTTTGAGCTGTAGAGTTCCGAATAGAAGTCTTCGGCCACCTTGGCTATATCATTGAAGATAGTAACGATGTTGCCCTGCCTATCTTTCACTGCATGCATTATGTTCTTTCCTGCACAAAGCTTCCTTTATTTGTTTGGATGCTGACTCCTTTTCTGACGGCTGCTTCTATTTCTTTCATGTTATGGTTGCGTATGTCACTGACTCTACTTTTGTTGATGAGCTTAGACAACTCGGTGAATTCTATCTTATCTCTTAAGTTAGGAACAGAGAGTTTCTCTCACAAAGGAACTTTGGCGATTTCCATTGATAGCAGTGTAGATACTCTCATCCTCGGTAATCCATGGTTACAAAAATACTGCAATCATTTAACTGTCACAGTCAAATAAGACATTTATTTTGTTCATCATTCACATGCATCTCAGAGGCACATGCATGTGCCTCCGAGATGCATTCTGCATTTGCCTGATGTGCCCCAACCTTTTGCTAATCTTTGCAGTTTAATCGTGACATCAACGAAATGGTCCGACATGAATGTTTAGCCATAAAGAGATGTGCTAAGCGTCACCTGTGTGTGTGTGTGAAGGAACACAAGGGGAATTAATGGAATGCAAGAGCAAGTTGCAAGAACACATAGCAGTGTGGATGTATTTACTTTTGTATTGTTCATTTGTATTTAAGCAAATCAGTTTTTTTAAATTATTAACCACTGGACTTACTTTCCATGTGAACTTCATTTAGCCTTGTTAAATTGAGTCATCCTGTGCTTATGCAATACGTACCTGCCAAGTCTCCCGTATTACCTGGGAGACTTCCGGAGTTTGACCATTTCTCCTAGTTGTACGGGCAACAGGAAAATCTCCGGGAAATTCAGCTGTGCCCCATTTCTGTTCTCTTAAAAAGCTTAAAATTGATTTTAAATATGTTATAGCCTATATTAGGCATTGATATTTCGTAGATGATGCGTGTGTGTCCATACAAATCTATCCCACAATTTATTTTGCCTTCAAAATTTTGTGCCAGTACTGCTTTAAGCGGAGAGCTCAGCACATAAAAGGGTATATCATAGGAGCCGTCTACCGATATCTGTCGAATTGGCGCGCGCGACCACCCCTCTCCCACTGGCACCCTTTATGGTCCTTCGGCTGACGAAAGATGGGCTGGGCATTTCCTCTCTGCTTGAGAAGTAAGCGACGATAGGCTTTGCACACGGAACAATAGTATTGCATGTGCCCTTTGTGCCATGGAGATGGCCTGGTCGTTTCATCTTTGCTTCAGTCGTGCTAGTCCTCAGTGCTATTGCGCATTTGCTCGCGCGTAAAACATACGATGCATAAACAATGTTATCGATTTGGACTGGAATTAGTACAGAACAATGGTGACAGCAATTAAAAGCCGCTGACAGTGTCCATATAATTGCTATCGCAGTACACCCGTCCCCCGCCCGTTGAGTCATCTCCCATATTCTGGTTCTACAAACTTGCCAGGTGTGCTGATATCGATATTGATGCAATTCTTGCAGTGCGTTTGACAACCACTATGCATAGTTGAGAAAACTCATACTAGAATAGAAGTGCACTGTTGCTAGCATTTCATTTGGTATTGCTGCCAACATGCTCACAGGTACATGTTTCTGTGATGAAAACTGAAACAATCTTTCTCTTTTGGTTTCAATAAATCATACGTTTTATAAAAGTGCACATGAATGTGCAGCGAGGTCTGGTGAGGAGCTCTGACAAAAATGTGATATTGAATGGTCTCTGTTACTACTCTATCACTACCATTAGTATTTCTTATTTCACTGCTAAATTTTCCTGCAGTTGCCCTTTCTGCTTGTGTTGGTCATTGCTAAACTTTCTAGACGATGGATAGTTTATAACATTGTATAATTCAAGATATGCTACAGATGAGCAGCCTCACTTCTTTGCTTCATCATATTAAGCTGGTTCTCACTTGTATTTCTCAGTGTCCGACGACGATGAATACGAATGCAGCGAACAAGATTTTGTCACGGACACAGAAAAGGCAAGTTACTTTTTCTCAGTTAGTCTTGTTCCTTTCAACCTCGGGCTAATGTTAAAATGAAAACAAACAAACCAAAAGACTTCTTTCAAACTTTCTTTCTGAGCTTCAGCAGTGTCACTTCAATGGGTGTAATGATGCACAGCTCGGTGATTCCGAGAGATATTGAACGTGCATATCTCCTTGCTATTTTTATTTTGTCTGGCTTCTTTATATGTTATGAAAGCCAATTCAAACTGCCTGAAAGCAGAAATTTTATTCCTGAGAGGCATTTCCAGCATGGGTGTCCTCCTATTTCTTACTGCAATATTTTCACAATATTTTCAATTTTACAGCAATTTTTTTTTCTTTTGTGGCTGTGAAATTATTCCACAGCTACAGCAAAAAGGCTGAAAGAATCAAGGTCAAAGATGAAACTTTGACTTTTATTTTCTTTTCTACTTTTGAACATGAAATGGCAAAAATTAACAGTAAAGCTCCTAAAGAATAATTCATCAGTCTGAACCACCTTAATATTTCACTTTTGTATCCCTTTAACTGCTCTGTGCTGTGGCTCATTCTAATTTTGCTCCAACTATAGTACATGGCCAGATTGACTGCAAGTATTTCCGTGTGACATGCAGGATGAAGAACCAGAAGAGCTCAGTCCAGGACCCTGTGAAGTTGCTTTATGAAAAGGCCTAGTGACAAGACTGTGATGTGCTGGACAGGTGCTTTTTGACTGCGTATGAACTATGGTAGTGTAATGTTAATTTATCTCTCGACGTACGTGCGCCTACGTGGACACATATCAAGTCTAAGTCGTGCCACTGACAATGTTAACGTGTGGTCTTTGGTCTGCTATTCGCCAGGCTGACCACATGCACTGTGCACAGAGCCTAGTCAAAAAGGCAAGTGGCCCAGTGTACACTGCTGTAAATAGCTTGTATTTATGGGTGCCACTCCCTGCTCCTTTCTGTTCCTGTGCCTCCTGTTCTTTTGTAAATAATTATAGCTTATCCTCACCATCAACGACGTAGCTTTATTTGTGATGACTTGGCTGCCAATGCAATTTAGGTCAATGGCCTATAGGTGTTCTAGATTCTATTTTCATAAAAAAAAAAAAAACATTCGCTGGCTGCTACTGTGGCTTACAGTCAAATAAAATGCTTGCAGGGTGTTTTATGAATTGTGGCATGCTCAACTGCCCTGGACATGTTTTTTTATACATAAACATTTGTACTTTAAAAATCTTGAGAAGGGATGGGGTTATTGTGATCCTCACTTTTGCAAATTAGATGTGTGCGTACATGCTACCTTGGAGACATTCAAAACTGGGAGATTTACAGAGCAAAAGAAAGAAAAGGGGGGAGGGAGGTTGAAAAAAGAAGCCTGGGCACATTTTATTTCTTGCTCCTCAGGGACACAGTAACGTCATACACGGCTGTGAATGATTGCCAGTAAAGTTTGAGATGTCAGTGATCATACTGGTACTTATAATTATAGCACACGTGTAATTATATATACGTATGTGCATGGAAAAACGCACAATGACCTGTGATAGTGGCCCTTTCCCATACTTGGTACACTTCACTGTATAATACAGTTGTAGGGCAGCAAAGCGAACTTTTGAAATAAATATAATGCTGATATACAGCAGATAGACGTTGAAAGAACATAAGCGAAAACATCTGTGTGTACAAATGAGACGGTAATTGATAAAGGGCTCATTTCTTTGTTAGACACAACCTAATGAATCCAACAGACAGCGAGGCCAAGGAAGGCATAGGGGAAATTATTTGTAGTAATGGAATAAATGGAAAGGAATTAAAGGTGATCGGTAGGGACCAAACCTACCAACTGAGCTACAAAGGCGGCCATTGTAGCTCAATCCCTTCATCCACATTTTGTGTGCAAAGGACACCATTTATGGACTGTGGAGCCTAAAACTTTCATTGTATGGTAGATGCACACTGCAGTGCGATGCTAACCATGACTTTCTCATCGAGATGAAGATAATGCACTGAACAATAAATAACAAAGGCCACGCAGGAATGACACAGCAGCGCTGCTTTAAATAAAGACCGGAACCAGAGGGGCCTTCTAGTACCTTTCCATCAGTGAGTGGAGAGAAGGGTTGTGATTCTACAAGGCCAGAAGATCTTTATAACCACTGTTCTATGCCATTTTCCTTTTGTGGCGAGTTTAGGGCTGATTATCTGGAGATTTACAGTTGGGAGCAGTACTCAGGAATCTGGAGTTTCCCGGGAAAATCTGGAGGGCAGGCATGTGGACATAAACATATGCGCACCCATTTAGCTCCCTCCCCTTTATTTCTTCACTAGGAATTGTTAACAGTGCTCCCAACATCTACATTTGTCAAAACAGCAGCACTAATCAAGAATCAGGAGGACTTCAGTATGAAGATGGCCTTGAGGAAGTTATCTTGGATTGCGTGAAAGCACATGTTATCAACGGGTATGGAACCAGTTACAACCCCATGGATTTAATAAACACAGATTTTTACCTCTCATTTCCCATTTGTATGGTTGAAGTCCAACTATTGACTAGTTGCAACATCATCTTCCAAGGTGGGTTGCCATCAATCTTGATTGTACAAGTTTTGACAACTATGAACAAGTGATACTTATGTTTATTTAGTTGTACAGCTCAATTCATACAAGTTTAATCAATTTTTGAACAGCACTGATAGTTTATCACAAAAAAATTTTAGCAAAATGAGGCTTGACTCGGGCATGTTGAAATTGCACAGCAGCATGACCCGTATTCTTTCTGCAAAGCAATAAATTGGGCAGACAAAATGGGTGTGAAATGCCTTCACATGTTTCCAAGGAAAAGTAACCCAGCCAATAACAGGCAGAGTGCCAAGATGCTACATTCTCTTCACATTTCATTGAAAGGCCTTAAGGACACTTTGTCTAGTTCGTGTTACTTTCAACCATCTCTGAAGCTTCTGATCAGCACTGCTATGTCATCAGTGTCATATTTGAGCAAATATGGCTTTTAGCACCAGCTGTACCGTTGTTTCTTGGCAGTACTTGCCTTCTAATACCTGGTGACAGAACATGCGAGCAACACCGTGCGGTGCTAATTTCTGTGCCGCTATAATTTCATAGAAGTACTGAATTGACTGATGAAATTCTTATCTTCTCAGTTTAAAGCATAACTAACAACACAGTCACAATAACATGGCACACACCCTTTTTCCCTGGCTCTGCATTCTTACCCCATCACAGCGATTTCACAGTAGCCTCATATGCTATAACAAAAGCTTACTTAGTTGCTTTCAAAAATAGCTTTTTTTTCTTTTAACAACATGTGAGCCCTAAGAACTTCTAAATGCCATAGTGTACACAGATACTCCTAATTACAGACTTACTATATTTAGATCTCTTGAGCGGGCAGATGCATGGACTGCTTTACAAAATGCTTAATATACAATGGCACAAAGTTTATTAAATGAGACCAATTTCAGTCATAGTTGATGTTTTTTACCAGGACTAATATACACATGCAAATCCTTCCTGCAAGATGAGTAAGCCACTATGACTGCAATATGTTGCCAAAAACTTCAAACATATGCACATGACAGCCTAATGATACTGAAAACACATTTAAAAATTTCAATATTTTTTACAGTTGTTCAGTAAACCTATGTCCCCTTTTGCTGAAAGAATCCTTGAGAAACCGGCAAGCTGAAATAAAATGTCTAAATATAGTGCCAACAACATTGGGAACCGTTGATACATCCAGTAAAACCAAAAGGCCAATCAAGTTCCCGTTGGTAGGCTAATAATGCTGACTTTACAGCACGACAATAGGAGAAGAGCCACAAAGACAACTGATAGTCTATGTTCTTGTTAGATTTATGCTTTGTGTGGCATCATAAAATTGTGTACCAGCTTGCCCATACCTTGCTGTGGAAGGGTAAACCTTATAACATGTAAAGCTGAGCAAGAGTCCAAGTGAACCATTTAATAATTGTGCAAAGCTGTGTACATAAACAGCATCATTTGTGCTTGGCCGACTGCTAAAAATGCTTAGACATTTGAATTGAGCTCCATATTTGCAATAAACCGAGTTAAAACTTTCACACAGCAGTAATACTTACTTTTGATAAATACCAATACCAATAAAACATTCATACCAGAAGATGTATAAAAATGCAATTCACATCATATGTCCTCTATTAAAGGAAATGTGATGGATGTAAAATTCGCTGCTGCTCACTGTTTCACATAGCTACTAGAGCAATGCAAGTTTGGGATCCAGCAGGCACATTATTCCACCAATTAGATGAAGGCTTCCAGTAACCAAGACCTGAAAATTAAAAGAAAAACTGTTACAAGCCAGGCCAGCTAGATTTCAATAGCATATTCCAGATGGCAGGGTACAGTTTCCCTGTCATGTAACAACGAAGTGGTTCCCAATAGTTTCAAATCCAGTCAACTTTTAGGAGAAATGGTTATGACCTCCAAGTTTTATTGGTGGTTTGTACAATTTTTCTAAACACGTGCATTCTCTCAATATACAACCATTGAAGAGAATGGATGGTATTTAAGACTGCAAGGAACAGTGGAGGAACACAAATGATTCTCGTAGCGCTCATTTTGTTTTTTGCTTTTCAGCAAGAAAATATAAATAGCAAAGTAAGTGACATCTTCATGTAGGTGTCCATTACATTGCTGTAGCTACTAATATTTTACCTATTCGGTGTCACTCCCCCCCCCCGCCTCAACACACACACACACACACACACACACACACACACACACACACACACATGCTCAGGCTCTACAGAGAATTCAGATAAGGTTCATTTTATGTGTTTGTGTACTCGCTTTGATGGGAACCACGTTGATGTTGCCACACGGCAGTGTAACTGAAGCAGACCCATGATACTGATAAACGAGACCTTTGGTATGGAATTTGCAGGATTCCTATTCATAGATGGATGTGGCTAATGCAGAGCACTTGCTGTCAGTGATGGGTGCACATACCATTGCAGTGAATCCTTTATCAGTATTATGGATGACATGGGTCATTTTCGGTATGTTATCAGCCAAGTCGGGCTTGCTTGTGCATTCCTTTGCACATATATGGTCTCAATTGGCACATATATAGTATTCACTGCAAAGGCGAAAATGTACAATGGGAATTGCATGCTTGGACTTGGTCCGCAGCGAAACAGAGGAAGACAAAGAGAAGGCGAATAGAACAGCCATCCAGTAGACAAGGCGTTGTATGTGTCTATATTACAATGGCACACTCGACAAAAGACACACCTTAACTCTTTCCTTACTGCAGAAAAAGGCCCCTTTTGCTATGCATCGACATATTTTTTTTTCTTGGGAACTTTTCGGTGCACAGTAGAGTGTTATATATGAAAATGTAGGTGATTGCATGGCCTTATGTAGTAAAATGCAAAACAAGCACTTCCACATCTTTTGAAATTTTATTGCTGAAAGTTGAAGAAACGGCAGCAAAATGTACATAACACATAAAATTGATGGTACACTTCACGACGTGTACAATTGAACAAAACTAGAATATACAAATGGTTGCCCGTGCCCTCAGATACAATGCCTGCAAATTTGAGCACCGTAGGGGAAACAGCATTAGTTTGAGTGACCCGAGTTTAGCGCCCATGACGCATATGCCAATCCGTGAAGCAGTTGTGCGTAGTCTTGAAGCAAAGATGCGCTTCACAGGTGCTGCAGAACACTTTTTTTTTTTCACTTTTTTTTGTGTTTTCATAACACAGCTTGCAATTTCTTCAGTGTTCGTGCACTGATAAACAGCCACGTCTCACTCCGGTGCATCACGTCCAGTTGTACGCCAGGTTCGTTTTGGAGAAAACCTCACTCAGCACGGCGCGTTGGGCCGAAGATCTCAATAAGTAGTTGACACCCTAGAGAAACAATGTAAACAGGTGTCATCACTTACAAAATGCGCACACCCCAAACAACATCAACATCTGAAACTACTTGCCTTGCAACACTAGTCGAAGGTCCAGGCTGCGTAGATGAGTCATCGCTGTCAGAGTCAAAATATGACGATCCAATGTCCTCCACGGACTCCTCGCTACTGCTGTGATTGATAACATCAGCAACAGAAGCAGCGGAATTACTTTACAAACGTTGCTCCTTCAGCAGCGCACGATCTGCGTTCGGTGCCATGGTGCGAAACTACTCCGCATCCGCTGCTGCTTTTTTTTTTTTTCGTGAGAGTCCTCACGCCGACACAGCAAGAAAAAGCAAGAAAATGCACATTGGTTCTCTTTTTACTCGCCAGATGGCGCTAGGTGTCCATAAAAGCGGATTTTTATTTTTGGCGCGGCATTTGAAACCATCGGTCCATAGTGATCGACGCTCTACGGCGCAGTGAGAAAAGAGTTAAGGGCGCCCTCGAGGGTCGTCGGTGATGCGTGAATTAGATTCAAGGAACGCTATCCACACTTCCACGACCATGGCTCCCACAACCTTTCTGCCGCTGGAAACACCCTCAGGACCATTCAGCGACGGCCTCTCAAGGTCAGTACTACAACGCTACAATAGTGTTGCGTCACTGCATCAACCCACGACAGCACAGGGCCGCGTGTTCCCCGGGATTGCCATTCACACTTCCCATGGCAATGAATCCTCACCCAGGACTACATTGTAACATGAGCCGCGCAGGGACGCTGGCCGAGCTCCCTCCGACATGGGTCCCATCGCCGTGAGGACTGATGCCACCGTATTCTTCGCAGCCGCCAACCCAGGCTCCTCGAGCGCCTCGGTCAGCCACCTCATTGACGTCTTGAGCCATATCGTTGCTGTCCGAGTAACTCAATATCTTCGCCACGGCAACTTCTGGATTACCCTGTGCAGCATCACCATCGCCAAATGCATGTGTGCTCCCAGTGTTCCGCGGCTTCAGAATGATGCTGTCCTGTTGATAAGCAACATAGACTCTCTCAGCACTCGGTATGGCTGGTCAAACCATCAAAAATGGTGTGTGGCCCTAAACCACATTCACCATGCTGCCGAGGCCTGGCAGAGGTACGAGGGTATATGGCAGCAGTCCTTGCAGGAGTGGAGTGCTAAGTTTATAGTGGCTTTTGGGCCACTTCCCAATGCTTTCAACTATTCCGATCATATTTTTAACATGGACAAGCCTAACGAGAAACACCACACTGACGTACCAGCTTCTCGACAGAACCTGTCGGGGATTACCTTGGCACAAACACACAGTTGAGCCCGTGTTCACCACCTCAGATAATGGACTCTGTGGCAGTAGCAGCACCCAACATGAGCCCGTTACAAGAAAATGACACCACATTCCAGCCACTGAAGATGGTGACAGGGGCCACAGGCTCATCTCCACTTGGATACATAGATATATCGACAGATTTCAGAAGCCGGATGGATAGAAAATGACCAGACCTTCCTACATATCCTAAAAAAGGGCCGCTCGATTTCCAGCTGGGAGACATCTCCTTCAGTAAAGACGAGCTCACGACTACTACTACTACTACCGGCGAGATGGCTTCGCACTTCAGACAGGCACTAGGTGAGCTTGATGGAGCCGTGACGACGAACATAGACAATGTGATTGTTATCCGAGGCCAAAGCATGCAGCTCCTGTCTCCGGCATGTGACATGGCTCATGACCACCCCTCCTATGACTTTCTAGTCTCGCGAACACACGGGATTACTTCAAGATCGAGCTCCTTCAAAATATCGAGGCGCCTTGGGTCGATGGTTGAGTTTCGAAATCGCAGGTTGCATCACACACCAGCACGGAGACTTGCTCCCTTGTCGCGCACTCCCAGGAAACCGCAGCACCGGCTCACCGGGAGCAGTTTAGATCATTTCAACAGCTTTGCTTTTCTACGATGTACGATGGCCTGGTGCCCAAGATCACCTGTGACGACCACAGCAACACAGCCAGTGTCGGCCTCCAGAGACTATTTTGGCGGTTATACAAGCTAGAGCTCGGCGACACCGAGACCACCCAGCACAACACAGCAATTGCCGTCCGCCAGAGAAACTGTTGGCGGCTGCATAAGCTTGCAGTCATGGCTGAGTGTAAAGGTGAAAATCTGCAACAGGAATTGCATGCTTGGACTTGGGGCGCAGCAAAACAGAGGAAGATGAAGAGAAAGAAAATAGAACAGCTGGCAAGTAGACAAGGCACTGTGTGCATCTCTCTTCATATTACATCATACACTTTGTTTTTTACCATTTTCACATTAAACATCTTATTTGGGTGTTTTTTTTTTCAGTTCTATGTAAATGCTAGCAACCATATTGCAAAAAAATTTGTGATGGAGCCTCCACTATCATGCTGTAAAGTTAGTTAATGCAGTTGCAATGTGCTAACCTGTAGACTACTGTGTAGCTTCATATCAAGGGGACCCCCACACATTATTTTAATCCATTTCTCTTGCTCTTAGTTATAACCTTGATCACCAGGGGTGAAAAAAGATTTCTTCTCATAAAGAGACTTCCTGAGCTATCTCGCCTTCCAACATTTTGTGTCAATACTCCCTTACAGGGGCCCTGCCACACTTTTTAAACATAGTCGGAAAATGTTCTCAATCTGTCATGGAGGCTTCTGTGAACATGTGGGCCAAATATGATTGCACTGCACGCACCAAGGAATTTGCAATTTGGCTTCAAATACAGCTGAAAACCACCTGCACTTCAACAAATGACGTCACAAGAGCACCGACTATGTCACTTGAGGCAAATCTAGCATTGGTGATTTCATGACTGCAGAAACATTTTCACTAATGCTCTGTTCGTATTGGGTTCGACAAATAAAGAAAATGGATGTGTCTTACTCTAAGAACATAAAAAAAAAATTCAAGTAACATAATCAGTGCTCCTAGTGATGTAACTTGTTGAAAGAAAAGCAGGCAATTCCAGCTGTATTTGAAACCAAGCTGCAAATTCCCTAGTGCGTGCAGTGTATGCAATTATATTTGGCTCACATGCTCATAGGAGCCTCCAACACTTTTTGTACAGTTTGTACAGTGTTATGAGTATGTTCAAAAAGTGCTGCAGGGCCCCTTTAATGGTGTTTCCCTGGTACCAGTGGTAACACTGATCTCCTCTCTGTATATACTTCTGTTCAGACTTCTCACTAACAAGAGGTCTGGGGGATCTTTGGAGCTAAAAATGGTTCAACTGTTGCCAAAATCAGGTTTTTGCAGAAACCAGTAGCAAATTTGTAGCAAACCAGTAGCACACCAGTAGCGGCATATATGAAATGACAAGCATTCAGTACACCTACAAAAAAGAAATAAATAAAGCATGAGGTCAGTGAAGTACCATATTCAGTTGCGTAGTGAACGCAGTCTCATAATAAACGCAGCCCCAACTTTGAATTCCTGCAGCCCCACGAACGGCCGCACTGTGACTTTCCCACTTTACTCGATACGCGGTGTTCACGAGCCATTCAATGTGGTGATTCATAACTCCCGTGTCCCGATAAAACTGTCGCACGGTGCTGGGTGTAAGCAGCATGCAACGCGCAAGAAGCAGTAACATCCGTGCTATCGCAGTTTCCTCCGTCTCGCCGCAGCGTGCTGCCATGCATGTTACGCAGGCTGGCACACCTAAGCCTAAGTGTGGTCGAGGTGTGGTCTCCGAGATTGCCACGATGCAATATCGGACATTGTCCGTAACGTGCACGACTGAGAGGCTCAGCACAGATATCAAGTAGAAATGCCATGATGAGTTGTTCTGTGTGCAATGATGGGAAACATCTATTCTCCCTTTACGGCTGCTCGTGAACATTACCAAACGCTGATGCATCTGTGCGTCTCCGATATTGCATCAGCGATGTAACCTAGCGACTTTAGTTGGTCGGAAGCTGGCGCGGCGAGCATCATTGACCTATGCATCGTGCACATTGGGGCGTCGTCGTTACGGGCGAGACCTGCGGCGACACAGAAAATATAGAAACTCTATGTGCGATGAAGACCGCCACGCACTGCTCATTCGTTTTTTTCGCTTTTGACGGTTCGACAGTGTCGCCATTTTTCCAGTTTCGTGGCATTGTTCAAACCACTTGTTAAGCGGATGTGAAGGGCCATCGCAACGGAACAAAACGCAGCCATCATTAAGGCTGTCACAACGGGCGCTGAGTCGCGTGGTGCCTATGCCATACAGCTCTTTCTACTGCACATAAAAATAAAATTTCATCACAAGCGTGGCTCTAAGCATTACCACGGGTGGCCACGCCATCTGTTTTGCACGTTAAAATCCTTTGTTCAACCCAAAAAAGTTCTAGTAAAATTTACCCCACATAATAAACGCACCTCCCAACTTTGCTTGCTTCTGTTTTTCGGGAAAAAAAGTGCATTCACTATGCGACTAAATACGGTACATCCCGCTGCTTTTTTTCTCCAATAAAGCATGCTATAACTATTGCTGGGGTTTTATGTCCCAAAACCACGATATGAAGAGAGATACCATAGTGGAGGGCTGAAATTTTGACCAGCTGGGATTGCACTGACATCGCGTGGTATATTTCACCTTCATCGAAATGCAGTTGCAGTTGCCACGGCCGAGATCTGATCCCACAACCTTCGGATCAGCAAGCAAGTGCCATAGCCACTAGACCACCGTGGCAGGGCAATAAAGCATACTAAATACACATTGAGCAGCAAGAGGCCACTAGTACTAATAGTCAAACAGCACCTACCTGTATGTGGCAAGGAGGTGCCGATTGCTTGGCAGCCATCTGCTGCTCTCTGAGCCAAGCCATGACATCTGAGATGCAGGGAAAGACAATGCAAGAGTCTTCAGGGTTCCCCTTCAGGCTTGGTGGAGATGTAGGGCTTCCAACACCAACTATCTCTTCTTCTTGCAGGCTTGACAGCAGGTGACACCAAATGCGCATGTTGGATCTGCATCTAGCTATCTCTGTGCACTTCTCCACAGTAAAGTCACTCTGGTCTGAATATGGACTCTTTTGTACAGTGAGGCGATTAGGGGTGAACAGGGCTACATGAAAAGGTTCCTCTGCCAGATAGGAGAGTAAAACCTCAGGTCGCCGGTCCCCCATGCAGTTGAAGAGAAGCACACGGTGAAGCTGGATACCTGGGCCCAAGCTGCATTTTTCAGAGGCTGCAGCTTCCCGCCACCAGCGTACACAGTAGTGCACAGACTCCTCTGTGTGAGCACCATCTAAGTACAGTGTCATGCCTTGGCCAGCAGGAACTACTTGACACCTACCAGGCCACCGGCACTGCTCAAGACCTGCAGAAGTTAAAAGATTATTTTCAAAACGTTGAAGCTGATGTGGAGAGATGAATGTGTTTCTCACAAATCATTGCTTGATTCTGGCTATATCGAGGTTTAACAAAGTCTGTAAAATCGGCAGATTACTTCATCATAAACTCCGTTGAATCGAAATTTGGCCTTTAATTCTATGTATTGTCGCCGAAGGTTTCTTTTTTTACATGGAAACGTGCTGCAAGGAAGCTCTAATAACAGCATTAAGAAAAAGCTTATTCTACTAACATCTACAAAAAAATTTTTGTTGCACCGGGGATCCACTGTCGAAGCCCTCATCAAAGCGGCCGTACAGCACGCGTAAAGCTAAAGAAGCGCAGATTAAACGGTGTAGTAAGAAGTAATAAGCAAAGCTATCACACTCACTCTGCCAGCGTGGCTAGTTATCAAAACCTCGGGTGTTTGTTATGTTCAAGTGGGTTTCGTTGCTGTTATGTTCACAAAACTGCGCTAGCTATCAAGAAAAGTTGAAGGTGGTTTCACTAAGAAGCTGTGACACCTTTTTTCTTCACAGATTGGGGTCGCTAGCTAGACAAAAGCCTCATCCACGACACCCACCTCCTGAACCATCATGATTTTTTCCAAGTGAGAGCCTGCCGAGTTTAGTAGTGCCTCTTCTATAGCTACACATACTTGTCACCTGACATTCGGCGATAACAAAAACACCGAATTGGCCGCCAGACCGCGGTACGGGCAGTGCAAAATGCAGGACTATTGCAAGATGTGTCCAACTCGCCCATCTTGCTACTGGCGCTAACCCCAGTTTCGATTTGTCGATTGTCTTTCAATGCGGCAGCACTGAAACTTTGTTATATTGAAATCGCGGATAAAAATGCTTTGTTATACAGGGGTAAGAAATACATAGTGTTCTATGGACATCGTGTTGTAAAGGCCTAGTACTTTGTTATATTGAGAATTTTGTTGTATTGAAGTTCATTTATTGAGGTTTAACTGCACATGGCATCTCATGAAAGCTACCAACTGCAGTGCAACCTGCTTATAACAACACTGGTTTTAACAATATATCGGTTGTAACAATGATGAGCGGCTACACCATCAACTTTCATGTCTTCCGTGAACTAACCCTCTTACAATGTCCCATGCCCCATTACTGGTTATAACAATGAAGTCTGGCTACTGGGTGCACCCTGTGTTGGTAATAAGGAGTAATGGAATATGAAATTTAAAAAAAAAATGAAATAAGCTCTGGGTGCAGCACAAGTGCTGTCTGTTCCCCCTGAAAAAGGCTGCCCCAGTATCCTACAATAAAAACCAGCTTTCCCTCCAGATCCTCTCTGTCCTTTCATTCTGCCACCAGAAAAAAAAAAGGGGCAACAAAGGACTGTGGTCCCAAGCTGGCTTTGGAACTTCAACTAGCTTGCCCAGAAAAGCCCCAGTGTTATCACCTTTGGCCATTGAAGTAAAAAGTGGGGAATGAAATGGCACTGCTGCAGGGAGAGACAAAAAGGAAAAAAAACCAGGGGTCGGGGTCCTTTCAGTGCAGCTTAGGGTTAGTTCAGGGTGTTATCTTGGACCATTGATGTGCTCATTGTCATGCTGTGAAGCACACAGTGCGTGGAAGGGGCTTTTAGCCATTCGTCCCCTCCGCTCTCACACAGACAACAGTCTGGGTTTCCCTTGTATAGCCTTTTTTTTTTTTTTTCATGAGGCCCTGTTACAACAATCATTGGTTATAACAATGTAATTTTCATGGCACTTCAATACTGTTATAAGTGGGTTGGACTGTATACAAAACTTCGTATGCAACAGACCACTTTAGCTGCATGTTCCAGTTAGTCGCCAATATTGTGAGAGTTTACAAGGCAACAGAGCCAAGGTCCCAGGTATCTCGTACTGAGCCAGTCTAGTGTAGCACAATGATGGCCCAGCTATCAACAAGGCCACTTTAAAGGCCACAGAAATAGTCTGGGCTTCATTTCCTTTGGACACATCTTGCAATAGTCCTGCATTTTGCACTGCCCGTACCGCGGTCTGGCGGCCAATTCGGTGTTTTTGTTATCGCCGAATGTCAGGTGACAAGTATGTGTAGCTATAGAAGAGGCACTACTAAACTCGGCAGGCTCTCACTTGAAAAAAATCATGATGGTTCAGGAGATGGGTGTCGTGGATGAGTCTTTTGTCTAGCTAGCGACCCCAAACTGTGAAGAAAATACCACACACTGCACTAGTATTTGACCTGTTGTTTCCGTTGCTGAATGAGGGAAGCTACATTACCTTTAGCAGATGCTAATAAAGGCTTGTTCTTAGCATTAGCTTTGTCTACTAAAATTATAGTGTCACGTCTTTCTAGACAACTGCTCAGATAATCCAGACATTGGGAGGACTTCACTGTTTAGCTGAACAACATTCTGTACCCACATCAGGCTTACCTTAGCAGAAGTCTATCATACTATGTATGTGCATTAAAAAATACGCAGCTGATGTTCATAAATGCAGTGGAAATTGTGCTAAGTTTGAAAAACACTCACTTGTGAAATTCTTTAACATGCAGACTTTATTTGAAAAACATCACACTTGGGAACCTGCAGTTCCCTGTTAACTTGAGCTCTTCTAGAACCTTTATTCCTCCCTCTAGTTGCACCTATTCCATGCCAAGAATCTGCACGAATCTGCATCATGCACTTAAATGAAGATCTAAGATTTTGAAGTTGTAACAAATATCTCGCAAAACGTCACCAACGGCATATTGCAGCTGTGCCGAGTTACTTGTCGTATTATTTGAAGCGTGATATGGTAGCTAACTAAATAGAAGCAGCTGCGGAGAATGCCAAGACACACCCAATTATGTTGCTTCGTAGGTTCTTTTTTCCAGGCTTAAAGAAAATCCATGACAGTTTCTTAAATAAGCTGCAGAAAAGTCGTACATGTGCGTTGTAGTGGTCTCACGTGTGTTTCTAACAATGAAAGTGGCCAGTTATGACATACAGCATAAATATGGAAATCATGTACAGTCATAAGAAATGAGATATAGGCGAAGATAATTTTGCAATATCACAGGCTAAAGCTACAAAATGATTATGAGGCATATCATAGTGTGTGATATTCCATCAATTAGTTCTGGACGACCTTGGGTTTTTAACGTGCACCTAAATCTTAAGGGGCCCCTAGACCACCCCCCCATTTTTTTGAACATTTCAAGTTAACGGGCGCATCAAGTTGAGAATGCCGTCATGATGAACGATGCCAAATGTGGCCGTGCCACAAACTCAAAAAACAATCCCGTGCGCCTCTCTGGGCATTTTCAGCATACCAAAGTTAGCCGTGACGACAACAAGGGACAGCAACGTGGTTTTTGGTGACGTCAACAGAGGCAGAGCTCCGCCGATTGGTTGAAGGAGAATTTCGACTTCCGGTTAGTCTGCTAGCAATTACACGCGCTCCCTGCCTGTCTGTTCTTCCTCGTCATGTGCTGTTTAAGTGGACTATAAGCTGTAACACCCGTACCAGCAAACAGAACACAATGGGCAGCACTAGCACAGAGCGTTGGCACAAAACCAACAAAACATTTGCGTGAATGCGGAGGCCGGCGGAGGCACATCAACCGGAAGTGGACAGTTTGAACATGCTGTCATCGATGATGTATGTCATGTGACACTTGGAGAAGCACTCGGCGACCGGCAATCGGCCAGCGCGTGGCTCAGGAGAGACAAACAAGCAAGCGCCTCATTTTAACAATCAAACGTGTGTAACTCCGCTATTTCGGCACTGTTTCAAAAAATTCTTACGGTTACGTGTTTGTTGCGGACACCAGCACAAAAGCATCACCACAATTAAATTTCGACCTCTGGGTAGTTTAGGGGCCCTTTAAAACACAAACATTTTTGCATTTTACCCCCTCCCCAATTAAAATGCCGCTGCGGCAGCTGAGCATCCAAAGTTGGCACCGACCACAAACTGAGACTATCGCCTTTTATTATGACAGAAATGCTGGCTTCATTCTTGGAAGTGCGAATGAGAGCACTACAATCCAAATGCACAAGCATGCATTGATATTCTTGACAACCCCCCGGCCCTCTGTATAATTTTCTAGCTTTCTTTAACGCCTGGAAAAAAAGTCCATAGGTGTTTCATAGCATGCACTGCAGCATTTTAAATACTAACTCGCTTATACATAAAATGAGTATAGATGTTAATAGTATTTAAATTTAATAATTAACTGTCTATAGTGTCATCAATGTAAATGCACCAGTTTGGTTCAAGTTTTGTGAAATACCCAGTGGTGTATATAGAGTAGTACCAATGCAAATGCCGAAAACGTGGACGCTGCATCTTGCCTTCACCGATGATTTATAGGGTTTTACGTCCCAAAACAACATGATTATGAGAAACTACGTAGTCAAGGGCTCCGGAAATTTCAACCACCTGGGGTTTTTAATGTGCACTGACATCACACAGTACACATTTCGCCTCCATCAAAATGCAGCCACCATGGCCGGGATTCGATCCCGCGACCCTCGGATCAGCAGCTGAGTGCCATAGCCATGGCGGGGCATCTTGCCTTCACTGTGCACACTTTTCATTACACTGTGCACGGTATGTCCAAGAAGCCAATGCATTTGCATTCCTCTGCTTCTAAGGATGTGTTTTACACTATGTCTTGCCCATGAAACTCTTTGGAGTGGGACAATCAAATACCCTCTTTCCACATGCCACTGCTGTTTTTGCCAAGCCACACCAACCTTTTTATGGGTGTTGTTATGCTCAGATTTCTTTATTAACACCAGTTACATTTCAAGAATTTGACATTTCCTAAGTTTGGTTATCGCGAGCTGCATGCATGCATGTACCTCTACTATAGCGGCTAATCACTGTGGTAGCAGATCTAGGAACTCCACCTCTGCACATTAGAGGGCAGTATGCTTCTGCTCAAAAATGGAAGATGAGGTCTGGATATTTTAACATTTCCATAAGCTAAAATCAAAGCATATCCATACCATTCCATCAAGAATGAACTTCTCAAGACCTACACAGAGTGACTGTAAAGCAAGAAAAACCATCACAGAAGAAAAAACTACGAAGAATATAAATTTCCAATTCAATGAAGGCAGATATTAATGTTTGCTAGTACAAAAAAGAGAGGACACAGTCGTACAGGAGACAAAAATCTCCCTTTAAAGCTACTTCCACTGTTTGTTTTTTTTTTTGTTTTTTTTTTGTGCTAGCAAACATTTTCAACTAAAACTAACTAGCCCCATTTGTTACCCACACTTCAGTAAAGCAAATTGTGCTTTTCTACTAATTGTTTCCCAGTTCCGCAACATTGGGACATGCCACAGCTTTTTTGTAAAAATGATGGCAATATTAAATTTGGGTGCATTTTATTTTCATATTTTGAATTAGTAAAAATTTAGTTCACATTACACTGGTGTAAATGTGGTGTACTGTGAAATCTAATTTGCAGCAACTTTTTCCAAGGAGAAAACCTCATATTAAGGTGAATGATATGTTACTGCCCTGCAAAATGTAGATAGACTAATTCAGTTATTTGTGTACAAAACATATCCAAAGTGCCAATGCTTCAATGCTGTGACAAATGCAAATGAAGAATTAACTAGTGCTCCAATTTTGATGCATAGTTTGCAGTTCTGTTCTTGGGTACATTTGTCTGCGTTCATGAATTTAAAACATGCTTTACAGAATAATATAATCCTAATAACGCTAATATAATCCTAATCCACAAGAAAGGTGACATAAAGGAATAAAAAGATATACAAGCTATTTACGAAAGCAAGTTCTGCTAGGATATGAGAAACACTCGACTTTAACCAACCAAGAGACCACAGCCATGCTATCAACCTAGTAATTGAGAAGTACGCTGAATATAACAAACCTCTTTATATGGTGTTTATAGACTACGAGAAAGCATTTGACTCCATAGAAATACAAGCAGTTCTAGAAGCTTTATGTCGACAAGGGGTACCTGACGTATACATGCAAACCATCAACATATACAAAGATTGCACAGCCACACTACTAGAGAAGCAGGGAAATGCCGATCTGGAGAGGTGTCAGACAAGGGGATACAATCTCCCCGATGCTATTCACTGCATGTTTAGAGGAAGTGTCTAAACATCTAGACTGGGAAGAAAAAGAAATTCGAATATATGGAGAATATCTTATCAAATTAAGATTTGCAGATGACATTGTGCCCTTTAGCAATGATGGAGACAAACTACAAAACATCATTGATGACATAAACCGGGAAAGTATTAAAACTGGACTAAAAATGAATAGGCAAAAGACCAAAGTTACACTCAATAGCCTAGCTAAAGAACAGGAATTTAACAGTGAACCCTTAAAATGTGTGAATGAATACGTATACCTGGGACAGTTAATAACAGGAACACCTACCCATGGAAAAAGAAATTCTCCATAGAATAAGGATGGGCTGAAGCGCATTCGGAAGGCATTTCGAAATCATGACTGGAAACTTGCCGCTGTCACTAAAGTGAAAAGTATTCTATCACTGCATTCTCCCACTAACAACGTATGGTTGCAGAAATGTGGAGGATAATGAAAAAACTAGAGATGAAACTAAGGACCATGCAACGTGCAATGGAAAGAAGAATGATAGGTGTAACACTAAGAGACAAAAAAACAAGCGGAATGAATCAGGGGACAGACAGGAGTATCCGATATTATTATATCAATTAAAAGAAAGAAGTGGACCTGTGCAGGACATGTCATGAGGAGGAAAGACAACAGATGGACAGTAAGAGCGATGTAATGGATACCAAGAGAAGGAAAATGCAACAGAGGCAAGCAAAAGGTTAGATAGAGCGATGAAATTAAAGAGTTTGCGGGCATAAAGTGGAACCAACTCGCTCAGGATACGGTGGATTGGAAATCGCTGGGAGAGGCCGTCATCCTGCAGTGGACCTAAAATAGGCTGATGATGATGAAGATGACAGAATACAACTTGTGCAGTATAATTATAAATTGCAGCAATTTTCAAAAGAAGAAATGAACTATAATATGCCAGAAATCTAAGCTGCTCTCACTCACCTTTAGCCATTAACTTTGATATTGTGAAAGGAGGAACAATAAAAGGTAAATTCTGGTCTTGCAGCCATTTTCGTTGAGCAGCATCTCTTGCTACTAGTTTCCCTGTTGGGGAAAAAAATATGCGGACTAAAGTTTCGGTTACCATACAAGCACTTTTAAGGACCTCATTCTTTTTACTTACTCGCTGCAGAACTAGATGAGCAATGCTTAGAAAGCCAGGTCTTGCACAACTGCAGAGCAAGAGATGCATTTGCCTGCTGTGGCTCCCCTGGTATTCCTAGTCGAAGCAGTGGTAGCTCGCATTCATACGTCAGAAGTGGTGGTGCTAAGCTAAGTGAACACTGTAAAAATGCAGAAAAAATGTAAAAGCTGCAAGGTTTAAACCATGTTCCCATCATGAACCTTTCCCCAGTGTAGCACATTCCCATTTTAGTAGTATTGGTTGTAGTGAAGCTTTAGACCATTGGTCTACACACAGATATCGAAACAATTCTATGCAACTTTGACCTGGAAATATCCAAAAGATTTAAAGAATTTCTGCTTCATCCCAAGTATCTCATACACAAAGTTGGTCAAAAGCATGGTCACAGCCTCTTAAGATCCTCTTTCTTTTTTTTTTCCGTTCAGACATCCACCACATATCAGGAACATCAGCTTAAATGTGAAATGAAATGCTATGCCATTCTCACAAACTGCCTGAAAATTGACTGCACGTAATTTTAGAAGTGATCGAACACAACCGGCATTCCAAGTGTTGGTGTTGGAACAAGCAAATATGTTACTCTAAAGGGCTAAATGCCACATTATAGTTTGAAGAGCCAATAATGACTGTTAAAATGACAGTGCTAGCTAAAGACACTGCCAACCTAGCCACTCCTTAAGAAAATGATTTGACACAAGCCAAGTGAAAAGTGCTACTTGTAACAGAAAAAGGGAAAGAAAATATGATGCAGCATTACTACTCTGAGAATGAGAACACAGAAGCATGAATGTAGATAACACACAGGAAACTAGAACAGATAAAGGCCCATGAGGACAGGGCTGTTGAGCACTTACTGATAAGCAGGGATATGACTGGTTTTGATAAGGCAAGCATGGGAGGGGGGGGGGGGGGGGGGAATGCCTGTCAAGCTTTCCCAAGTTTGTTACACTATCCTTTTACTTCTTTATCAGGAATGAACAAACATGTTTTCAAAGCTTGCAAGGCATGACTCAGCAGCTCAGGCTGGAGTGAGGTGCTTCATACTCTCAATATGCTTAACACCTATGTTTTTTTCATCTAAGTTAGCCTACTTGGAGCAAAACTGCTAGCACTAAGCTTAAACATATCCTTTTCTTTTATGTAGCCCTTCAAAACAACACTCAAGCTCGCATAATGCTTTTTCTTTTCTTTTTTTATGTTTAGAGCACTTCTACACAGCTTCATTTGCATATTAAAATATTTGAAGTGAGCCAACTTGAAGCAAATCTTACCTCAGATGGACTGGCAAAAGTTGTGTAACACTATAGCTGAACTTTCTATTGAGCAACCTTTTAATGCTATGCGGTTAATAAAAAGGCTAATCAAAACCATAAATGACCTGCATCTCAATATTCATGCACTCTGCTTTCAGCAAACTTTTACTGATAAGTTCTGTCACTTGTGGCACTTGAGGGACACTTTCAGCAGCTTTTACTTTTCCAAATATATGCTTAGTTTCTCCCACACCTTACACCTTTAAGTTTTAAAACATCCTATATTTTACGTAAACATGCTAAGGAAATGTTGCAAAATAAAGACGACGAAGAGGCGGCTAACGCGAGCAGGGGCCACGGGCGGGCTCGCGCTATTTGTTTCCGCCATTCGTTCGAACAGGCCAGACGGTTGGGTCCGGTTCTCCTCCTTCGTATTTTTCGCTACATTCTTTCTGGTGCCAAAACCCGCCCGGTCGTCGGGCCCTTCGCCTTTCGGAGATGGATCAACTGCGAACAAAGCGCACCTTAGTCCGCACTGTCATTACCGACACCATCTCGACCCTCAGCACCCTGCTCGAGGATCCCGCAACCCCGACTGGGACGCTCGGGAACCACCTCCCCTTCCTCGAGCAGAAGTATTCGGAGCTCATAGCCTTCGACAACAAGATCCAGGCCACACTCTTTGACACCGACCTGGAAGCCGACATGGCAGCGGCGTTTGGATACCAACAAAAGGTGATTTTCGCCATATCCGATGTTCGCCGCGCCACTCAGTCGCGTCTGCCAACCCTATCCGTCTCCACCGCCAACACCATGAGACCATTCGTCGCACCACTCGCGTCGCCGCCGCAACACGTCCCGATTCGCGCATCGCCATGCCTTTCGACCCAAGCGCCAACCTTCTCCTGTGTGGGCCAACGCACTGAGCCTTCGCTTGCAGGCGTGACCTCCCACGTGTCCGACGCAGTCTCGAAGTTGAAGCCCGCGCAGCTCTGTGAAGTGCCAGTCAACGGCACCACGTTCGCACAGCCTGCCAGTCTGTGCATCAACGATGATGCAGCGCCCTCAAACACGTCCGTGACGTCGACAGTGCAGGAGCCAATGCCTGCTGTTAGATCTTTATTACCTACGCCGGTTGCAGTGACGACCGCCGTGCCGCCATCACCTACGTCTTTGGCTGAAGTAGCACCTCGTTCTATTTCTTCATTCGCGCCCTGCGCACAAAGATCGGAGCTGACCTTCACTGGTTTGCCCTCGAAGATCATGAAGGACGGTGAGAGGGAGAGCCGAGCACCACCTTCGTCTGTCTTTTCTAAGTGCAGTGCCAGGTCTCACTCGTCGAAATGCAAGGGACCTACTTCGGTATCGCGGTATGACCAGATGGGCTCAACCACTTTGCATCGGGACCAGCGAGGCAAGAGGGCCAGACGCTACAGAGACTCTAATTCGGATGTTTCGAAGCTGCCCACAAATAGCAGGCAAAGACACAAGCACACTGAACGTTCGATCAAGAAGCGGACGATTTCAAGCAGCGTGGAGGCCTGCTCTTCGGAACGCAGCTTGCAGCTAGAAGCACCTGCCCCTCAAGACAAGCCTCCTCCCGCAGCTACGCCGCCAGTGACAACACCTTTCCCATCGCCGCCCAGCAAGCACCTTACACATTTCTCTGGCGGCACAAGAACTTCTCGCGTCTATGCTCCACCGACAAAGCGGCGACCGAACTGTCACGACGGCCTTGAGACGACACTGGAGTACGATCACTACTTCGTTTTATGTGGACTGTGTGACGGAACCGCTGGTCGCGCCTGAGGACCGCCTCCAGTCTCAAGGTTCGCGCTGTCCAAGCACGAAGCGCTCGCAAATTCGGCGGCGGCGGGAGTATGTTGCAAAATAAAGACGACGAAGAGGCGGCTAACGCGAGCAGGGGCCACGGGCGGGCTCGCGCTATTTGTTTCCGCCATTCGTTCGAACAGGCCAGACGGTTGGGTCCGGTTCTCCTCATTCCTATTTTTCGCTACAGGAAATTCATTATCTGAGAATGCCTGCCAAATGTACCACACCCTTTTCTTGTCCATCTAATTACTTCACCTCATGGTTCAGATCTGTGGCCAAAACTAGCTCTAAGTAGGTGCATTCACCTAGCATCGTAGAAGAACTTCTAGCTGGGTGAGTTAGTGCATGACTTATTTTTTTAGTCTGTTGCGCGAAGAATGGACGATCACAGGAAGAACGAGGCAGACACAAAGAGTGCAAACTATCAACTGGTTTATTCATACTTGAGTCCTTATATAAGCATGTTCAAATGTCACAAAGAAAGGAAAGAGGGGTTGAAAGGGGAAGCATACAATTTAGACCACCTCAGGTCAACAAACACCTGCGCAGAAACTTGCCTTCAGCCTTATACAAAGTAACAGAAGTGTCGCTTATGCACTTATTTCCTTTCTCTTTAATGAAAAAAAGCTTCCAATAGTTCATGGCCTACTCTGGTCCGGCTCCTTCCGAGTAGCTTAATCTCTTTTTAGCAAAGGCTCGCATCCCATGCACTTGTTGCAATGGGCGGGCAAATTTGCTCCTTCTCTTTTTTTCCAGCTGATAGTTCACACTCTTTCTATCTGGCTCGTTCTTCCTGTGATCGTCCATTCTTCGCGCAACATACTGAATAATTAATTCGCCTACCACAGCCACTGTGCTCTTCCAAGACTACTGAACATTACTGCTCTACTTTT